>CAWUFW010011798.1:12500-588526 GCA_963921515.1 Calotriton arnoldi
ATGTCTCTGGTCGACAGCAACCATTTTGGGCTGCCCAGGACTAGAAGGCTGGTACCGGGAACACCAGGGACCTCACAAAGCTAGTTTCTGAGGGGTGGAATCATACCTCCCACACCGGTTACCGGTGTAGGGGTATAATTCCACAATGTTGGACACCAAACACGATAGGGTTACTTTCAGCCGAGTTGATCACGCGGTCGCATAATGCCACTCTATGTCGTAAATGGCTGTAGCACTAACAACCCAGGAGAATGGACTCTGTAGGCTGCAGGGGTGTCCTGCTCATGCAGTGGCACCCTCTCACTTATAACCAAGCACCCTGCCTTCAGGATTGTCAAGGCCTGCTATAGGGGTGAGTTATAGGTTAAGTGTAGTGACCCTTAGATATAGTAAACCTATAGCTTAAGTGGTGCATGCACCAACTTAAAAAAGGCTGCAATGGCAGGCCTGTAGATCCATTTTGCATGGCCTCTCATGGGTGACATAATACATGCTTCAGCCCATGGGAGGCCTCTGGGGTACCTATGCCCTGGGTACATGTGTACCATATACTAGGGACTGACAAGGGTACCCCAGTATCCAATCTGGAGTGTACCCAAGTGCATGACATTTTGGGGAGAAAGCAGATAGACTGGGGTCCTGATTAGCAGGATCCCAGTCAGACTAGTCAAAAACTTTGTAACGAAGCAAAAAGTGGGGGTAATCATAAGAAGCAGATCCTACTTTCCTACAGTGAGTAATTAGGTGTTTCATTGACTGTCACCGACTAGGTTGTCTGTATCAGTCTGTCAGTTGGTGTCAAAGTGGCTGTATGGGTTGGTGAGTGGGTACTTGTGTGAGTGTATGGGTGATTGATTGGTTGTCTGAGTACCTGTATGGATGTACGAGTGTGTGGGTGGGTAGGAGTGTGTGTGATTGCCTGCTTGGATGAGTGAGTGGGTAGGTGGGTTTATGGGTTAGTGAGTGTGTAAGAGAAGGGCTGTATAAGTGACTATCTATGGCTGTGTCGGTGAGTGAATGGGTCAGTGGTAAATGGGTAAGTGGATATGTGAAAGGCAGTATAGGTGTGTTGGAATATATCTGTGACTGAATGTGAGAGGGATTGTGATAGTGGCTGAATGGGTGAGTGAGTGCGTGAGGGGCTGAATGGGTGAGTGATTATACGTTAGTATCTGTATGAATAAGTGTGTGTATAACTTTACAGGTGAGTAAATGGCTGGCTGATTGACTATAGGTAAGTGAGTAGGCATGCAAGTAGCTGAGTGATTGACAGTGGGCGAGTGGCTGTATTAGGGGATATATCAGTGGCTCTATTAGTGAGTTGGTGTACGAGTGGCTGTATGGGTGACTGAGTGGATGTGTGTGCGTGTAGACCTATGAATTAGTGAGTGGGAATGTAGGTACTGGTTTGGGTGTCAATGGTTTCGAGAATGGTAGTGTGGAAGTTGGAGAGTGTGTATGAAAGGTTACATGGGATGTGAGTGAGTAACTGATTCTGTGGATGATAGTCAAGCATGCTACTCTGGAACCCAAAACAGGATTAGTGGAGAATTAGTATAGGGAAATATAAAATTCATTTGAGCCGTGGACATGCGAGTATGTTAGTTGGACTGAAACGGATAGTGGAGAGAGAAGAGGGAAGGGTCTTGAAAGTGTTTTTTTTTTTTTTTTAAGGGAGGGTTCATAGAAGGATGAGGTATGGGATGAGTAAAGCAGACGTGGGGGGCGAGAAGAGTCAGAGGGAATGGTTTAGAAAGGCTTGTTTGGGAGATCTGAATAGTAAAGGAGGTTTGAGATGATGTAAGGAGGGTTACAGGAGTGAAGAGTCTAGAAAGGGTTATTTAGGGGATGATAGTAATAGAATGGGTTTTGGATGAGTCAGTGTAAGTATAGGATATATTGAAAGAGGTATAGGGTGAGAACTAGAGTAGTAAATTGGAGATGCTGAATTAGAAGTAAAGTAATAAATATAAAGATACATAAATGCATGGATTGTATACATGTATAAAGGTAATATGCGTAGATTCAAGTTAAATTAAATAAACTCAGACTACCAAGTATAGCTGTACTTCCGGCCAATTTATTTGTTCTTATAATTTATTCATGTATTTTTGTATATAATTTTTTTATTAAATAGTGAAGCAATTTTAGATAGTTATGATAAAATGTACTTCTGCAGTGACCTATATACATGTTAAACATAGAATAATCTAACCATAAGTAATTTATACACTTGACAAGCAGAAACTAGTAAATTATATATATATATATTTTTTTTTTTTTTTTCTTCTCTTTCTTTGTAGGATTTCCTGAGTAAGACGCCCCAATCGACGATAACAAGAGGCGGCACACCAGAAGACGACAAAGTCGTCTTTCATTATTTCGTTATCGTCGATTGGGGAGTCTTACTCAGGAAATCCTAGAAAGAATTTAAGCAGCTGCTGCTGGCTGGCACCAACGCCGAAGGCAGGGAACCACGGAATGCAGCTTCAGGTGGAATATTATATATATCCATATCCAAAGAAAATTCGTGTAAACACGCTCTCAGAAAGGAAGGACACTGTTGATAAATCCCGCTGTTTATTCACAATGATTGGTGAATAAACAGCGGGATTTATCGACAGTGTCCTTCCTTTCTGAGAGCGCGTTTACACGAATTTTCTTTGGATATTTACACCGGTGTGCTCCGCTGGCACACGCGCCCCCGGTGACTCAGGAGCGTCAAATTGGTTGGTATATACATTCACATTTACAAATATACGTAGTCGCAAATATTGGTGTAAATATAAAAAAATATATCAGTGATTCATTAATACGCATTGTTATAGAATTAGAGATTGCTAAATGTTTTATAAACTTATTTATATAGTGAGTTATATACTGTGATGGTTAGAATTAATTATATAGTTCTAATTTTTTAATGTGTTGGTGGCCAATAAAGGTCTGCTTTTGTTTTCCGTTTTTGCGACATCCTCGTGGATCGAGAGTACCAATGTCATTGCGGTCTATGAGTCACGGTGAAAATGGAAAATAGGTTTTAGAGATGGTTGTTCTAGAAATACACTAGAAAAACAGGAGTTTGAAGTATACAGTAATAAACCCCTAGTGTGTAAAATACTGTAATGTGAGCATATATGTGTTTTCACTTCGCGACGTCCCGAATAACCACGAAAACGGAATATAGGTCTGAAAGATGTTTTGTTCTTTTAAAGAAACTTTGTAGAAAAATATGAGTTTAAACTCACTTAGTCAATAGGTCATTGCACAAAGAAATTCACAATTTACTTTAGTCAAAAATGTTTGCAAAGGTTTGATTTTTTCTAAATTTTTAATCTGAACTTATGGCCTTGTGTTAAATCCACTGTATTGGGTATTTTAAAAAAAAGTACACTAGTAAGTTGGGTCTTAAAAAGTCTTTTGGAATTTGTTGATTTTCTACAAAGGTCCCAACTATTCCTAAACATGTCTGGCACAGAGGAGAGTCCAAGCACTCAACATGACACCTTATCTGCAACTTAGTATGAAGCAGGTAAGGACCTTCAGTACAGCCAGCAAAATCAAAACTGGTTCAAACTCTACAAAAATACAGCTCCAGGAGCTCCTTGAAGAGTTTGATGTAACCAATTCAACAGAAGATCCTAAAACCCCTTGTTAGACTTGGCATCTTTTGGCGTGTTTCCCCTGAGTTTTTGCTTTCTGACCTCCAGGTTTTGACTGTTTTTGCTGGCGTAGTTTTTCTGCGCACTTTTCTCACTGCTGATCAGTGGTAAAGTGCAAGTGCTCCTGTGGTAAATTGTGTTATGGATTGGTGTTTCCATGATTGGATATTTGATTTACTTGTTAGTCCCTAGTAAAGTGCACTGAGTGTGCCAGGGCCTGTGAATGAAATGCTACTAGCAGGCCTGCAGCACTGATTGTGCCACCCACGTGAGTAGCCCTGAAAAGGTAACTCGGACCCGCCATTGCCGAGTCTGCGCGCAGTTTGTAACTGCCATGTCGACTTGGCCAGTGCACACACTTGCCAGTCCCTCACCTTCCCTTTTCTTACATGTCAGGCACCACTAGGGTAGGCCCAAGGTACTCCTGTGGGCCGGGTGCAGTGTATGTGAAAGGTAGGGCATGCCCTGGTGTGTGTGGCATGTCCTGATAGTGAATTACAGCCAATTTTGTTTTTCGCAATTGCAAGGCTACCCGTTCCCCATAGGACAGAATGGGGAGTTTGTTTGTAACATCTTATAAACATAACTGGCCAAGGGAATTAGGTAGGAAAATAAAGTTTAGATTCTGAGTTCAGGCATACTAAAGATGCATCTTTTAGTGAAGGTGATTTTTACATTTTGGGTTTGAAAATACCACTTTTAGAAGTAGGTATTTTCTTGCTCAGTCATCCTGTGTGCCTCTGCTGGAATGTGGATTGCCTGTCTGGGTTTTGGATGACAGAAGGCTGGAGAGCAGGAGTGGCTCCAGATAGTCTAGGTGGGTCAGGAAAGGCCTGAATAGATCTGGGCTGCAATTGGGGAAGGGGGAGGAGATTTCCTTGCACCTCAAAGGGCCTGGTCTGCCTCAGACCATGCAGTCTCCACCTCCTGCCAGGAAGTCACACCAGAGAAGGCAGAACTGGTTCTGGCTGGGCACAGACACTCTCTGCCTAAGAGATCAAAGGATTTTGGGATATAAATATTGGGGCCCAGACCGCTGACTTTTAGAACTCTTTTGGACCAAGAAGACTGCCAAGAAGAAGAGCTGGAGAAGCTGTGAGGAGGAACTACCACTTTGCTGTGTGCTTTGCGGTGTTGGCCTGCAGTGGCTGCTTCTGTCTTGGGCAGTAAAAGGACTGGACTTTCTGCAATCTACTTTTGTGAGTTTCTCCAAGGGCTTGAGGTAGAGCTTGCCCCCTGTTCAAGAAGTCTCAGGAACAGCAAAGACTTCAAGCTCTTCTGCCCTCAGCACTGGGGACTGTGTTTTGTGCTGCAACAGAAGAAAAAGCAACCCGACGATGCTGCTGCCAACTCTGTGTCCTGAAGGAACCACAGAGGGCACCGCCGCAACACGACCCTGGTCTCACCAACTACGCCTGCTGACACCTCCACTGAGCCGCTGCTCGCACCGCGAACTGTGGGCACCGCACTCCGCACTGCTTCACAACGACGCCTTGGTATCCCCGACGCCGGTCCACGCCAAAATCTACGCCGCTGCTTGCACCGTGGTTCGAGGGCACCGCTCGTAAAGTTAAACGACGCACCGCCCTCATCCCGCACCGCAGCCTTGGCCTACCGACGCCATCGACTCTAGTTCGTCAGCCGATGACAGCGCTTCAGCAACGACGCCGCTGCTTGCACCGCGACCTGCCAGCACCGCGATGAGCACCGCATTCACTTCGCACCGCGACCATCGTCTCACCGACGACGCCATCTGACGCCGCCACCGAGCCGCTGCTCGCACCGCGACCTGAGGGCACCGCACGCTGCACCGCAGCACCCAACGCCTGCGCTCCGGACTTCAGAGGAGTTCGATCTGCAACGTGTGACTTCGAGGGCCCCCCCCGACGACTCCTGCACCGACCTCCGGAACCAACGCCTGCGGACGCCGTGCTTTCGGAAGCTCAACGAGAGGTCACCGACACCCTGCATTTCTAAAAGGTACTGTTTGCTGGTCTTCCCAACAACGTAGCTGGCCCGCAACACCGCAGTCAGCCAGAACTGTTTGGAGTTGTTTGTTCACGACGCCGTGATAGCCCCGGACGGAGCTATCTACATCAAGGAACTGTTTTTCAAGCATATTTTGATAACTGAAGATTTCTAAGTACTGTATTGTGGATTTTTATCGTTTTTGGTCTTGTCTTAAGTATATAAAAATATTGGATATTTTTCTAAACTGGTGTGGTGTCCTTTTGTAGTGCTTACACTGTATTACTGTTGGTAATGTGCAAATGCTTTACACACTGCCTCTAAGATAAGCCTGACTGCTCGTGCCAAGCTACCAAGGGGGTGAGCAGGGGTTATTTTAGGAGTGTTATTCCCTTATCCGGACTAGAGTGGTGGTTTCTGTCTGGCTTTGGCACATGCCCTAGCCTATCAAAAATCCAATTTCTAACACCCCTCTAGAGGAGATGGGCAGTGATCATGACAGTGGGGACAGTACTCCCGAGATTGTCCCCCACAAACTCACTAGAGAAGATTGAGGTATCCCCTCACATCTACCCTAGAACTGTACCTAAAGGGTCTACCCCTACTGGGGATAGGTCAGGCCCCTCTGGTCTGGAAGAAGAGTTACATGAAGAGGACCTAGTCCTTGAAAGACTAGCCAGACAAGCCCCAGAAGCAATGGTTTGACCAAAAGGCTGCACCAGGACAGATTGTATGGGTTTTGAAGCTCGTGGCACCTAGGGCCCTCCAGGACAAATGGAGTGGTCCCTACCCTATCAGAAAGGAGATAATCCTACAGGTCATTACACCCAAGTATGACCCCTGTATTTAGTCCTTGGTAATTTTTTAATCAACCAGGGATACCACCAAATTAAATGTTACTTTAGTGGATTATCCCATGGATTTTTAAAGAAATAAACTGGACCTAAATCATTGTCCCGAGAGAAGAGATATCTAAGAACTCCATCAGAAAAGCCCCATTCTGAGGTAGAGTCCGCCTTTGTAGCAACATCTTACCAGGGTGGGACGAGGTGGCAAATGATGAAGCATGTCGCATTTCGTGAGTGAGACATCCTCGTCCAATTCTTGGAATTGCCTTGAATTTAGGTAACAAACTAGCAGCATACAGAGAACTCATTGGGTCTCTGGTACTAACCTGCTGATTAAGCAAACAACGTCTGATGGTTTTACGCCAATTTTTGCGTTTAAGTTAGTAAGGGTAGGCTTGAGCCCCATAATGCCCCTCTTGTCTCGCCTTTGTGATGGTATACTAGCTTGAAAGGATTCAGGTCAGCGGAAAGGATCAATATTTCTATCCTGGGACTATATGGGTGCCCACACAAAAAAAAAAAAAAAAAAAAAAAAAATCACTGATCCCAGCGCATAATCCGAATTACATAAATTGCAGTTCTTCCACTTTCTACAATTGCTCCATGCCTCAAGTACAAGGAGTCCCTAAACCATCTCCGAATTCAACCCATAGAAGCCAAATGAGTCCTTCACTTCATAGGAGAAAGTGAATCTCAAGACTGTACCAGGCACGGGTGGTAAATTACCAGACACTTCTAATCCTGAGGGATAGCTGGACTGCTGACCTGGGTTGCATTAAAGGATGAGCACTAGACAAGCTAAAATGGCAACCAGAGTCTGGCAGTCTCAGCTTGTTTAAACAGCGTGCAGTTTAAGTACTTTCATACAGTCTATTACAGCGCTTACCACACTTTAGAACCACGACCCAATTTTTAGCACAAATGTTCGTGACCCACAGCTTTAATGGGCATGAAGCAAGTGAATTTCTTAGTATAACTAAAGTATCGTGAGGTAGCTCACTGACGTTTACACGCCACATTGTCCATTGAAATTGCCACTAAATTTTCAGACAGTATTACTAAAAACCATTACACACAAATGATAATGTGTGGAAATCAGGTTTCATTGAATATTTATCTAATGTGCCCCACCTGGTAAAGTGTCTTGATTTGTTTTTATCCTATTAAAATGTTTATTTCCATCACACTTCAGAACTACAAAGTGCTTCATTTTTGCTTACCCAACTGCCGAATGTGCACAGTTCATTTACAAGATTTAACATTTTGTTGTGTTACTAAAACATGCCATCCCACAGTCACACACTCCCGGTCACAGAATTTACTTTACTTTGACTGCAAAGTAAGAGGAGCTTGTAAACATCCATCCCCATATTAAAAATGCAGCAATTTGCCAGACGACAGTGATATTAGACCTCTGTCTTTGAAGGTCAGCAAATGTGACAAGTTAATTACAGAACTTAAAGGCATCTTTATTTATTGCTTGGACTTTTGGAACCATCAAAAATCGGCACACATCACAGTTGGGAAACACTGGTCAAACCTATACTAGATAGGGAAAGTCTTCTAGTGCCACTTGTAGTAAATGTCAAAGAATGACGGGAACATTTCTGGATATGATCTGGGATGGTCCTAAAATACAAACATGTTGGTCACAGGTCTATGCGGCACTGGAGGACTCAATTGTTATTATCCTGGATATAACAAGTGATTAGGATGGGTCAAATGGAAATAAACTGTTGCTGCATACTGGATACCTTGTCGCCAGGCGCTGGCGGGCAAATATTAGCCCTCGAGGTGTCAGTGGCTCCGAGGCACTGACTATTGTGCTCCAGCTAAAAGTCCACATATAGGAATCCAGAAAAATATAAGTATTGAGGTAAGTGGTTAGACAGCTTCCAAAACTACTTGCCCACAGAAAGAGTGCTGTGGAATGCTGTTTGGTTAACGTATGTTAAGAATGTGTTCGTATGATTTAGCCTCTAACATTGCAGGTTACTTCTGTTACAACGACTTGTGTCGATTCTTTTGTGCACTGCCCGTTTATGTTCAGGAAACAATACAAAGTATTAAAAAAAAAAACTTTATCAGCTCATGCTTTCGGTAGAACACCACCTGCTCCAAGAGCACGCTACAGCCTTCCCGACTGTAAAGCGAACCCAAAACAATAGGTTTAATTAAAGAAAAAAAAAAATACTGCACCGCGACACTCAAAGGCATCCAACCATTATGCAGCAATAAAAAGTAAAGTATAGGTTAGCGTCATAACATCTGGTAGGTGGAGTGCTGCACACGTGCTTAAGGCCGCAGGCCAGCCTCCACATGCGGCAGGTCGAGGGCACGGCCCGCACTCTAACCTGCAATGCCCATATACTTATTCCCCCTACTATCTGCTAACCCCCTACCACAGATCCACCCCCAAACGGGACCGCATACCGGGCTGTGGAGGAGCGGCGGCAGATTGCAACCTACGGTCCTTCTGGGTCTCCTTTTTGGGCTGCGGAGGCTGCCGGGCTCCGGTGAGCCCAGTCTTCTTCGTCTCCTCCTTACGCTTCCGACTGGCGCGTTCTTCCTCCGCTTGTCGCAGGATGTCCAGCGGGTCCGACTCATCGTCCAGCAGTTGCTGGAAGCGATTGGCGACAGCGCAGCCGAAGCCCTCCTGCAGGGCAGCGGAGACGGGGCTGCTCAGCGCGCCCTTCATGGCAGCGGCCGGAGTAAGGAGCGCGTAAGACACGAGTACCAAGCGAACCGAACTACACGGCTCGCGCTGTTCCAACGGCCGTTGCTGATTGGTGCGCGCTGAGCGCGTCGCGAGCAAGGGAGTAAAGGAACTCAGCTCCCTGGGAGATGGGAAGGAACCCGTCGACCACCCTCGGCCCCGATTTTAACACCGCCTCATCTTCTAGAGCCCCGCCCACTTGCTAGGTCTGTCATTCTCAACAGCCCGTGCGGCCTTTCTTTGACCCGCCTCTCAATGTGTCCTGCCAGCAGTGATGGCGTTGTCAATCACAGCTGGCAACGCCCCACCCCACCACTACGGGTTGTCCAGGTCCCTCCTCGTCTGTGGCGTCACGGATTTCATCCCACTTTTGGGAGGTGCCTATCAGGGTCTCATATGGTATAGACATAAAAGAGAAACTGAAGTGTCAAACCTGGAACATGCACGTGCTTGCAGGCCCTCCCATTTCTTTACGCATGTATAATGTGGCCATCTTTGAACTAGAGCAACACACGTTCAAGCAGCCTTGTCTCGGCAAGAAGGTTAATAAAACAAACAACCGCATTTTTATGGTTGTGTGTTGCTCTTCAACAAATTAGGCTGGATCGAATATTTCTTTAATACATATAATGCTTCGTTCTTCTTGGAACAACTTTTGTAAAACCAAAATGATTTCACAAAATACGCCTGATTTCCCATAACCTCTAGCATATTAAAGAAATTAAAAACAAGCGTTTGTTAAAAAGTGGATCTCGAGTGAGTGTCTCTTATGATCACCGACACAAATAATCAATGGCCGCCTCATTTCATTGTAAGGTTATTAGCGCGAAGATTATTTTTATTTTGCAGAGTTTTACAAACATGAAAAATTCCTCACAAAACAGAGTACGAATAATGTAATCGACAATCATTATAAGACGCACTAAAAATAACACTATTGATTTAAGTTTACAGCAAGTAAAGTCAGAAACTTGTAAGTCGCCAGAGTTGTAAGCGCCTTAGCACTACTGCCAGAGCTTTTAAGTTTCCAAGGTCCACGCATTAATAGCTCAGCCAGTCTTGATTTCTTTCTTTGAATTGCATTCTGCGATTTGAAGTCCCGATTTAATAATGGGATAAATAGGGCTACAAATCCCGGAATGCATAGGAAAAAAAACATCGAAACTAGCTAATTTATTTGCAAATAGACTGCGAATGCAACATTTCCTAGCTTTGACTCCCTTCTAACACCTGGGGTTTTTGCTGTAGCTTTTGTCTGAGCTGCAGGTTCTCAGCTAACAATGATTTGTATTCTGAGGGTTTATTTGCAGTTACAGTTGGCAAAGTCACATTTCTTTAGTCTCGTGACCAAAGAGTGATCTGTTTCACATGCATTATTTAGTGGAAAAGGTATCATTCATAGTCGATGTTCCCCTTTGGGAGTAAATACGTCATTAATGTGTTTTTCAAATTGGTACATGGTATCATGGGTGCCAGATACCATACAGTGCATCACAAGGCAAGTGAGCATACATGCGAACATTTTCGTACAGGAAAGTCGGAGATTTTGAAAACAAATTGAGGGAATTGGAGCATTTAGCATGTCTTTCCTTTCTGTGGTTATGTGATGCAGAATTCTACTGTCATATCATTGATAGCGCATTAATTCTCTTTTGGCATCTATATATACTTTGATTTGAATCTCACGTCAGTTGTTGGCATCGTCTGGGCCCTGATGTACTACGAAAGATCTGTCTACTGTACTTCAAAAAAATCCTTCAAGTTAATTTTGCTTATTGGAGTTTATTTGAACACTACAAAATTGGTAATGAGATGGGCAACCTTTATTGGGCTTCCTTAAGGACATTTATCAGGTACTGTGTTTATTTTTTAATGGGGCCTAGGGATCTACTTTCCCTCATCGTTGCAGCGATCCTAGCGATCTTTGTATTTGAAGCTGCTGCCTGTCTGTGTGCTTGAGTCGGCACATTTTGGTTTCTGGAGTTTAAACAGCTTTGGTTCCTCAAGGCGTGAGGATTTTCACAGGTCTACGCATGCAGATTACGGACAACTGTTGGAGCTGCGCACGTATCAGCACTTGTATCTCCTCACACATCGCTCTTTGCTGAGTGCGCCTGCCTTTGTAGCTTCTCGTGCATCTGTCTTTGTTGAGCGTGCTGCTTTACTCTGCACGCGGGACACCTCGTGTCTCGCATTCTTCCTGAGCGCATCTATTTGTTCAGCGCTTCTATTTGTTCAGCACTTTGGAACGCCTGCCTGCTATTTTGGAGCGCGCTCCTCCACGCTCACCCGGATTTCACCTAGACCTACCTTGAGTAGCTCTCCTCCATTCCTGGAATCTCTGCCAGCGGCGTCCTCTGACTTTCAGCTTATTGTTTCCATACTACTTCCTGTGTACTATACTACTTACTGCCAGCTCTTTTTTTAGAAAAAGAAGCGTTAGCATGTGCATGGGGTGTCTAAAAATTCAAGTCATATCTGCGGGGCTGGATATTTTGTCTAAGAACAAATCACAGACCACTAGTGGACATTTTATTGGGCAGAAAAATTAAGAAAGCTACAGCCAGGTTGGCCAGATTAATGACCAAGTTGTTGGAGTTCAATTTTTATGTTGTTCCCATTGCAGGAGGTAAAAACGCCAGAGCAGATTTTTTGTCTTGCTTACCTGTGGAAGATGATCCTTGTGATTTAGATATACATGGAGAAATTGAGGAATGCATTATAGCCAAGTTTGAGGATGTAGTCGTGTGTACAGAAATGGAGTTATGGCACAATCAATTGAGAGAGGATTCTATACTGAGTCAAGTAATGAATTTTGTGAAGATTGGTTGGCCAAGAGAAAAAGTTCTGGGGGTGTCCTTACAGTACTTTAGTAAAGTGGCTAATGAATTATCTTTAGAAGGAGATTTGTTGGTGAGAGGGGATAAGTTGATACCTTCGGAGTGCTTTCGCCAAAGAATTCTAGAAACTGCTCATGTAGGTCATCTAGGCATGAGTGCTACTAAACGTAGTGTCAGGAATTATTTCTGGTGGCCTGGAGTGGATGGTGAAGTAGAAAAATTGGTGAAGGAATGTGTACAATGCTGCTGTAGTGACAAACATTTAGTCACTGCTGTCCCTGACATGGTTCTGGTAATTTCTCCAGAAAAGTTATGGCAAAGTATTGCTGTTGATTTTTTAGAACATTTTCATGTTGCCTCACAATTTGAGGTATTTCATAGTGATGACTGACCATCTCTCTAGATGGGTAGAGGTTTGTGGTGTGGCAGAACCCAATACTAATGCTGTTATTCGTTTCTTTCATGACATATTTGCCAGGGAAGGCATTCCTGAAGAGGTACTAACTGACAATGGTGATCAGTTTACGTCGTACACAATGCCATAATTTGTAAAGAAGTGTGGAGTAAGACATTTACACACTCCACTTTATCACCCTCAGGCCGATGGTAAAGTGGAGAGATTTAACAGGGTCTTAGTGGAGTGTATTCAGAGTGCCATTAAATCCAAAATGGATTGTGAAGCAGCCATCAGGGACTTAGTTTGGTCCCATAGATCCACTCTTCATTCGGTTGCTGGGAAAGCACCATTCGAACTGATAAGGGGTAGGAAGGTTGTTTCTTGTTTGTGCCCCTTTTGGATTATGGAGATGAAAGGTCAAGGGTGTGATTTTGTTGCTGCTAGTGGTAAGGCTAAGCTGATGAGTGATGAATCCAGTGTTGCTAGATGTCAAAGAAATATGAGACTTAAGGGAAACCCCATCAAGAGAATTAAGTTTGAAATAGGAGTCTTGGTACGTATCAGAGAACCTGTTTTGCTAATGAAAGGATTTGCAAAGTTTAGAGACCCTGTTAGTGTTATCAAGGTGAGGGGTAATGCTGTGCCTGTGTGTTAGAATCGGGGGTCTCTAGTTGGCTGAGGAAGGTACCTTAGGCCAAATAGGGACCCTTGCTTCTAAGTCAGGGAAAGGAAGGACACCTTCTCAGATAGCCCCTGCTCACCCCCTCGGTAGCTTGGCACGAGCAGCCAGGCTTATCTCCAAGGCAAATGTGTAAAGTATTTGCAACCATGCTCTCAGTGACACAATGATAACACCACAAATGGACTCCACACGGGTTTCATAAAAAACAATTATATGTTTATATAAAAAGATATAGGATGAGACCACACGATAAAAATCCAACATATGCATATTTGTAATATTTCACCTTGCCGGTTATTAGGCCAGCAATCACTGGTAGGTTCTTGCAGTATTAATGAGCAATTCTCAATGATCTAATGCAGTCCTAATGCAATGCTATGCAGTTCGTAATGCACCAATCAGGCAGTTTGTAATGCGAAAATAATGCAATTCGTAATGCAACAATCAGACAGTTCGTAATGCAAAAAATAAGGCACTCTGTAATGCAACAATCAGGCAGTTCGTAATGCAAAATTAGGGCAGTTCGTAAAGCAACAATCAGGCAGTTCGTAATGCAAAAATAGGGCACTTCGTAATGCAACAATCAGGCAGTTCATAATGCACAAATAAGATACTTCAGCACCGATCACGGTGCTCTGGATGGCCTCTATGCCTCTCTTACTGACTCGCGGTCAGCTACTGCCAAAATATGCCCCCAACACTGTTCTGATGGAAAACAAAGTGCCGCTCCACACTCCGGCCCCGGTACTGCCACTCCTCGGCAAGTACGGGCCGCGATACGGACTTGAGCGGAGGCTCGCGCTGCAAAGATGGCAAAGGCCGAGAGCGTTTCTCTCCGAGCCCGCACCCCGCCCCAGTCGGCGACACACCCACGCTCGCTGAGCATTACCTGGGGGGTGCGATCTCACTCTCCTCTCCTCCCCTTGCGACTTGGGCCTCCGGTGCGACTTCGTTGATCTTCGGGCAGTGGAACTCGGGGCCCCCCCCCCGATGGGGTTGGTTCGAGGTCCCTCCTTGGCAAAGGCAGGCTCGGGCCGGCGGCACAGCTCCTCTGGTGTCGCCGGTCCGGGCCGATGGCAATGACGATCGCAGCAGCTCTGGTCACGCTGCTCGGTCGAAGCAGAGAATGCGACTGCTCCGGGACACACAGTCACGGGGCAATTCCTCACGAAGGTCTCAGGCTGCAACAGGGCACACGCACACAGCGTCGCTGAGACTCACTTGAGCTCCGGATGTACACGATCACAGGGCAATCCTCACGAAGGTCTCAGGCTGCACGAAGCACACGCACACAGCGTCGCTGAGACTCACTTGGATTCCGGGTGCCCACGATCACAGGGCAGTTCTTACGCAGGTCTCAGGCTGCACGAAGCACACGCACACAGCGTCGCTGAGACTCACTTGGATTCCGGGTGCCCACGATCACAGGGCCTACCATAGGGGTGTCTGATGTGCATAAAAAGGGAAGGGTAAGGCCTGGCAAGTGGGTGCGCTTGTCAGGACAACAAGGCAGTTTCACAATCTGCGCGCAGGCACTGCAGTGGCAGGCCAGAGATCTCTCTGTAAGGCTACTGGTGTGGGTGGCACAATTCGTGCTGCAGGCCCACTAGTAGCATTTGTATTACCAGCCCTGGCACACATAGTGCACTTTACTAGGGACTTTACTAGTAAGACAAATATACCAATTATGGACAACCAATTACCATTACACTTTATACAGGGAGCACTTGCACTTTGACACTGATCAGCAGTGGCAAAGTGCCCAAAGCATCTACGTTGGCAACACCATGTCAGAAAAAAGGTCTAGGGGGAAGGCAAAAAGTTTAGGGAACTTTAGCTAAAAAAGGGCCAAGTCCAACACTGTGTCAGATGGTCAAAGGGGGGAATGAAGAAGAATAGCTAGTGTAGAAGTAGACCTCACCAAGGCCTACCAGTGCTAGGGGTTCGCCCTTCTTTGCTCTCTAGTCCTTAGACCAATAAGTAGAGATTGGCACAGAAGCTGGAATATCAAAACAACAGTTTATTAAACCTCATGAGTGGAACTACATCTATACAAAACCCTCAGGTAGTGTATGAGGTAGCACAAGGAATACAGAAACTGTGGGTCTTTTATACCCACTCAAGAGCTCAAAAGGAGGCGGTACAAGCACACACAAGAATAGCTATTCACATGTATGGACATACAGAAAATGCTCAGTCAACAAAGTAGGAGGAGAATGAAGTTGCTGACATCAGTTAGAGCAGCCTGACATTTACAGACTAAGACAGGTGCATGAGCAGCTACAGACTCTTCTGAGCATGTGCAGTGTTACTGGAGCTAACTTTAGATAGTTATTCTAGTAAAGCACAAGGGTAGGCAACAGCGAAGACGGAAGGAGCACATGGCGAGCACATGGTCAACTAAAATGGCTGCCAAAAACAAAGTGGCTTCAGCTCATGCTAACAGCGATCTCTGCCAAACTTCCACAGACGACCCTTTTAGCATTAGCTGAAGACATCTATAATCTAGAAGGAACAATAAAAACATCTTGTATGTCAATTTTCATCATTTCATTAACTTCTTGATCTAATACACGTTGGGCATTCACTTTCTTAACGTTACATCTGGCAGGTATACAAGCAGTAATACAGAGGGAGCAAAGCATTGGACCACATTGTATACATAGGCAGCATGTCAGCAGGATTGCAAATAATATACATAATATTGTCAACAGTTTCCAGCCCCAGGTAGTAAATAGTGTCCATAGCCAACCGGCTAAAGTCCATGTTCCGGTATCGGGGTGAATCTCAGCAGCGATTTTATGCAGTTTAGAGATCGCATCAAAAACTGAAGGGGCATGATCAGGAATATAGACGCAGCAACTGCTCCCGATGATGCGACATGCACCACCTCGATCGGCCAGGACTACGTCCAAGACCATACGGTTTTGGAGTGCCACAATCCTCGCAATCTGTAGTTCTTCTGTGATGTTTCCAAGTGCCATAGCTGTCTGGTTGGTCACAGCCTCTACGACACGTGTTAAACGTCGGATCTTCCGGCTATTTAAGGTAGCACCAACAAAGAAGAACAGTCCCAAATTAAAATCAACATATTGCTGCAGTGTAGTATCAGTCTGATCCACCTCATCATGATTTGTTGTCCTCTTAAATCTGTTTTTGGAAATGTCATTAAACAGTTTATAGTCCTTGTGATATGATGCAGGTGCCAGAAACACAGGTGGTAACAAAAAGGACACAAAACAAGTACCGGACCAGCCAATGGGTAAATTGTAATATCCCTTATTTCCGCAGATAAAATATGTATTATGCGATGACATAAAGCTGCTGTTATTTACTCCAGTAATATTTAAAACCAGAGTACAATCGCTACGGGAATTCTGCCAACACTGTTCACACACAAGTCTGCACAAGCCCTAGTGACAGCTATAACAAAAGGTCCATTATCCTTAGCAGTTCGAGTATTCGGGAAAACATAATCTGTAGAGGAATTTCCTCTGCGATACTCGTTTATCTCCCATACAGTTCCTTTAGCCTGCGGATCTCCTTCTTCATCAGGATAGCACACTTTATTCAACTGGTAGTTTAGTCTTCCTACATCATATTTAGTAATATTAGCAACATGGGTAGCCCAGAGCAGCGCAAACCAAGCCCTACAAGAACCATTGTGTGAAAATGGCAGAGGAATGAAAGGTGTTCCTCCCTTTTTCTGATGAGCAGACATCATTCCACACACCCAACAGTCGGTAATGTTCGTAGCATTATGTGTGTGGTGCAACATCTGGATGAACGTGTTGTTCAGATAGGACTGTCTATGCTTCTGCTCATGATAAGGGAGAGTAAAGTAGTGGTGTTCAATAGGTGCTGGAGTAGTGGCAGTAAGTATTCGTCGAGCAGGAGCCACTTCCTCTACAACCCAAGTTATTACCGCCATAATGATCGCACTGACAGTAAACCCAACAATGCACATCATTTTCTTATCGCAGATTCTCGCAGCAGTCGATGTCTCTTTCATAGGCATGGTCATCTTGATGCTGAAACAACAAAGCAGATGGAGCTCTAAAGTCCTGGCAGCCGTTGGTTTCTTCACTGAGGGTTAAGATGGGTGTCACTAAGCAAAAGATCCCCCCCCTCACCAGCTCAGTCTCTCACTAACCCAGGACGGTTGCTCAACCAGTCTCATTCAGCAATGCAGTTTCTCTCCGGGGTCGCAGCTGATATCGAGATGTACCAGGGATCGTGTGGTCCGGGAAGACTTCCTCAGGTTCCTCAGGTGACGTGGCTTGGCCTCTCTCGGTGTCCAGAATCTGTCGATAGTCGGCGAGCGCAGCAGGTTCCACCAGGGCAGACGGCACTTTTCTGCAGTGCGTTGAATGGACCCAATTCTTCCGATTGGTCACTCGGACTGCAGTTCTCGTGGCCAGGAGCACCTGCTCAGGGCCTTTCCACCTGGGCTCTAGGCTGTTCAACCTCTGGAAGACCTTGACCATGACGTGGTCACCGGGCCGAAGATCATGACCATCACCCTGCGACCTGTCAGGAAGAGCTTCTCGAACCTGTTGATGAATAGAAAGCAAGCTGTCAGTCAACTGTGACAGGTAGTCACTCATCAAGACACAAGGTACATCATGTATGGGGCGTGGCTTAGGAATTCCCCAAATATTCATAGGCCTTCCAAATACCACCTCATACGGTGTAAGGCCAGATCGTGTATGTGGCACTGATCTAATGGACAGCCATGCCAAGGGTAGTGCATCAGGCCATTTCAGAGATGTGGAAGCCTGGATTTTAGCCAACTTAAGTTTGAGGGTAGAATTGTATCGTTCCACTAGCCCTGCTGATTGTGGGTGGAAGGCAGCATGAAACTTCTGCTTAATTCCCAATCCTTTCAAGACATACTCACCAACTTGCCCAATGAAATGGGGTCCGTTGTCACTCCACAAAAGTTTGCAAACACCAAATCTAGGGAAGAACTCCTTTAAAAGCACCTTCGCTGTAGTAAGAGCTGTATTATCTTTCGTAGGGTATGCCTCTATCCACTTACTGAAGGCACATACCACCACTAGAACATACTTTAGATTATTACAGCGTTCAAGCTGGATGTAATCCATTTGCAGAACCTCAAAAGGTGCAGTTGGTGTAGCAAACCCTCTTGTTGGAGTTCGTGTCCCTTTTCCAGGATTGTACTGAAGACAAATCAAGCAGGACTGCACTATCTTTTTAGCTATGCTGGCAATTTCCGGATGCTCCCAAACTTGCGTAAGCAACTTCGTTATTGAGGATGCTCCAACATGTGCCGGCCCATGTGCCATGTGAATCATAGGATGTAAATAGGCTGTGGGCAGTCTCCACTTAGTCATGTCTTTATTTCTCCAACAGCCCTCATCATCCAATGTTCCCTCCTTAGACCATTGCTCAAGTTCTTCTGCAGAGGCAGATCGCTGCATATCGAGCACCTCTTGCCTAGCATCATGCCAACGTTCAGCCTGTGACTTCACCACGTACATAGATGTGGTGCTTCGCTGCATTGCAGTTTTGCGGGCTATGCGATCTGCGAAGGCATTACCCTGTCCTATTTTATCAGTCACTTTCTTGTGTGCGCTACACTTAACAATCGCTATTTTCTTTGGATATGTCAAGGCAGTCAGGAGATTATACACCAATTCTCCATGTACTATTTGCGTCGCCTGTGATGTGAGAAAGCCTCTTTCCTTCCAGAGTAACCCAAAATCGTGAGCCACTCCAAAGGCATAGCGGCTATCGGTATAGATGTTGACAGACAAGTCAGTACTAAGTTCACACGCCCTCGTCAATTCTATCAGCTCAGCTGCCTGAGCTGACTTCTGTGGAATGCGAGCTGTCTCAACTACCGTCTGAAGCGTTGTGATTGCATATGCAGCTGATGTCGTGCCATCTGGTAATCGCAAACAAGACCCATCAACACATAATTCTCCATCAACATTTGAGAGGGCGTATCTTGTAGGTCAACACAACCCTTTGTCTGTTCCTCAGTAAGGAATATACAGTCATGAGACTCTTGTGACTGGGATTGAATAGCTGGATACGGCAACAGAGTAGCTGGATTAAGAGTTGAACATCTTTTCAAAATGATATGAGGGCCAAAAGTGTCAATTCATATCCTGTCAAATGAGCACTAGTTAAATGCTGCGTTTTAGTTTGGTTCAAAAGGGCGTCAACTGCATGGGGTACTAACACAAGCAATCTATGTGACAAGACTATCCCTTCACTCTGACGTATGGACACAGCTGCCGCTGCAACAGAACGAAAACACCCAGGCAAAGCACGAGCGACTGGATCGAGGACAGCTGAAAAATATGCACAAGGACGCTGCTTATCACCGTGTGTCTGTACTAAAACTGAGAGTGCACAACCATCCCTCTCGTGTACATAGAGTGTGAAAGCCTTAGTGTAGTCTGGAGTACCTAATACTGGTGCAGAACATAGAGCTTGACGCAACTGTTGGAAAGCATTCTGACATTCAGTAGTCCATGGAAGGGGCATTGGAGTGTCTTTAGTCAGGAGGGCCAACAAGGGTTTAACAATATATGAGAAGCTAGGAATCCATTGCCTACAAAAAGAAGTAAGACCAATGAATGCACGAACATCTTTCTGAGTACTGGACACAGGTGTGTCTAAGATAACTTGAATACGATCTGGTGTGAGTGCACGTCCCTCCTTAGACAGGAGGTGACCTAAATAGGTAACCTGCTGTCTACAATATTGCAATTTCTTCCGAGAAACCTTGTGATGGTGTGATGCAAGAAATGAAAGCAATGACAGTGTTCCTTCTTCACACTGTTCAGAGGTATCAGCTGCCAACAAGATGTCATCAACATATTGTATGAGAGCCACCCCTGTGGGCACAGGGAAAGAATCAAGCTGTCTTTTCAACGCTTGGCTGTAAATACTAGGACTCTCTGTATACCCCTGTGGAGCTCTACAAAATCTGAAGGATCGATTATTCAAAGTAAAGCCGAACAAATATCGGCTATCAGGTTTGAATAGGGATCGAAAAGAAAGCATTCTTCAAATCAATCACAGAGAATGTAGTCGCAGTAGGAGGAACCATGAGGAGTGTCGTGATGTCAGAGACTACCGGGTATTGGGGCACTACGATCTTATTAACCTCTCGCAAATCAATGATAAACCTGTATATTTTAGTATCAGTGTCTTTCTTCAAGTTGGGAAGGATAGGACTATTGCATATATTGTAAGGGACTTCTTCCACTACTCCTACTTCAATCAAATCTTGAACAATACATATTAGTGCCTCTTCACCTTCTCGAGAAATTTTATATTGAGGCAGTCAAGGCAATGAAGCACCCTCCTTCACTTGAATATGAACTGGTGGGATAACCATTTGCCCTACATCGGTATCTAACGTAGCCCACAAAGTACTAGGGAGTGATGCCAAAGCAATATCTTCTCTACTGAAATAAGACTTCTCAACCATGGGATAGTTATCATTCAAAATGACACGCACGCCTTCTGGGGAACAACGTATCGTAGCTCGGAAATGCTTGAGCATATTAGGACCCACAATATTGTCCGGCGTGTTATGGGAAAGCAAAAATGGACATGCAGCAGAGAATTTATCAACGTGAAATGCAAGTGGTTGTGACAGTGGGCTAAGGGATGGTGTCCCATCGAATCCTATCGATGTGATTATTAAGCCAGACAGGGGAGCCATTGGAACCAATTGTTTGGACAGAGCGCTACGAGTAGCTCCTGTGTCAACCAAAAACCGATCAGTGGAACCCAAAACATGTGCGTTAACATAGGGACCCTTCTGATCTACTGAGACTTCAACTGATTCCTTACCCCATCCTAGGCATTCCTACGCATAAGCAGAATCCTTCAAATCAGCAGTTGAATAATCAGACATTTGATATTGGTTTCGTCTATCAAAAGTATTAGAAGAATTCTGAGTATGCTTGACTGCCTCAAACCTAGTGCCATCATCCATACCTCCCCTATGTCCTGAATTCCCCGGGCGGCTTCTCATTTGTCCTCGACCACGCTGATACTGCTGAGTACGCAAATGTCAATCAATCAATCAAGCATTTGTATAGCGCGCTACTCACCCGGAGGGTCTCAAGGCGCTTGGGGGGGGGTCCGCTACTGTTCGAACAGCCAGGTCTTGAGTTGCTTCCTGAAGGAGAGGTGGTCTTGGGTAAGGCGGAGGTGGATGGGTAGGGAGTTCCACGTCTTGGCAGCCAGGTAGGAGAAGGATCTTCCTCCCGTTGTGGCTCTTCGGATGCGGGGGACGGCGGCGAGGGCGTGGTTGGTCGATCGTAGCTGGCGGGTGGGAGTGTAGAAGGTCAGACGGTCGTTGAGGTATCTGGGGCCTTGGTTGTGGAGAGCTTTGTGTGCGTGGGTGAGGAGTCGGAACGTGATTCTCTTGCTGACGGGGAGCCAGTGCAGGTCTCTCAGGTGTCCGGCGATGTGGCTGTGTCGGGGGATGTCCAGGATGAGTCGAGCTGAGGCGTTCTGGATGCGTTGGAGTCTTTTTGAAGTTTGGCTGTGGTTCCGGCATAGAGGGAGTTGCCGTAGTCCAGTCGGCTGGTGACGAGGGCCTGGGTGACCGTCTTCCTGGTTTCGGTGGGGATCCACCGGAAGATCTTGCGCAGCATGCGTAGGATGTTGAAGCAAGACGAGGAGACGGCGTTGACTTGTCGGGTCATTGAGAGGGAGGAGTCCAGGATGAAGCCCAGGTTGCGTGCGTGGTCCGTTGGTTTGGGTGCGTTGCCCAGGGCAGGGGGCCACCAGGAGTCGTCCCAGGCGGAGGGTGATGATCCTAGGATGAGGACTTCCGTCTTATCTGAGTTCAGTTTCAGGCGGCCGTTCCTCATCCACTCGGCTACGTCCTTCATCCCTTCATGTAGGTTGGTTCTGGCGGTTGTGGGTTCGTTGGTGAGGGAGAGGATCAGCTGGGTGTCGTCGGCGTAGGAGATGATGTTGAGGTTGTGTTGGCGTGCGATGGCTGCGAGGGGGCTCATGTAGACGTTGAAGAGGGTGGGGCTGAGTGATGATCCTTGTGGTACGCCGCAGATGACTTCGGTGGCCTCGGAACTGAACGGGGGAGGCGGACATTCAACAGCCCAATGTCCAATCTCCTTACAATAAGCGCACTGATCAGAAGATAAAGTAACTCGGGGAAAAGAGAGTGCGCCAGGGCGATACATTGCAAGTCCGCCTCTGCCACCACCTCTATAGGGTGGACCATAAATCTGAGCTAACAACCTTTGTTTTTAAATCCTTAGCCTTTTTATCCTCGTTGCCCTTAGCTTCCAATTCCTGACGTTCATAATACTGAGCCATAGTCAAAAGAGAGACTGGGGAAGACGTAGTCCATGAACTCTCGCTGGCCTTTAGGCGACTAGCTATTCCTGGCAACATGTTCGCGACAAATTTATCGACAAACAGATGCCTGCCCGTGTCATCTGTCAATGACTGGCCACTAAAGTCGTGGAATGTCTCCTCAAAACGTGTAAAGAAGTCAGAGACCGATTCATCTGCCTTTTGCTTACAGGATGACAGTCTATCTTTTTAGGAGGAATGAGAATTTTCAATTTAACTATTATAGCCTTTGGAAGGTCTAAAATGTCTTGTTGCGGTTTCTGTGTGGGTTCCCTTTCTGCATCTATCCTCTCTAGGTCCTTCCAAAGATGTCCAAAAGCTGCATTATCATCTACTTTACGAATAGACCTCCACATATCAGGGGGTAGGATAAGCCCAAAAAACATATCAATATCAGACAAAGTCATAGTACAAGAACTAATAGCTCCTTCAACTTCTTCATAAAAAGCAGCCGGATTTTTCCGCGGGTCAGGCAAAGCAGCTTTAAGAGCCATAACATCCGCTCTACTCCAAGGAGTATACACCCAATTATAAATAAAATATCCCTTCGCATCAGTTGAATCTTTATCGTAATTCGTGCCCGCACCCCTAGGAGGGACATACAAAGGCGCAGCTTCACGCATTGGTTTCCCATGAACTACAATATCCTTATCTGCCCCGGGATCATCATCCTGTGGCACGGGGATCCGAACTGTTTGTTCAGCTGTAGTAGCTGCCTTTTTCTCCTCATGCAAACGGAATGCATCAGCTCGCAGTTTAACCACGCGTCTAATTAAGTCAGCCACCTGGGAAGGGAGAAAAAGACCGTCACTCAACTGTTTATGATCATTTTTTATATCAACAGGCTCTAATTCTTTGGAATGTTTCCTGAATCTTTCAATTACTTCTCCAGTAAACCACTCTGTAAAATATAACTGCTCTGCCTCCGGCCATTGCTGAACTTGCGCTATAAGATCTGGAGCAGAAGTGTCACCACGAGCTGCTTTTCGGGCAGTAGATCTAAGAGTGGCCGCACGTTCAGCCTTCATAAAAGAGCGAGTCTGTCGTTTAGTGTCCGATCCTGACTTTTCCTGATCTGAGAGAGAGATGTCATCCTCTGAATCAATCTTGGGGGCAGAGGGAAAAGTATAAGGAGGCGGAGAACGATCTAATAGAATTGAATCATGTGGTTTATTAAGTAGAGGGTAAAGGGGCGCCGGACAGGGTATTGGCTATATACCTGTAAACGACGCTCCCTATCCTCTCTCTCTTTATTTCCTTCATTTCTTTATTTTTCATCTCCGGCGCTTT
The DNA here is from genome assembly GCA_963921515.1 of Calotriton arnoldi. Lineage (NCBI taxonomy): Eukaryota > Metazoa > Chordata > Amphibia > Caudata > Salamandridae > Calotriton > Calotriton arnoldi. The sequence continues at coordinate 36,279 of CAWUFW010011798.1, forward strand.
CGCATAGATATTTTTGCGCTGTTCTTTTTCTGCTAAAGCTTGCTCTCTTCTCACTCGTTCACGCACTTCTTTCTCCCACATTCGTACACAGTCAAACATATCTTGTCTACTTTTGCGCTTAAACATACATTGTTCCACATACTGAATTTTTCTAAGATCAAATGACCCATTTATAGGCCATCGCAACTCAGGATCCTTGCTGGTATATTTATTCCATAGTGCACTATACATTATAGAAGAAATACAGTTTTTAATGTACATATCCCTATTTGGTGTCCCCTCAGGGAGAGCCGGCTGATTCTGTTCTAGATCCATATTGGTACCTCCAAGAAAGCAACACATTCTACGAAGTGTGCTTGAAACAGGCATGCCAAGAATATTGTAGCATATACAATATTATTCGCCAAGTGACACTTAACACAATGTGTGCCGTTCAAGTTTTCAAAGTGTAGAGAAAAATCTCCTCATTACCTGCCTATATAAATTGCAATTTATATATATCCAAACAAATCCAAGATTTTGGCCAAACAAACAAGAAGTGTCGCATCAGACGACCTTACCAAGCAAAAGTCTCCAGCCTTCAACTGCCAAGTTCTGAATCGACCAATTGGTCTCTGCACGACGAACGCCAGAAGGGATCTCAGTCGAGGACCGGCACCACCTGGAGGGTCAAATCGGGAAAATCGTAAAAGCACCTCGGCCTGCTAAGACACGGGTCTCCTCATACAGTGATCATCCATAGCGAGATTCCAATCCTCCGTCAAGACCACTCCGTCGGGCATCCGAGTCGCCGATGAGCCCCACGTGACGGGCGCCAATTTGTAGAAGTAGACCTCACCAAGGCCTACCGGTGCTAGGGGTTCGCCCTTCTTTGCTCTCTAGTCCTTAGACCAGTAAGTAGAAATTGGCACAGAAGCTGGAATATCAAAACAACAGTTTATTAAACCTCATGAGTGGAACTACATCTATACAAAACCCTCAGGCAGTGTATGAGGTAGCACAAGGAATACAGAAACTGTGGGTCTTTTATACCCACTCAAGAGCTCAAAAGGAGGCGGTACAAGCACACACAAGAATAGCTATTCACATGTATGGACATACAGAAAATGCTCAGTCAACAAAGTAGGAGGAGAATGCAGTTGCTGACATCAGTTAGAGCAGCCTGACATTTACAGACTAAGACAGGTGCATGAGCAGCTACAGACTCTTCTGAGCATGTGCAGTGTTACAGGAGCTAACTTTAGATAGTTATTCTAGTAAAGCACAAGGGTAGGCAACAGCGAAGACGGAAGGAGCACATGGCGAGCACATGGTCAACTAAAATGGCTGCCAAAAACAAAGTGGCTTCAGCTCATGCTAACAGCGATCTCTGCCAAACTTCCACAGACGACCCTTTTAGCATTAGCTGAAGACATCTATAATCTAGAAGGAACAATAAAAACATCTTGTATGTCAATTTTCATCATTTCATTAACTTCTTGATCTAATACACGTTGGGCATTCACTTTCTTAACGTTACATCTGGCAGGTATACAAGCAGTAATACAGAGGGAGCAAAGCATTGGACCACATTGTATACATAGGCAGCATGTCAGCAGGATTGCAAATAATATACATAATATTGTCAACAGTTTCCAGCCCCAGGTAGTAAATAGTGTCCATAGCCAACCGGCTAAAGTCCATGTTCCGGTATCGGGGTGAATCTCAGCAGCGATTTTATGCAGTTTAGAGATCGCATCAAAAACTGAAGGGGCATGATCAGGAATATAGACGCAGCAACTGCTCCCGATGATGCGACATGCACCACCTCGATCGGCCAGGACTACGTCCAAGACCATACGGTTTTGGAGTGCCACAATCCTCGCAATCTGTAGTTCTTCTGTGATGTTTCCAAGTGCCATAGCTGTCTGGTTGGTCACAGCCTCTACGACACGTGTTAAACGTCGGATCTTCCGGCTATTTAAGGTAGCACCAACAAAGAAGAACAGTCCCAAATTAAAATCAACATATTGCTGCAGTGTAGTATCAGTCTGATCCACCTCATCATGATTTGTTGTCCTCTTAAATCTGTTTTTGGAAATGTCATTAAACAGTTTATAGTCCTTGTGATATGATGCAGGTGCCAGAAACACAGGTGGTAACAAAAGGACACAAAACAAGTACCGGACCAGCCAATGGGTAAATTGTAATATCCCTTATTTCCGCAGATAAAATATGTATTATGCGATGACATAAAGCTGCTGTTATTTACTCCAGTAATATTTAAAACCAGAGTACAATCGCTCACGGGAATTCTGCCAACACTGTTCACACACAAGTCTGCACAAGCCCTAGTGACAGCTATAACAAAAGGTCCATTATCCTTAGCAGTTCGAGTATTCGGGAAAACATAATCTGTAGAGGAATTTCCTCTGCGATACTCGTTTATCTCCCATACAGTTCCTTTAGCCTGCGGATCTCCTTCTTCATCAGGATAGCACACTTTATTCAACTGGTAGTTTAGTCTTCCTACATCATATTTAGTAATATTAGCAACATGGGTAGCCCAGAGCAGCGCAAACCAAGCCCTACAAGAACCATTGTGTGAAAATGGCAGAGGAATGAAAGGTGTTCCTCCCTTTTTCTGATGAGCAGACATCATTCCACACACCCAACAGTCGGTAATGTTCGTAGCATTATGTGTGTGGTGCAACATCTGGATGAACGTGTTGTTCAGATAGGACTGTCTATGCTTCTGCTCATGATAAGGGAGAGTAAAGTAGTGGTGTTCAATAGGTGCTGGAGTAGTGGCAGTAAGTATTCGTCGAGCAGGAGCCACTTCCTCTACAACCCAAGTTATTACCGCCATAATGATCGCACTGACAGTAAACCCAACAATGCACATCATTTTCTTATCGCAGATTCTCGCAGCAGTCGATGTCTCTTTCATAGGCATGGTCATCTTGATGCTGAAACAACAAAGCAGATGGAGCTCTAAAGTCCTGGCAGCCGTTGGTTTCTTCACTGAGGGTTAAGATGGGTGTCACTAAGCAAAGATCCCCCCTCACCAGCTCAGTCTCTCACTAACCCAGGACGGTTGCTCAACCAGTCTCATTCAGCAATGCAGTTTCTCTCCGGGGTCGCAGCTGATATCGAGATGTACCAGGGATCGTGTGGTCCGGGAAGACTTCCTCAGGTTCCTCAGGTGACGTGGCTTGGCCTCTCTCGGTGTCCAGAATCTGTCGATAGTCGGCGAGCGCAGCAGGTTCCACCAGGGCAGACGGCACTTTTCTGCAGTGCGTTGAATGGACCCAATTCTTCCGATTGGTCACTCGGACTGCAGTTCTCGTGGCCAGGAGCACCTGCTCAGGGCCTTTCCACCTGGGCTCTAGGCTGTTCAACCTCTGGAAGACCTTGACCATGACGTGGTCACCGGGCCGAAGATCATGACCATCACCCTGCGACCTGTCAGGAAGAGCTTCTCGAACCTGTTGATGAATAGAAAGCAAGCTGTCAGTCAACTGTGACAGGTAGTCACTCATCAAGACACAAGGTACATCATGTATGGGGCGTGGCTTAGGAATTCCCCAAATATTCATAGGCCTTCCAAATACCACCTCATACGGTGTAAGGCCAGATCGTGTATGTGGCACTGATCTAATGGACAGCCATGCCAAGGGTAGTGCATCAGGCCATTTCAGAGATGTGGAAGCCTGGATTTTAGCCAACTTAAGTTTGAGGGTAGAATTGTATCGTTCCACTAGCCCTGCTGATTGTGGGTGGAAGGCAGCATGAAACTTCTGCTTAATTCCCAATCCTTTCAAGACATACTCACCAACTTGCCCAATGAAATGGGGTCCGTTGTCACTCCACAAAAGTTTGCAAACACCAAATCTAGGGAAGAACTCCTTTAAAAGCACCTTCGCTGTAGTAAGAGCTGTATTATCTTTCGTAGGGTATGCCTCTATCCACTTACTGAAGGCACATACCACCACTAGAACATACTTTAGATTATTACAGCGTTCAAGCTGGATGTAATCCATTTGCAGAACCTCAAAAGGTGCAGTTGGTGTAGCAAACCCTCTTGTTGGAGTTCGTGTCCCTTTTCCAGGATTGTACTGAAGACAAATCAAGCAGGACTGCACTATCTTTTTAGCTATGCTGGCAATTTCCGGATGCTCCCAAACTTGCGTAAGCAACTTCGTTATTGAGGATGCTCCAACATGTGCCGGCCCATGTGCCATGTGAATCATAGGATGTAAATAGGCTGTGGGCAGTCTCCACTTAGTCATGTCTTTATTTCTCCAACAGCCCTCATCATCCAATGTTCCCTCCTTAGACCATTGCTCAAGTTCTTCTGCAGAGGCAGATCGCTGCATATCGAGCACCTCTTGCCTAGCATCATGCCAACGTTCAGCCTGTGACTTCACCACGTACATAGATGTGGTGCTTCGCTGCATTGCAGTTTTGCGGGCTATGCGATCTGCGAAGGCATTACCCTGTCCTATTTTATCAGTCACTTTCTTGTGTGCGCTACACTTAACAATCGCTATTTTCTTTGGATATGTCAAGGCAGTCAGGAGATTATACACCAATTCTCCATGTACTATTTGCGTCGCCTGTGATGTGAGAAAGCCTCTTTCCTTCCAGAGTAACCCAAAATCGTGAGCCACTCCAAAGGCATAGCGGCTATCGGTATAGATGTTGACAGACAAGTCAGTACTAAGTTCACACGCCCTCGTCAATTCTATCAGCTCAGCTGCCTGAGCTGACTTCTGTGGAATGCGAGCTGTCTCAACTACCGTCTGAAGCGTTGTGATTGCATATGCAGCTGATGTCGTGCCATCTGGTAATCGCAAACAAGACCCATCAACACATAATTCTCCATCAACATTTGAGAGGGGCGTATCTTGTAGGTCAACACAACCCTTTGTCTGTTCCTCAGTAAGGAATATACAGTCATGAGACTCTTGTGACTGGGATTGAATAGCTGGATACGGCAACAGAGTAGCTGGATTAAGAGTTGAACATCTTTTCAAAATGATATGAGGGGCCAAAAGTGTCAATTCATATCCTGTCAAATGAGCACTAGTTAAATGCTGCGTTTTAGTTTGGTTCAAAAGGGCGTCAACTGCATGGGGTACTAACACAAGCAATCTATGTGACAAGACTATCCCTTCACTCTGACGTATGGACACAGCTGCCGCTGCAACAGAACGAAAACACCCAGGCAAAGCACGAGCGACTGGATCGAGGACAGCTGAAAAATATGCACAAGGACGCTGCTTATCACCGTGTGTCTGTACTAAAACTGAGAGTGCACAACCATCCCTCTCGTGTACATAGGGCCTGATTCACAGAACTAACTTACGTCAAAAACGTAAAGTTAGTACTTTTTGGTATTCACAGAATGAACTTACTCATTTCGGTATTCACAGAAGTTAGTAGTCCTAACTTTAGGACTCCTAAATGCCTTCTGTGAATACCGAAAGTCTTAAAGTTAGGATTTTTCTCAGTTTAGGAGTAGTAAAGTTAGGACTCCTAACTTCAGGACTCCTAAATGCCTTCTGTGAATACCGAAAGTCTTGAAGTTAGGATTTTTCTCAGTTTAGGAGTCGTAAAGTTAGGACTCCTAACTTTAGGACTCCTAAATGCCTTCTGTGAATACCGAAAGTCTTGAAGTTAGGATTTTTCTCAGTTTAGGAGTAGTAAAGTTAGGACTCCTAACTTCAGGACTCCTAAATGCCTTCTGTGAATACCAAAAGTCTTGAAGTTAGGATTTTTCTCAGTTTAGGAGTCGTAAAGTTAGGACTCCTAACTTTAGGACTCCTAAATGCCTTCTGTGAATACCGAAAGTCTTGAAGTTAGGATTTTTCTCAGTTTAGGAGTAGTAAAGTTAGGACTCCTAACTTCAGGACTCCTAAATGCCTTCTGTGAATACCAAAAGTCTTGAAGTTAGGATTTTTCTCAGTTTAGGAGTCGTAAAGTTAGGACTCCTAACTTTAGGACTCCTAAATGCCTTCTGTGACTACCGAAAGTCTTGAAGTTAGGATTTTCTCAGTTTAGGAGTAGTAAAGTTAGGACTCCTAACTTTACTACTCCTAAACTGAGAAAATCCTAACTTAAGACTTTCGGTATTCACAGAAGGCATTTAGGAGTCCTAAAGTTAGGACTACTAACTTCTGTGAATACCGAAATGAGTAAGTTCATTCTGTGAATACCAAAATGAGTAAGTGTATTCTGTGAATACCAAAAAGTACTAACTTTACGTTTTTGACGTAAGTTAGTTCTGTGAATCAGGCCCATAGAGTGTGAAAGCCTTAGTGTAGTCTGGAGTACCTAATACTGGTGCAGAACATAGAGCTTGACGCAACTGTTGGAAAGCATTCTGACATTCAGTAGTCCATGGAAGGGGCATTGGAGTGTCTTTAGTCAGGAGGGCCAACAAGGGTTTAACAATATATGAGAAGCTAGGAATCCATTGCCTACAAAAAGAAGTAAGACCAATGAATGCACGAACATCTTTCTGAGTACTGGACACAGGTGTGTCTAAGATAACTTGAATACGATCTGGTGTGAGTGCACGTCCCTCCTTAGACAGGAGGTGACCTAAATAGGTAACCTGCTGTCTACAATATTGCAATTTCTTCCGAGAAACCTTGTGATGGTGTGATGCAAGAAATGAAAGCAATGACAGTGTTCCTTCTTCACACTGTTCAGAGGTATCAGCTGCCAACAAGATGTCATCAACATATTGTATGAGAGCCACCCCTGTGGGCACAGGGAAAGAATCAAGCTGTCTTTTCAACGCTTGGCTGTAAATACTAGGACTCTCTGTATACCCCTGTGGAGCTCTACAAAATCTGAAGGATCGATTATTCAAAGTAAAGCCGAACAAATATCGGCTATCAGGTTTGAATAGGGATCGAAAAGAAAGCATTCTTCAAATCAATCACAGAGAATGTAGTCGCAGTAGGAGGAACCATGAGGAGTGTCGTGATGTCAGAGACTACCGGGTATTGGGGCACTACGATCTTATTAACCTCTCGCAAATCAATGATAAACCTGTATATTTTAGTATCAGTGTCTTTCTTCAAGTTGGGAAGGATAGGACTATTGCATATATTGTAAGGGACTTCTTCCACTACTCCTACTTCAATCAAATCTTGAACAATACATATTAGTGCCTCTTCACCTTCTCGAGAAATTTTATATTGAGGCAGTCAAGGCAATGAAGCACCCTCCTTCACTTGAATATGAACTGGTGGGATAACCATTTGCCCTACATCGGTATCTAACGTAGCCCACAAAGTACTAGGGAGTGATGCCAAAGCAATATCTTCTCTACTGAAATAAGACTTCTCAACCATGGGATAGTTATCATTCAAAATGACACGCACGCCTTCTGGGGAACAACGTATCGTAGCTCGGAAATGCTTGAGCATATTAGGACCCACAATATTGTCCGGCGTGTTATGGGAAAGCAAAAATGGACATGCAGCAGAGAATTTATCAACGTGAAATGCAAGTGGTTGTGACAGTGGGCTAAGGGATGGTGTCCCATCGAATCCTATCGATGTGATTATTAAGCCAGACAGGGGAGCCATTGGAACCAATTGTTTGGACAGAGCGCTACGAGTAGCTCCTGTGTCAACCAAAAACCGATCAGTGGAACCCAAAACATGTGCGTTAACATAGGGACCCTTCTGATCTACTGAGACTTCAACTGATTCCTTACCCCATCCTAGGCATTCCTACGCATAAGCAGAATCCTTCAAATCAGCAGTTGAATAATCAGACATTTGATATTGGTTTCGTCTATCAAAAGTATTAGAAGAATTCTGAGTATGCTTGACTGCCTCAAACCTAGTGCCATCATCCATACCTCCCCTATGTCCTGAATTCCCCGGGCGGCTTCTCATTTGTCCTCGACCACGCTGATACTGCTGAGTACGCAAATGTCAATCAATCAATCAAGCATTTGTATAGCGCGCTACTCACCCGGAGGGTCTCAAGGCGCTTGGGGGGGGGTCCGCTACTGTTCGAACAGCCAGGTCTTGAGTTGCTTCCTGAAGGAGAGGTGGTCTTGGGTAAGGCGGAGGTGGATGGGTAGGGAGTTCCACGTCTTGGCAGCCAGGTAGGAGAAGGATCTTCCTCCCGTTGTGGCTCTTCGGATGCGGGGACGGCGGCGAGGGCGTGGTTGGTCGATCGTAGCTGGCGGGTGGGAGTGTAGAAGGTCAGACGGTCGTTGAGGTATCTGGGGCCTTGGTTGTGGAGAGCTTTGTGTGCGTGGGTGAGGAGTCGGAACGTGATTCTCTTGCTGACGGGGAGCCAGTGCAGGTCTCTCAGGTGTCCGGCGATGTGGCTGTGTCGGGGGATGTCCAGGATGAGTCGAGCTGAGGCGTTCTGGATGCGTTGGAGTCTTTTTGAAGTTTGGCTGTGGTTCCGGCGTAGAGGGAGTTGCCGTAGTCCAGTCGGCTGGTGACGAGGGCCTGGGTGACCGTCTTCCTGGTTTCGGTGGGGATCCACCGGAAGATCTTGCGCAGCATGCGTAGGATGTTGAAGCAAGACGAGGAGACGGCGTTGACTTGTCGGGTCATTGAGAGGGAGGAGTCCAGGATGAAGCCCAGGTTGCGTGCGTGGTCCGTTGGTTTGGGTGCGTTGCCCAGGGCAGGGGGCCACCAGGAGTCGTCCCAGGCGGAGGGTGATGATCCTAGGATGAGGACTTCCGTCTTATCTGAGTTCAGTTTCAGGCGGCTGTTCCTCATCCACTCGGCTACGTCCTTCATCCCTTCATGTAGGTTGGTTCTGGCGGTTGTGGGTTCGTTGGTGAGGGAGAGGATCAGCTGGGTGTCGTCGGCGTAGGAGATGATGTTGAGGTTGTGTTGGCGTGCGATGGCTGCGAGGGGGCTCATGTAGACGTTGAAGAGGGTGGGGCTGAGTGATGATCCTTGTGGTACGCCGCAGATGACTTCGGTGGCCTCGGAACTGAACGGGGGAGGCGGACATTCAACAGCCCAATGTCCAATCTCCTTACAATAAGCGCACTGATCAGAAGATAAAGTAACTCGGGGAAAAGAGAGTGCGCCAGGGCGATACATTGCAAGTCCGCCTCTGCCACCACCTCTATAGGGTGGACCATAAATCTGAGCTAACAACCTTTGTTTTTAAATCCTTAGCCTTTTTATCCTCGTTGCCCTTAGCTTCCAATTCCTGACGTTCATAATACTGAGCCATAGTCAAAGAGAGACTGGGGAAGACGTAGTCCATGAACTCTCGCTGGCCTTTAGGCGACTAGCTATTCCTGGCAACATGTTCGCGACAAATTTATCGACAAACAGATGCCTGCCCGTGTCATCTGTCAATGACTGGCCACTAAAGTCGTGGAATGTCTCCTCAAAACGTGTAAAGAAGTCAGAGACCGATTCATCTGCCTTTTGCTTACAGGATGACAGTCTATCTTTTTAGGAGGAATGAGAATTTTCAATTTAACTATTATAGCCTTTGGAAGGTCTAAAATGTCTTGTTGCGGTTTCTGTGCGGGTTCCCTTTCTGCATCTATCCTCTCTAGGTCCTTCCAAAGATGTCCAAAAGCTGCATTATCATCTACTTTACGAATAGACCTCCACATATCAGGGGTAGGATAAGCCCAAAAACATATCAATATCAGACAAAGTCATAGTACAAGAACTAATAGCTCCTTCAACTTCTTCATAAAAAGCAGCCGGATTTTTCCGCGGGTCAGGCAAAGCAGCTTTAAGAGCCATAACATCCGCTCTACTCCAAGGAGTATACACCCAATTATAAATAAAATATCCCTTCGCATCAGTTGAATCTTTATCGTAATTCGTGCCCGCACCCCTAGGAGGGACATACAAAGGCGCAGCTTCACGCATTGGTTTCCCATGAACTACAATATCCTTATCTGCCCCGGGATCATCATCCTGTGGCACGGGGATCCGAACTGTTTGTTCAGCTGTAGTAGCTGCCTTTTTCTCCTCATGCAAACGGAATGCATCAGCTCGCAGTTTAACCACGCGTCTAATTAAGTCAGCCACCTGGGAAGGGAGAAAAAGACCGTCACTCAACTGTTTATGATCATTTTTTATATCAACAGGCTCTAATTCTTTGGAATGTTTCCTGAATCTTTCAATTACTTCTCCAGTAAACCACTCTGTAAAATATAACTGCTCTGCCTCCGGCCATTGCTGAACTTGCGCTATAAGATCTGGAGCAGAAGTGTCACCACGAGCTGCTTTTCGGGCAGTAGATCTAAGAGTGGCCGCACGTTCAGCCTTCATAAAAGAGCGAGTCTGTCGTTTAGTGTCCGATCCTGACTTTTCCTGATCTGAGAGAGAGATGTCATCCTCTGAATCAATCTTGGGGGCAGAGGGAAAAGTATAAGGAGGCGGAGAGCGATCTAATAGAATTGAATCATGTGGTTTATTAAGTAGAGGGTAAAGGGGGCGCCGGACAGGGTATTGGCTATATACCTGTAAACGACGCTCCCTATCCTCTCTCTCTTTTATTTCCTTCATTTCTTTATTTTTCATCTCCGGCGCTTTCGCATAGATATTTTTGCGCTGTTCTTTTTCTGCTAAAGCTTGCTCTCTTCTCACTCGTTCACGCACTTCTTTCTCCCACATTCGTACACAGTCAAACATATCTTGTCTACTTTTGCGCTTAAACATACATTGTTCCACATACTGAATTTTTCTAAGATCAAATGACCCATTTATAGGCCATCGCAACTCAGGATCCTTGCTGGTATATTTATTCCATAGTGCACTATACATTATAGAAGAAATACAGTTTTTAATGTACATATCCCTATTTGGTGTCCCCTCAGGGGAGCCGGCTGATTCTGTTCTAGATCCATATTGGTACCTCCAAGAAAGCAACACATTCTACGAAGTGTGCTTGAAACAGGCATGCCAAGAATATTGTAGCATATACAATATTATTCGCCAAGTGACACTTAACACAATGTGTGCCGTTCAAGTTTTCAAAGTGTAGAGAAAAATCTCCTCATTACCTGCCTATATAAATTGCAATTTATATATATCCAAACAAATCCAAGATTTTGGCCAAACAAACAAGAAGTGTCGCATCAGACGACCTTACCAAGCAAAAGTCTCCAGCCTTCAACTGCCAAGTTCTGAATCGACCAATTGGTCTCTGCACGACGAACGCCAGAAGGGATCTCAGTCGAGGACCGGCACCACCTGGAGGGTCAAATCGGGAAAATCGTAAAAGCACCTCGGCCTGCTAAGACACGGGTCTCCTCATACAGTGATCATCCATAGCGAGATTCCAATCCTCCGTCAAGACCACTCCGTCGGGCATCCGAGTCGCCGATGAGCCCCACGTGACGGGCGCCAATTTGTAGAAGTAGACCTCACCAAGGCCTACCGGTGCTAGGGGTTCGCCCTTCTTTGCTCTCTAGTCCTTAGACCAGTAAGTAGAAATTGGCACAGAAGCTGGAATATCAAAACAACAGTTTATTAAACCTCATGAGTGGAACTACATCTATACAAAACCCTCAGGCAGTGTATGAGGTAGCACAAGGAATACAGAAACTGTGGGTCTTTTATACCCACTCAAGAGCTCAAAAGGAGGCGGTACAAGCACACACAAGAATAGCTATTCACATGTATGGACATACAGAAAATGCTCAGTCAACAAAGTAGGAGGAGAATGCAGTTGCTGACATCAGTTAGAGCAGCCTGACATTTACAGACTAAGACAGGTGCATGAGCAGCTACAGACTCTTCTGAGCATGTGCAGTGTTACAGGAGCTAACTTTAGATAGTTATTCTAGTAAAGCACAAGGGTAGGCAACAGCGAAGACGGAAGGAGCACATGGCGAGCACATGGTCAACTAAAATGGCTGCCAAAAACAAAATGGCTTCAGCTCATGCTAACAGCGATCTCTGCCAAACTTCCACACTAGAGTAAGTAAGGATGATGATGTAGGTTTTAAGTCTACTTCTGCCGAAGACAACAACATTATCTCTGTTAAAAACAATCATATGTCTACATTGACAAATGATCAAGATGCTGTATTAAGGAGGAGTACTCGTGTGTTCAGGTTACCCAGAAAATACTTTGAGTGAATTTTATTTTGTTTTTGTTTTATAGGCTTATCAGCTTTCATTTAAAAAAAATTCTTTTTTTGTTTTTGTTCTATAGTTTCTTAATTTCTTTTATTTTTTTTAAACGGAAAGATGTGTGGCATTTAGCATGTCTTCCCTTTCTATGGTTATGTGATGCAGAATTCTATGGCCATATCATGGGTTGTGTATTCATTCCCTTTTGGACTCTGATGTACTATGGAAGCTCTGTCTGCTATACTTCAATGAATCTTTCAAGTTCATTTTGCTTATTGGAGTTTATTTGGATGCTACAAGAATGTATTTTTCCCAGTGCCTTCTATTGAAGTAAAGGCAATTTTAGGCACGAGACAGCTAAAATAAAGGCATTTTCAGTTTCTGAAATTGGGGGTATTCCCTCCTGAATCAGGACTGTTGTAATGCATGAGTGAGGCACTTCTCATTTTCAATACTCGGGGGACTGATGTGTACTTCAAAGTCTTTAATCTAGCAACAGCTTCTAGGGTCGAGCTTGTTCGTGTCGGTCAGACTGAATGGTTGAGGAACTCCCAGAGACAGGGATTTTGAGAGCGGCGATGGCTGTGGGTGTTGACAACTACTGAAATGTTGACTCAGAGGAGCTTGCTTTGGTATTGACAATGGGCGTATCATCTTCGGATGACATTGTGGATATGACGCAAGAGAAGGACCACTTTTTAGTAAAGGACAAAACTTGGAAAATCCCTAATCTCAAGTGTCAAATGATCTAAGTAGGTTTTGAAAGTATTCGTGTTTTGAGATCCAACAGATCTGTGATAACTTCCCTGAGCAAAACAAGGCGAGCTGGTTCTTACAAGTGACTTTATGATAGTTTCTTTTTTTGATTAGTGCAGTAGTCGATTTGGACATGAAACCAGGATTCATCCAAAACTCATGCAGGCTACCATTTCAATAACTTTTTTAACATGTGCCAGCCAGTCGATTTTTCCTAGACTCATGCAGTTCAGAAGTTCCATGAGAGCATTTAGATTTTGGCAGCTGGGTTAGTCCAAACTCTGGCAGTGTAGAGAACACGCTTGAGGTGCAGTCCAGCTTTAATGCTGGTGATACCAAGTTCAAGCCTTAATACATCCATCAGGGTCCTTGTACCCAAGAACATCACCTATCGCTGAAATCAGTTTTCAGATTTTTGCAGGTAATGAATTTGTGTGTATCCCCACAGATCCAACCTATACAGAGTGGCAGCTAGTACTTTCATACTATAGACTTGGAGGATTGATTTAACTGATTTCCCGTCCAGTTTATCATTGAAATGCCGGATGGCTCCAGTAATTTGACTTCTCCTTCTGCTTGTTCCGGGGTAGCTTATCATCAAAATGAATGCCTAGGTGGGCAGAGTTATGAACACGCTCCACATTTTTCCCTCAGACGTAAAATGATCGCTTTAGCAAGTTTTTTTAAAATTCAAAAACACTAACTTATTTTTCTCAAAATCGATGGTTACATTTTTGGTTCTATATAGTTAGAAAGACCCATAGTAGGCGATGAATGGCTATTTCTGTTTGAGCAATCAATACAGCATCATCTGCATATAGGAGGATGGGAGCTTTTTCACAAGTGTAGGGAATTCCTCCTGTGCCTTGCAGATTTCATCCTTGATAGGCCCCCAGCAGCTAGTAAACCATGCAGCTCTGTAAGAGTCCCGGACTCCAGCACCTGGTTCTCTTCAGTAGACTCATCCTCCTTTCCCTCTGGAGCAAAAGTGATGAGGTCCATGGCCACTGCCTTCCCAGAGTCTGCCCTTTTCCAAGTTCTGGTCCCTGCAAATCAGGAATGCTCCTGTCTCCTCATGAGACTGCCACGCAGCCTCTGCTTTGCTCAACACAACCAAACACAACTGGCCATAAAGACTTCTGGTCCTGGCCCTAGGTCAGGGACAATAGATTATTGCCCAAGAGACAACTAACACCTTGCTTCTCTCTCACCACTACATTTACCGTGGCCTCCTTGTCATTGATTTCTACCTCAATTCAGGGAAGCAGGTACTCCATGGCTACCTGGCTACCAAACCTGCATCTTTGGTACCAGGGAGAATTTTCTCGGGCTTGAGATACATCATCTCAACCATAGTCCTGAAAGCTCCAGTATCCCTCAGGGCAGGCACCCTCTTCCCATTGATACTGACTTCCTGCACAAACCCCATCATGTTAGGATGAATGTGCTTTAGGCCATCTGGATCCCTATCCAAGATGACTATTGCCATTACATTGAGAGCACTCTGGCCCTCTCAGGCCCCTTCAACAATGAGTAACCTGCTAGCTATCACAGGTGCAGCTGGTACAGGGTCTCACCTGACAGTCTCTTCTAAAGTGTCCCACCTGGTGACACTTATAACAAGTCAAAACCAAAGGGGATGATGGACGGAGTGTTGAACATTGCAAGCACTCACCCCCAGTCAACTGATCTGGGTTTAATCCATCATCATTCTTTAGCTCACTCCGCCACCCCAGTTCAGACATGGCCATATGCAAATCAGTCTGACCCTGTGCCTCATGGGAACAGTCCAGCCCGAACTGCCAAGCTATGTCTTCCCTGGACCGGAAACAAGCATCCTGGGACCGGTTTCTGGCTTACAGCCGTCATCAGCCAGGCTATCTTGAATCCAGTGGCAAAGTGAGCAAGGGACCCACGTCTGGGCATACCCTGCCAACTTATGGCGAACATAGCAAAACCAAAGGGGATGATGGACGGAGTGTTGAACATTGCAAGCACTCACCCCCAGTCAACTGATCTGGGTTTAATCCATCATCATTCTTTAGCTCACTCCGCCACCCCAGTTCAGACATGGCCATATGCAAATCAGTCTGACCCTGTGCCTCATGGGAACAGTCCAGCCCGAACTGATTTGCATATGGCTGGGTTCAAACTGGAATGGCATGGTGAGCAAAAAACGATGGATTTAGGCCCATATCTCTGTACTGGGGTGAATGTATGACATTGTTCTGCATTCTGTCCATCAACTGTTGTTTTTGCACTTATAACAAGTCGCCACCTTGGACTTGGAAGAACCTTCCTGTCCTCCCTTCCAATGATGCTCCTTACTGGACACACTATTCCCATTGGACTTGGGTCCTCCTCTGGTCCCATAGTGTTACCCTGGCCCTTACCATTCATTTGTAACAAGTCTGTGGAGAGTTCCCCTTCCCTTTGGAAATAGAACTATGCTGCTCTAGCCCTTTGTGAACCCTGTTAGCTAACCACTCGCCAGCCAAAAATACATGTTTCTCTGTAGCCCTTTTTGTCAGATCTAACAGGCAATGCCTAAGTGGGGTAGAACACTACTCCTTCAGTCGCTCTGTAACCAGCAGCTAGTTAAGAGAATGAAAATCCTTGATCTTTATCCCTCTCACCCACTCATTCCAGTCATGCAATTCAATTTTTTTAATTATGATTTGGAACTCCAAAGAGTTCCACATAAAAAAACACATATCCAAATTATCAACTCAACCAACACTTAAAAAGAAGAAATTGTATCTTCATAAAAAGATACAAAATTCATAAGTACATATTAATTGCACAGAGAGGAGCAATATGAGCACAAAATCAATTTCAGAGTCCTTTCAGATACAAAGCTTGCAGGGGCTGGACAAAACAAGTTAAACCCTTGGATCCTTAGCAACTTCAAATGTGCTTTTACAATGATTGCTAAAATATATGTTTGCAATAAAACGATTAATTCAAAATTCTATAATTCAATATAATGTACACAATAACTAGCAGCATCAAGGGAGATGAAAAAGTGCAAGTGCTCAAGTATCAAAATCTTGGAATGATAGATATTCAATTGTGCATTACAGTATTCGTAGCAGCATATAAGGAGATAAAAGTACAGGTACACAACTATAGCACCAATATCAGAAGACCCTGTTAAAATGCGACCTTAACGTAGATAGTAACAAATATATTAGTACAATAACACTTTAACAATTACAACCTACTAATAAAAGCTACCCAAAAGTATTACTTATAAAATTCATTAAGTTTAGCTCTAAGTGGTGCCTATCCGGCCTACTATGGCTAAACGGGGCAACCGGTTACTTCTCTAGAATATATTTAGAAATTGTTTAAAAAAGCTGAACATTTTAAAACAGACAGGTTTGGAGGGGGTGGGGGGGGCAGAAGACAGTTACGGGCCTCCTCAGCGGTGACAATATTGTACTTTAGAAAAAAAGGTCTCAAATATCTACGTCGTAAAGGTTGTAATAGGGGAAAAACAAATAGAACGTGATTTAAGTCCTGTACACAAGTACCACATAGGTGACAACGTCTTTCCTGCCTTGAAAGACCCTCCCAAGCTCCTGTTACACTTCTTAAGGGAAGTAAGTTCAACCGGAGTAACATGATTACTCTGAGCACTCCGTGTTGGAGATTCCATAGAACGTAAGGTTGTGGCTTTTTATAAATACTACTCCCCACTATAAGGTCATTATTGCGATGCTCTGAGCACAGTACTGTATCTCTTTTACGCAATACGTCATAAATGATTTTTTAATTCTAGTTTTCAAAACTTGTTTGGGAAGGGGACCTGTACAGACGATTTCAAGATCGGACAAATTTACTGCTTTCTGGTAATTCCTAAAAAGAACACTTTTTCCCTTCAAAGTGTCAAAAATTTCCTCATGCATTGCTACCTGTAAAGGGTTCTCAAAACTGTTCAATAGTGCATTGCCCCATCTTAAGCACGCAGCCATAGAATAGAAAGTAACCCAAATTCGAGCCGAATCGCCGCTATGGGTGCTGCGCGATTTAGATTCCACATTTGGCGCCAGATACGCCCCTCTACTTTCTCAAAATTCTTCCAGTGCTGTTCGTGTACTGTTTCGCATGCATAACTCAACGCTGGAGGTATTTTAATCTTGTAAACTGATAAAACATGTGCAAAGTGTCTTTTCCCGCAATGCTTATAGAGTCTGCTAATTGCGGAGGCCTGAGAGATTGCCTTGCCTCTGCATTGGTCAATATGATCGCTACTAGAGCACGTACTTGTGAAAATTCTCCCTAAGTATGGATACAACTTCACCACAGCAAGTTTATCACTCCCCAAGAACCAGTGCATATTTTTCCTGACTCGGCGTCCCCAATATCTAAAAAACATAATTTTACTTTTTGAAATATTTATTTTTAAAAAGTAATCTTCTGAATAACCTGCTAACTCAGTTAGTTGTCTTTCGAGTCCAATTGGGGTTACGTCTAATAAAATGGCATCGTCCGCATATAGCAGACAGCTCAGCTTCATAGTGCCTAATTTTGGGGGATCCTCTTTACAAAGCCCTACCCTACTTGGCAAATCATTAATATAAAGAGAAGAGGGGCCAGTAGGCACCCTTGCTTCAGCCCGTTATGGGTCTCTATTTTTCTTGACAGGCCCTGAGTTCCACCCTGTAGGACCTGAGTCCAAGTTAAGGAATGCAATGCAATGATTAATCTAAGAAGATTCATGGGTATCCCCATAGCGGTCAATTTTCTCCACAGTGTCCCACAGTCAACCTGGTCGAAAGCCGTGGAGAGATCTATAAAGGCAGCATATAACGGCATACCCCTGCTCATTGGGTATTTTTCAGTTAACGTTTTCAGGGCAGTAATATTATCGAGGGTACTGCTATGTTTACGGAACCCGGCTTGCTCTACGGTGACAAAACAGTTTCCAAAGGCCCAGTCTTGAAGGTGGATGAGTCAGCCCTTGGTGAACAGTTTTCCAGTCGCATCCAATAGTGCGATCTGTCTAAAGCTTGCAGGGGAATTTTTTGGTCCCTTTTTATATAATGGGACCACAATACTACCCTTCCAGGACGACGGAATGGTCCCATGTGTATAGCAGTAAGGAAAAAACGGAAACAACAATTGTGCCCATGCTGCGCTGTCCTGTTTGACTATACCTATTGGTACATAGTCAGGGCCCATCGCACCTGAGTATCTTGCCCCTTTAATATAACCCTCTATTTCATTGCACGAGGGGGCGCCATATTCGATCCCCACCAAGGAGTCAATGAACAAGTCTAAACTCCACCCAGCCGAGGGATTTTGAGAGTATAACTGGGAAATGTATATGGTTCATTCTTCATCAGATATCAACATGGGTTTTGCCTTAGTTCTGCCATCACAAAATTTGGCTATTAAAGCCCAATATTTATGAGTATCACCGGACTGTGCAACCTCACTTAATTTTATCCAATTTGCATCTTCCACCCTCTGCGCTAGGATACCAATTTTCTTTTTCTTGCCTGTTTTAATCTATAAATTTCCCTTTGTCTAGACATTGAAGACTACTTATATTGTTCCCTTATCAGGGCATTAATCTCCCGATTCAGTTTTTTTTAATCTCCCATGTTTTAGGCACTAAAGGATTAGTGCAGCTGGTTTGCTTTTTGCTTCCGCACAATCTAATTAGGACCAATATCCTCTCAAATCTGGAAATGGGATTTTCCTGACTAGAGCCAGGATACGCATTTTCAAAAATTCTCCTAAAACATGGAAGGTTTTTACTAGACCAAAAAGTACGCCTGTTAATTTGGTTGTATAGAATGCTTTCATCCCTTCGATTCCAGGGTTCCAGCAACTCGAGTTCCATGTTAACATCCACTAATAGAACTCCATTATCGCTCAAATTTGTAGGCAGTACCTTAAATTGCGTACATGCACCAAAGAATTGGTAGGATACCGCCATATAGTTGATCAGTGAGTGCCCGCGTGGGCCCTGAAAGGTGAAAGAGGCAGGAGAATCATCTGGGAATCTGCCATTCAACAGCACAAAATCACACATTCTCAGATTATGCAAGAAAGACAAACCCCGCCTATCTGATCTAATGTGGCCGGGCAATAAGGATTCAGGGATGGACCTTACGTCCTCCAACTCAGGGTTAGAAAAAGCCATAGAGGAAAAGTTTGAGATTTTAGCGTTAAAATCGCCCATCATCAATATCGAGGTGCACTCTTCGGAGATACTTGTCTTATGCACAAAGGAAAAAATCGATTCAACCAGTGAGTCTGATGCTCTCCCAGGTGGAATGTATACATTTACCAAAAAAAGTGATGCAGTCTGACCTCGTATACCTTTACCTAACCTAAGTTTCATACCCATGCAAAGCTTGGAAGGATGGAGAAAGACCACAGGATTCCAATTTATAGTGCAGCTGAGTAAGATGGCTAAGCCACCACTAGCATGACCTTTAGTTGAAGGCTTTGCTGCACCACAATATACAAAAAAGTTCTCGAAATTGAAATCCATGCAGCTCCATGTTTCCTGGAGACAAATTATTTTGGGATTGTGTTCTAATAAGGAGTTTAACTTGAGATTGGAATTTCCAACACCCGCTAGGTTCCAAGACAAGATTTTTCCCAGTGGGTTACCTCCGCAACATGGGCAGTTTTGCATTTTCTTTTGAGCCGTTCAGCGAGCCAGCTACCCAACTCCACTGGGCCATATCTTCATCCCCTATGGGTTTGATGGAACTTTGTACCTTGGGTCCTATAATGTTAATCTCTCTTTTTCCTAAAGAGCTACTCACTGAAATTGTAATGTCTTTTGGATTTATGGCACCCCTTGTATTGGGAAACCTGCTACCTGGCTCCTGACAGTCAATCCTGTTGGTTTCGAGCGGGGACACCTAGGGGTCCACATATGGAAACACATCTATCCCTCTTTTCCTAAAATGATCAACGTTAGCCAACACTAGCATTGCAATTATCCCTGAACTGAATGTGACTCTGGTATTTGGGGTACCGCTACTAAAATCTAGATAGACCAGCTCAATGTCTTTCCTTATTACTAATCTTAAATCCTCTATTTCTAATAACAGCTGCAGCAAAGAGCTTCTGTTAAATAGAGCTGATTCGGTATCAAACAAGGAGGCAAAAATCAAAATTTTACTTGCTTGCCCAAAACTGTGTCTGGCATATGTCTCATCACTTAACCTTATATCAGACCCTAACGCGGACAACAGCCCAGTACGTGGAGCACGGTTGGAACCCCCCTCCGGAAACCTCCCTTGGCCGGGATCAAACCGTACTGGGAGAGTACCCCGGACTGGAAGGATGGAAGGGACATTATCCTTGGGCTGACCTGTGTCCGGCACAATGGCATAGGTTTGTGCTATTAAGTTCCCTGAGTTATGATCTTTCCTGATTCCTCGGTGCACTACATCCGTGTCGATATGTATTTTAAAATTCTCCCATGTGTTTTCCGCTCCCCCACAATAGATTTTGGGGTCTCTCTATCTTCCTGCCCTTCCCAAATCCCTATTTCCTTCCAAGAGGTGTCAACTGCTAAGGAGGAGGGGGTGGGAGGATTTATATCTAAACGCCCCAAATTTTGGCTGTCATCAAAAACTGGGGGCCTGGAGTCCTTCATACTTTGAGGCGGGTTTGAGATGTCTGGCTCCTCAAGTGCCACTGGAAACCGCAATTTTTTGTGCTTCCATTTTGGAATGCGCCGAATCCTGTTCTTCTTCCCCCTCCGACCTTTTAGTCTATTACTTTCTTTCGGAGGGGCAACCTCCCCAAGGAGAACAGCATCTAAACTGTCAGTGGACTGTTTAACGTGGAGGGGGTTGGATAGTGATTCAGTAGTGCAAGATATGTTTGTTTTCCCTTTTTTTTTAAATGGGGTACACCTGTAATGTGTTCATAGGTGCGATTACGTTTGTGTTACCCCCAGGACTGGTGTACAAGGTATCCCTTATGCATTCTTTTTCAGGGGCAGTGCTTACCAAGGGAATACCTCTAAACGGGGGGGCAATGTGGACCCCCCTATCTTCCTGAACCTCAGCCTGGCTAGACACCCCTATATGCATCTGGCATGCCTGAGATTTTACTTCAATGCCTTTTTCAAGCTTACTTATACTGAGATTAACAGGATTGAGCTTCTGAACCTCTATTAGAATTGGTGAGAGGACATCCAGTATATGATCAGAGTTCATAGTGGTTTTCTCCAACAAGGATAAAATTGACGAGAGAATCCACTCTAAAACATAAAATATTTCGAGATTACCCCTCCCCCAATCTATTATCTGCTACATTTAGTACTTGCATAAAATCGTGAACCCCTTTATCTGGCGACGCTTCTGGCGCCTCCAGATTAGACAAATTTAATGAGTGCACACAACCCACACTAGAGGGGGTGCTACTGTACAGGGTTGGCATACAAGGGCAACTAGCGTGAGTAACCGATGGGAGTCTCTGCTCCAGCTCCCTGGTGACTGGCGTTTTCAAATTGGCCTCCAAGACTTTGTTTTTTTCCAACAATATGGCAATGTCCAGCAAGGTGTAATCCTCCAAATCCCCGAATTCAAGACTACAGTCTACAGTCTGTGGCATTTGCTGAGTCATTTTAGGGAGAGATGACCGGAAGAATGCTCAGGGTTGCTCAAGGGGCTAAGTTTACCATCCAGAGATACCGGCCCTGCCAGTGGAGACAACCCCCTTCCAGCGGAATTTATTTCAGATTGAGCCTCAGCATTTTCCACGGGCATAACCATCTCCATCTCAGTGTCCTCTGGCACTAACGGTAGAACACTTCTGATGGAGCAAGGACTCGGGCACGAGACTTGCTCGGAAGCAATCCTCTCGATTTAACTTCATAGCGAATTACTAACGACATGTCTTGTGATTAATAATATGCATTTTCACTACACGCGGGAAAAGAATGAAGCTTGCCTATGTGTTTACTAACTGCAAATAACACGGACGTAGGACTAGAACGCATTTAACACGGGATCTTTATTGCGCATGCGTCTACTGCATCTACGTAGTATGACGTGCTGACGCTTGGAGGGAAATTCTGGCGCTTGCGCAAAGAGTTATAAAATGGCCACTTGAAAGCTCACATGCATGGCACCTGTTTTGATGAAATTAGAAAATGGGTTTATAACTAACGCAAATGCAGAGAGAGAAATAACAAATGGTATGGGTCAGAGTAGAGGTTGGTGGTATACAGTGAAATCATTTATTTTTGAGAATAACACTTTTCCTTTTCGACTTTATTATTAGTGCGTATTTGGGCCTGTTAAAGTTGTCTGAGTCGAGCAGACCAATATGGCGCGACGCATGCGCCCTGATACGGAAGCTTGGAGGATGACTAAGGATTTGTCACGAGTCCAAGGTCGGCGGAGATGTGCCCTGGGAACATGAGGGTGAAGAGTTCATATGAAGGAACTTATTCAAGAAAACAGTTACAAATGTATTAATAAAGTTTAAAGATGTATGGGAAAGGAAGGGCGGAATAAATGTTTGAGGGGAGGAGTTTGGAAACAATGGTTAAAGGGAATAAATGAAGTATAAGTATGGTGTGATGATCATCCCCCCCTTGCCTGTCCAATCAGAAGTTAGTATTCTGTGCAAAATGAAACATTAATGGGTGGTACATGCCTATGGAAAGGTATAATTGAGGTAGTTTAGTTAGAAAAGTCAAGTCAAGTCGGGTCGAGCAAGCGAGCTTTTGCGCGTTGAAGAAGCCTGACATCTGGGTGTGCCGGGGTGGTGCTCTGAAATGCTGATGAAGAAACCGAATGCAGAACCATCTACTTAATTTGGGTGGGTTAGAAAGAAGATCGCGGAAGAACCACGAGGAGGAAGAGAGTGTCAGAGAGGGGTGCGACGTAGTCGTCGGTAACTAGAGAGGTGAAGTATCCTGTCCTGATTCCTGTCCTGAAGCCTTTATCTCCTGATCTGTCCTGGAAGGCCCTTACCAGCCCTTTGGCCAGGGGGTTGGTCTTCTCACCATACTTTGGTAATTATGAAATTCATCGTTTGATAAATGCTCTTCTGTCTCTATCCTCTTCTTTCTGAGCATAGTTATTGTGTGGATCTGAATTGATAAGTGTTATCTGAGATTTTTGAATTGGCACTCCCGCGAATGAGGGTGTTTGTACTGAAACACTTTGAGATGGTTCAAATCCCCTAATTTTAGATAAAGATTTAAAAAACGTATTGAGTCTGTCATTATTTTATACTTATTAAGAAATGTATAATAAGTTATGTCAATTATCGCGATCAACTAGTTCCACCTAACTGGTCCATTGACCAGAGGAAAGAACGGTTTGATCAGCAGAAGGTTTAGTTAAAGAAGTAATAACTAGATCTTGAGGTATGAGTAACATTAAAAACTAAAAGATTCCAGTGGTTTACTTAGCGCGCAGCGAAGCGAGTTGTATGGGCCCAAGCGAGTATATGGTAGTAGAGTATCTGTTGTTAGTAGACCGCTGGATCAGTTTTCTGGTAGCATTGCTATGGTTGTTAGTGACTAGTTTGGTGATAAGTATAGATTATTGATTTTTGGTTAATGTTTTAACAAAAGAGTTAGTGTCCTATTTCAGTTGTCTGGAAAATTCCCGGGGGAATTAATAGCAGGTGGCGATAGAAACCACACTGCAGTGAGGTTACTCGTCTGTTGGAATAACACTGAGAAACTAGGTAGGGCTGGCAGTGTTAAACTAGGGACTATTTTCTGTACAAAAGTGAGAGTGGTTGAAAGCAAAGAGTTCGCTGGTGAAACTTTAGGCGTTATATCACCTAGTAAGGGTAACCCTGAAGGAGTAGCAGATTCTTCTAAGCTAGATTGACAGCAAAAGGAGTTCGCTGGTGAAATACCGGTCTCAAAATTCCTTAACGGGAGATACCGGAAGAGTAGCAGGTTCTCTGGAGCTTAGGTGAAGAGTAAGCGGAAGGTTTTACTCGCAGTGAAAGAAAATAAACTATCCTTTTGATTTAGTGGAACAGGCAGAGTAGCGAATGTTTTTACGTTGTTAATAACAAAGAAGTTTAAAGAATTTCTGAAGAAATAAAATTTTCGGATTACCTTGCAAAGGGAGGGTCAGTTGCCGGAGTGGTACTGACGTCACAGAGAGCCGCGCTGGGATTGGTATAAGCAGCGGGCGCGTGACAGGAACAGCATTGTAAAGGAGGGGTCAGTAGTGAGGAGCAAAACTGACGTCAGGAAAAGGCCGCGCTGACATTGGTCAGAGTACGAGTGTGAGCCTGATTTGATTGGACACTTAGTTAGAAGCCGCGCTAGGATTGGAGGAGAGAAGGATTGTATGCAGGATTTTGATTTGACTGTCAGTGCAAGACGTACAGGTAGAAGATTGCAGATTTCAAGGGTTTGCGGAATACAATTTCCTACACCGTTCTTCAAGAATGTATAGAGAGAAAAGAAAGATGTCAATTTTTAAGAGAATAAAGAATTTCTTTGTTAAGGATAAGCCTGTGTTGGCTAGAGAGGGCATTCCTATTCCGCCACCGAAGACACCAGCATCTTTTATGATGATGGAGAGAGGATATCATACATGCGTGTGGTTAGAAAATTGGGTAGCGTACACGAGGGATGATGGTGTGTTAGCGTTTCCTAAGGATGGTACGTTTAATGGGAGGATTCTTCAGAATTTGAGATTGAAGATGAGTGATTTAGAACCGAGACCTAGGTTAACTCAATATGAGGTTTTGGAAGAATGGGAGACTGAGTCATATGAAAGAGAGAAATGCAGAGGTGGAAGATATAGAGGATTCTTTCCGAGACATTTGCATGAGTCAAGAGAAGGGCAGATGAAACAGTGGAGGAGAGCAATGGTATCGGAAGGGTTATATCCAGTGTTGATGGCTGAGGAACATTCTGGAGAAAGTGTAAAGAGAAAACAAAACATATGAATTCGACAGGATATGGAAAGTCAGATGATGAATTGTTAGAGGATATTTTAATAATAAATCCACCACCGTATCAAGAAGCAGCTAGTAAGGTTGTCCCAAGCGCGCCCATAATGGGAATACCATTAACTCCACAGATTTTACATGAGACATCATACAACAGAGTGTTGCAAGATAATGAAAGAGAAGCTTTGAACAAAACTAGGGAGGAACTAGTTCAAAGGATAAATCAATTGAATTTAAATACTGAAGCTTTGACAGTACCTGTAACCATTGGTCCAGTAATCCCATTATATGGGGATAATAAGGATACCCAGAAATCACAACTTGTGACAGTTCCATTAAATAGTCCTAGAAAAGAGATAGTAATCACAGTGAAAGTGAGTCAGTTATTTCACTAATGGATCTCCCTATTGTGGAACCTAACGCGGAAACTCAAAAGAGAGTTACGCCTATGAATTTGAGAGAGAGAAGACCTTTGGTTCCGGATGGAACTTCAGGTACAACAGTAGTCACCTCTGAAGATATAGAAAGGTGGGCTCAGGAAAGGGAAAATCAGATCCCAAAACCAAAGATTTTAGATATTAGCAGATTGAAAGTGGAATTGGAAGAGATGATGACAGGATGTGTGGGCACAGAAAGATTAAATGTTTACAATGATGAAGAATTGTTGTTTCTATGTAAGAGTATAACCAGGAGAGCAAGACTATTTCATGAAAGATTAACTGAAGTTGCTTCAGAGATTGGAATAGATATAGGGAAATCAAAATTGTTACAGAAGCCCTATCGAGTGGATTTTACTGATAAAGATTTAGAAAGTGTGAATGCTTCAGGAAAAAGGTTACAGATAAAAGAATTAATGAACATTTTGCGGAAATGGGGAGACATTGATAAATGGAGGATTAGGTGGATAAGGAAGAAAGAAGAAGTACAGGCAAGAGAGGCAGCAGCTGCATTTCCAGTAAGAGAAACAGGAAAGGTGGAGAGGTTGTGTCCAATGAGAGAGGTTCCTGGAGGAGGATATGTTCATGTCCCTAGGAGTAGACAAGATATTTTATCGTTTACAAATGATTTTCCAAAACTGAGAGAAAAGCCAGTTGAGTGGTACAAACAGGTAGAGAGGTTTGTGAAAGTCTCAAAGGTGTTATTGAAAGACCTGGATGGTCTATTTGACATAGTGGTACCTGCTGATTTATGGACAGAATGTAAAATCACAATTGATTGGCCTAATGAGGAGTATCCTAGAGATGCAAAAACAGGAGCACCGTCAGAAGAAGTGATGAAAAAGTATCACCAGGTGATTACATATTTGAAAGGGAAAATCCCTCCTAAAGAAACAGATTGGGTAAAAATAGATAGAACGACACAGAAACCGAATGAATCTGTACATGCGTATTATGAGCGATTGTTGCAGGTGTTCAAGCAGTATAGTGGTTTTGAGAACATTGGTGACAAAGATATGGGACATTTTGTGTATCAGTTTGTATATGGCTTGAAACCGGAAATTAGTCAGATGATACAGCAGCACATGTTGTGTTGGCAAAGTAAGACAGTGGATGAAATTTTAAAGTACGCGAAATATTGCGGGGATGACATAGAGGCCAGACGAAGGAAGCTGAAAGAGAAAATGATGTGGGCTCAAGTTAAATTGGCAGAGCAGCAGGAAGAGAAGACAAATGAGCAAAATAATAATCCAGTAAAAGAACAGAGTCAGAATAATCAAGGAACGAATGGTAATAGATTTAAAGGGCGAATGGACAGAGAAGAAGCGAAAAGAAGTTCCCTTGTCATGCGTGCGGAAAGCTTGGACATTGGAAGAACGAGTGTAAGAGTACTCAGAATAATAATAATAATAATGGGCCAAATCAAAATTTAACCCCTTCGGTGCTCATGACGAGCTCAGCTCGTCATGCTGCGCAGTGCTCGTGTGCGCATGACGAGCTGAGCTCGTCATGAACCCGCCCACTCAATGAAACGCCCGCACAGGGCGAAAATCGGCCGCGCACCGAAGGGGTTAATCCCACAGATGCAGAATGAAGTACTTATGAATCAGCAGCAACAGGTAGTCACCCCCACAATATCAGGTACCACCAGCTCCTATGCCAAATTTTGTGAACCATCAAAGTTTCAGTGCGAACACTGGATTTCAAGGAGAAAGAGGTAAGAATAATAGAACAATTGCAAAATATTTTTTGCAGAATGATGAAGAACGTTCAGATGCTGCACAATGACGGTGCCTGAGGGGGGAGGAAGAGGAGTGTGTGCTTGGCGCATCCTTGCCGGTAGATCAGTCAGGTCCATTTGTTGATGGGAGAGTAGAAGGTAAAGACATTACTTTCCCATTGGATACTGGTGCTACCAGGTCTACTGTGAGAACAGCAGACATCCCAAACCTACCCCTCTCGGGAGAGACAATCCAAGTTGTAGGCGTGTCTAACCAACAGATTAGAACCCCTATCACAAAGCCAATGGAGGTGCACATTGGAAACTTTAAAGAAATGCATCGCTTTGTAGTTTGCGATTCCAGTCCTGTAAACCTGTTGGAAAGAGATCTTTTGTGCAAAATGAATTGCACGATCTATTGTACACCGGATGGTGTCGCTTTCCAAACCCCTGATGAAGATGTGGCATACAAGATGATGCTGGCCAAGCAGGGAACAGAAGTAGATGAAATGTTTTCACTAATAACTGAAAATGAATTACCAGAAGAGTTGAGAACCACAGTTAATCCAACAGTGTGGGATTTTACAGGAAAAGATATTGGGCTAATGAAAAATATAGACCCAGTTAAAGTGACAGTGAAGGAAGGTGCAGTGTATCCAAATACCCGACAGTACAAAATGAGTTCAGAAGTAAAAGCAGGAATTATCCCAGAAATTGAACGGATGGTTAAACAAGGCATTCTGAAAGAAGTGATGGGTAGTCCCTGTAATTCACCAATAATTGGACTGAAAAAGCCTAGCAGAAAGTACAGAATAGTGCAAGACCTGCGAAAAATAAATAAGATTGTAATTCCCTGTTGTCCAATTGTGCCAAATCCAGCAGTGATCCTTTATCAGATACCATGGAATGCAGGATGGTTCACAGTAATTGATTTATGCCAAGCGTTCTTTTCCATTCCTTTACACCCAGACAGCCAGTATCTGTTTACGTTTAAATTTGAAGATCGCATTTACGCATGGTGTCGTGTTCCTCAAGGGTACACAGAAAGTCCTTCAATCTTTAATCAGATTTTGAAAAAGTGGCTAGAATCATTGATTGTGCCCAGAAATTCTGTTCTGGTTCAGTACATTGATGACCTGTTAGTGGCATCAAAAACACGAGAAGCTTGTGTCACCGATACAATTGCATTGCTGAACCATTTGGCTGAAGGAGGACACAAGGTGTCTCCAGAAAAATTACAGTTCTGTCAACAAGAAGTAAGATTCTAGGGCATAAAATAGAAAGAGGAGTTAGAAAAGTGACACCGGAAAGAATAAAAATAATCAAAGAAATGCAATTGCCACAGACTCAGAGAGAAATGAGAATGTTTCTGGGAGTGGTTGGATACTGCAGACAATGGATAAATGGATTTTCTGTGTTAGCGAAACCATTGATACAGATGATTCGGAAACGAGCAAAAGATCCGATTGATTGGAATGATGACTGCCTAGAGGCATTTGTGAGATTGCGAAATTGTCTGTGTGAGGCTCCTGCCTTGGGCATGCCAGACTATACAAAAGACTTTCCTTTGTTTTGTTGTGAAAGAGAAAATTGTGCACTTTCAGTTTTAACACAGAGACATGGATTAAGTCGGCGTCCAGTGGCATATTTTTCAGCCACATTGGACCCGGTGGCTTCAGCATTGCCTGGCTGCTTAAAAGCAGTAGCTGCTACTTGTATGAGTCTGGAGCAAAGTGAGTCGATAGTGATGGGACATCCGGTAAAGGTATTCGTTCCACACTCGGTTGAGATTCTTTTAACAAGAACAAGAACACAGCACCTCACCCCTAGTCGTTTGACAAAGTACGAAAGAGTAATTTTGGGAGCTGAGAATGTGACTGTGACAAGGTGTACGATTTTGAACCCAGCCACCCTATTGCCAGACCCCTGTGATGAGGAAGTAAAAGGTGAGAGTGATCACGATTGCTTAGACGTGACTGAGTTATGCACAAAGCCCCGCCCGGATATAAGAGAGACACCATTAAAAGAAGCAGATCATGAGTTATTTGTAGACGGCTCCTGCCTTAGGACACAAGAAGGAGGTCTAAGTGCTGCATATGCTGTTTGCAAAATTTCGGGGGTAATTGAAGCATCCTGTTTACCTGGGGTCAAGTCTGCACAAGTAGCTGAATTGGTTGCCTTGACAATAGCATGTAAAAAGGGGAAAAATTGGAGAGTAACCATATTTACGGATAGTCAATATGGTTTCGGGATTGTGCATGACTTCGGCCAGCTTTGGATGCAGAGGGGATTTCTGACTTCTTCAGGGTCTCCAATCAGAAACAGCAAAAATGTAAAGGATTTGTTGGAAGCAATACAATTGCCGAAAGAGATAGCAGTTGTAAAATGCACTGCACATCAGTCAGGAAATGACTATGTGACTGCTGGTAATTATTATGCTGACCAAGTGGCGAAATACTGCGCTAAAAATGCAGTAGCCATAAACAGAAAAATTGAAACGGGAGAAACCAGATGCCAACTTATGTACTTCTCAGTGCCAGAGACATGGGATGAGATTAGACAATTGCAGGAAGAAGTTGAGGAAAAGGAAAAAGAAATCTGGATAAAGGCAGCCTGTACCAAAAGACCACATGATGAAGTATGGGTGACCAGTCATGCCAGATTGCCTGCTTTAAAAAATGGCGAGGGTGTATCATGGAGCAACACAAATAGGGAGAGATTCAATGATCAGACTATTCAGACAGAGTTGGTACAATCCGGAGTTCAGGGTAATCGCAGAGAGCCTTTGCCAAAGATGCTTAACCTGTCAACAGCAGAACCCAGGTAGAAAGACAGTGGTAAGCTGGGGAAAAATCAGAAAGGCAGAAGGACCCTTCACCAGATTACAGTTAGATTTCATTGAGTTACCCCCTGCAACGGATTGAAATATGTACTTGTCATAGTGTGCCTTTTCTCAAGATGGGTGGAAGCCTACCCTACTAGAAGAAATGACAGTCTTACAGTTGCAAAATTATTGTTGAGGGAGTTAGTGCCACGGTTTGGTTTTCCGGTCACTTTGGAATCAGATAGAGGCCCTCATTTTAATAATGAAATAATTCGATTAATCTGTGCTGCATTTAATATTGAACAAAAACTACACTGTGCTTATCATCCAGAGTCTTCTGGAGTTGTTGAACAAATAAATGGCACAATCAAGTCAAGATTGGGAAAGGTGTGTGCATCTACAAAGCTGAAATGGCCGGATGCATTACCTCTTGTGTTAATGGGTCTCAGAAGCATTCCAGACAGAAAAACAGGAATGAGTCCACATGAGGTACTCATGGGAAGAGCCATGAGACAGGCGTTTATTCCTGGAAATAGACTAATGAGTATAACTGATGATCTGGTATTGGACTATTGCAAATGATTGGCTGAAATGATGCGTTCTATCTCTCATCAGGTTGGAGAAGACGCAGTTGAAAGACAGTCAGATCAAGCGCATGATTTGAATCCTGGAGATTGGGTGCTAGTGAAGAAACACACAAGAAAATCGTGTCTAGCACCAAGGTGGGACAAACCAAGGCAAGTCATACTAGTCACTACCACAGCAGTGAAGTGTGCAGGTTTGCCCAATTGGATTCACGCTAGTCATACCAGAAGAGTTCCGAGCCCATCAGAGCAACAAGAGCCACCAGTGACTGAACAGGCTGAAGCATCAGGAGTTGTAAACTGTGATATTGAAGAATCTAGAGTGATAGATTCTGAAAGACAACCATATGATGAGCAGCCCGAGCTAAGTCAGGAATAATGGATCCCAATAATTGAAGTAATTGATGATGCCATTGAAACCAGAAGAAGAACAGAACTGAAAAGACAAGAAAGTAGTCAGGAAGAGATAGGGGAAGAAGAACACACTCAGGTGAAAACAGAAAAAGACATAAACAAACCTGAGGAGGGAAAAAGAGAAGAACACGTTCAGGCAGAAGAAGAAAAGTTTGAATTTAGACCTGAACAGGACCAGATAGAGTTAGAAGAACAAACTCAGGCAGAAGAAAAAAGATTTGAAGTAAGACCTGAGCACGATCAGACAGAATTAGAAGAACAAGCTCAGGAAGAAGTAGAACAAAATACTGAAGAACCTGAGCAGGAAGAAGCAAAAGAAAGTACAAGCACAGAAAACAGAGAAATAGAACAGATTGTGCCCAGAATAAATGAAATAAAAAGAACCTTACAAGGAGATAAGGAAGGTGAAAAAGCAGTACAAATTAAAAGAGTCAGAAAGGGAGACAATTGGCCAACTGAAGTAAAGAAACTAAAATATCACCTGAGAAAATCTGAAAAGAAACCAGAACAAGTGAATGAAATCACAAGTCAAACAAGACCTAAACAAACATTAGCAAAAATAACTCGAAGAAGTCCAAGATTAAGAAACTTAAACAGAAAATACAAGGCTCCAGAGTGGACGTACGTCATTCTTGAAGAATTTGAGTCCCTGGATCTGTCTGATGAGACAGAAGAAGTCCATATTGCACAAATTGACGAGAGCCAATTGAAACCTTAAGAATAAAAAGACAAAAGACTGTAAAAGGGAAAAGATAAGAGAAAATAAATTTTCTCAGAGACAAAATGGCCGACAATGAAGTTAGCGGAAAACCAAAATGTGGAGTTAAAAGAAAGTGTCTTAGATTTAGTTTTTGTAGTATTTTATTAGCAATATTAGGATGGTTATTCCTAACAGTAGGGGTACCTTTATTAATGAAAACAAGTAATGAGAATAATACAGATACTAATGTTAAAGTAGACAGATTAAGAGAAACTAAACTAGAAATAGGAGTGGAAGATGAGGCAAACTATCATAATGAATCAGATTATAATACGTCCTCTAATGTGTTTATTAAATTATTATTTCAGTATGTTAGCACTATGCAAATTAACAACTGTTATATATGCATGAAATTGCCCTCATCAGTATCAGAAGGGATGACGTACCACCATATACCTTTAACGTATGGTGTGTCATGTAGTATTTTGTCAAGTTTATTTTACACTACAGGGAGATTGCAGTATTTTTATTCTAACTTAGATGTAATATTTCCTGAACTTCCTATTAGAAAGAATATGAATCCAGTAGTTAGTAGTAAAAATGCACAATTTATGGGTGAATTTTTCATAACAATGAGTTCAATAGATTTAGTTCAGGCACACGAAGATAATCTAACATGTACATTAAGAAAAGAAGAAAAAGAATTTTTAGATTTAGTAGAAGAAAGGAGACAGGATTTAATGTAGAAGGCAACTACACAGAAAACCCATGTACCTCCATGGGTTGGGAAGGAGGGAATCTATGCAAGTGGCAAGGCTCATGCTGTGATGTCCCTGGACTTTGTGAAAAGGGGAAAATTCTGCCTCCATAGATTAAAGACAGATTATAACAATAATTACATTGGTTCCAGTGAATGTGAACATAACTTCCTAATATTAGGAGGATGGGGACTAAAAGGGGAACTGATCCTGTGTTTCCAGGAGTGTATTATGTTTGTGGGAGCAATGCCTACTACAGGTTACCTGCAAGATGGTACGGAAGCTGTTATTTTGGAATAGTTTTTCCAAAAATGTATCATGTCGACAAAATCCGTGGAACCAATGAAAATTCTAATGAACTAACACAAAGAAGAAGGGCTAGTTTTTCTGAAATTGTAGGAGATATTTTTAGTGCACTGATACCCTCAATTGGAGTCATCCTAAATTCACAGAAAATGTGTAAGTTATCAACCATAGTTGATCGTCTTTCTACAGACACTGCAGGAGGATTTTTAATGATTAACACAGAAATGGTTGCAATTAGATCAATGGTTTTACAGAACCGTCTTGCTCTTGACATATTGTTAGCAAAGGAAGGTGGAGTTTGTGGCATGTTGAAAGTTCAACACTGCTGCACTTATATTCCGGCAGAGAAATTAAAGGATATATTGAAAATATTACGAGAATGCATAAAGATTTGACCCAACTGGAGGTTGACAGTGTGTGGGGAAGACTAACAAAAAGTATAACATCAATAGGGAAATGGTTTGTTTGGTTTGGGAAAAGTTTTCTAGGTCAAATAATGATACCATTAGTGATGATAATAACAATAGTGATGTTAATAATGATTACATATAGATGTTGTAGAAAAGGTACGAAAGGAAAAGTACACTTCAACAGAAAAGGAAAGGGATAGACACGTAAAAGAAAGTATGAAGAAATACGCTTGGAAGAAATGAAAGGCAGGTTATATAAGAAGATGCGAGATTTAGAAGGAAATGAGACAATTGATGAAAGGTTGGGAGGCCAAATAGAGAAAACTGAGAAGTGTTAAAGTTGATATCTGGGATGGATGGGAATTTTGTGATGGCTTAATATGCCATCAGAGAGGGGATTGATGGAGCAAGGACTCGGACACGAGACTTGCTCGGAAGCAATCCTCTCGATTTAACTTACTCGCGAATTACTAACGACATGTCTTGTGATTAATAATATGCATTTTCACTACACGCGGGAAAAGAATGAAGCTTGCCTATGTGTTTACTAACTGCAAATAACACGGACGTAGGACTAGAACGCATTTAACACGGGATCTTTATTGCGCATGCGTCTACTGCATCTACGTAGTATGGCGTGCTGACGCTTAGAGGGAAATTATGGAGCTTGCGCAAAGAGTTATAAAATGGCAGCTTGAAAGCTCACATGCATGGCACCTGTTGTGCTGAAATTAGAAAATGGGTTTATAACTAACGCAAATGCAGAGAGAGAAATAACAAATGGTATGGGTCAGAGTAGAGGTTGGTGGTATACAGTGAAATCATTTATTTTTGAGAATAACACTTTTCCTTTTCGTCTTTATTATTAGTGCGTATTTGGGCCTGTTAAAGTTGTCTGAGTCGAGCAGACCAATATGGCGCGACGCATGCGCCCTGATACGGAAGCTTGGAGGATGACTAAGGATTTGTCACGAGTCCAAGGTCGGCGGAGATGTGCCCTGGGAACATGAGGGTGAAGAGTTCATATGAAGGAACTTATTCAAGAAAACAGTTACAAATGTATTAATAAAGTTTAGAGATGTATGGGAAAGGAAGGGCGGAATAAAAGTTTGAGGGGAGGAGTTTGGAAACAATGGTTAAAGGGAATAAATGAAGTATAAGTATGGTGTGATGATCATCCCCCCCTCGCCTGTCCAATCAGAAGTTAGTATTCTGTGCAAAATAAAACATTAATGGGTGGTACATGCCTATGGAAAGGTATAATTGAGGTAGTTTAGTTAGAAAAGTCAAGTCAAGTCGGGTCGAGCGAGCAAGCTTTTCCGCGTTGAAGAAGCCTGACATCGGGGTGTGCCGGGGTGGTGCTCTGAAATGCTGATGAAGAAACCGAATGCAGAACCATCTACTTAATTTGGGTGGGTTAGAAAGAAGATCGCAGAAGAACCACGAGGAGGAAGAGAGTGTCAGAGAGGGGTGCGACGTAGTCGTCGGTAACTAGAGAGGTGAAGTATTCTGTCCTGATTCCTGTCCTGAAGCCTTTATCTC
This sequence comes from Calotriton arnoldi, assembly GCA_963921515.1. Taxonomy (NCBI): domain Eukaryota; kingdom Metazoa; phylum Chordata; class Amphibia; order Caudata; family Salamandridae; genus Calotriton; species Calotriton arnoldi. Next base: position 70,744 of record CAWUFW010011798.1, read on the forward strand.
TTGATCTGTCCTGGGAGGCCCTTACCAGCCGTTTGGCCAGGGGGTTGGTCTTCTCACCATACTTTGGTAATAATGAAATTCATCGTTTGATAAATGCTCTTCTGTCTCTATCCTCTTCTTTCTGAGCATAGTTATTGTGTGGATCTGAATTGATGTGTTATCTGAGATTTTTGAATTGGCACTCCCGCGAATGAGGGTGTTTGTACTGAAACGCTTTGAGATGGTTCAAAAACCCTAATTTTAGATAAAGATTTAAAAAACTTATTGAGTCTGTCATTATTTTATACTTATTAAGAAATGTATAATAAGTTATGTCAATTATCGCCATCAACTAGTTCCACCTAACTGGTCCATTGACCAGAGGAAAGAACGGTTTGATCAGCAGAAGGTTTAGTTAAAGAAGTAATAACTAGATCTTGAGGTATGAGTAACATTAAAAACTAAAAGATTCCAGTGGTTTACTTAGCGCGCAGCGGAAGCGAGTTGTATGGGCCCAAGTGAGTATATGGCAGTAGAGTATCTGTTGTTAGTAGACCGCTGGATCAGTTTCATCGGCGGCCTGTGTTAATGGAGATATTGTGGTTGCTCCGCCAGTGTTGTGATGGAAAAACTTAGAGGAAAGTGGGACTGTCAGCTCGGAAAGAGCAGGGCAAGCACCCACCTCGACCTCAGAAACTACACCAGTGCCTACTCCCTGGGCCTTGTCCTTTGCCGCTATGCCCCTTAGGGAGCTCCTCACGCCCTTCGTGAACATCGACATCACGGAGGGATGGGATTTCAGGTGTAATAGGTGATCACGAGGTTTCCTTCGCCTGATGGTCTTAAGTAACTTAAGAGGGCTAGTGTAATCAAAGGAGCGATTACCTGGCCCTGGATGGAACCCTAGTGACCCTGCGGGGATCCAGAGGGAGCAGTAGAGCGCTTTGAAAGCAGGCACCTGGAGGGCCTCAGCAGATGATTCTAGTTCGTGGGCGTTACGAGACCAAAAATACCGCAGCTCGAGAGCTGGCTGACTGGTTGAGCACTGCTGGTTTTGCTGGTTATACTGATTATGCTGGCTAGTCCTGATTCAGCCTGCCAGGCTCAAACTCAGCGTTGCGCTGTGCGGTGGAACTAACTCCGCTGGTCTGCTGGTCTACTCTGAACAGCGCACTCTAGGCCAAGTGAGCCCTGAAAGTCCACAAGATTAAAACAAATAAACCATTGTGCGGGGTCACGAGTGGAGTTCATCCACTCCTGCTCTCAGGCTCTCTCGGGTTGAATTGAATGGAGGACTCTGGACTCTCCGTTCAATAGGCCAATTCTCCTCTGCCCATCTCCTCTGCAGTCTGCCGTCTTGCAAGGGCTACTTTCACTTACACAGCTTCACGGTTTTCACAACAGCCTAGTGGCAGTCTGGTGGCAGTACATATCTAAAAGACTCCCAGTGCAAAGAGAGACAATAATATGAAGGCCTTCTTACCTCCGACTCTGCAATATCTGTAAGTTCCTTACTATCACACGATATCCTAGAGTATTGCGGTGCTTTGGCTGATGCAACTGATGTAGCTGAAGCCGTGGAACCGTGGAACTGGCACCAAAGCCTGGGGTTCTGCAGAGATGTGGCTGAAGTAGCAGAAATGTTGCAGGGATGTGGAAGAAAATGTAGTTAAAACTATAGTTGAGGAGACCTTTTAAGTTTGCGCTAAGTCTCTGGCTGGACTACTACTTCGCCTTTATTTCTTCTTTATTTCCTGTTGCTGGTCTCCTTGCTGGTTGGAGGTATCTTTTGGCTCCTGCCGTGGGCTGGGAGGATGAGCGAGTTGGGCGAGTTGGAACCCACCTGCCCGACGACGAGACCGCAGACCGCACCCACACCCGAACCTGGTGGGCTGCCTCAGCGGACCGTCTATAACTCTCTCTCTGCGGCCGCTAACTATCGGCGGCCGAACAGGTCTTTGTCCTCGATCCGCTGAAAATTCACGGCCCCGGCAACACGACCTACCAAACCGTAAGGGGGGTACCAGTGCAGGTCGGGGTGCAAGTCTCAGATGGCGTTACGGAAAATGTTTTCAGGCTACGGGAGAAACGTTGACCGCTTGCTCGCCGCTTGCCACAGCTTGCTCGCACCTTCACATGCTCCGCATCTCACGTCTCTCACCATGTCATGCGATACACTGTGAATCCAAGTATAAAACGGAACACCATCTGCTCTTTTGCTTTTCTTGAATCTCTGAAATTACTGAGCTTTATTCAGCCCAAACCTACAGATGAGAGCTTCCTTCATTTGCTCATAGACCGCCTGGTCTGCCACAGGCATCCTTCCAATGATGGCTGTCCCTTCCAAAGGAAAGCAACTCACCAAAGCAGCTGCTTTAGACATCTCATTCAAGGCCTGTGACTTCAATGCTCACAGACCATTCCAAGATATCCTGCCTTTCCACATACATGTGTACAAGCTCTCTTAGAATCTTGGCCACAACATGGCCAAAACTGGAGGTGGAGTCACATCTCACATATGGAGCTGTACATACTACCAGCCCAAGCTTCTTCTCAAGGGCAATCTTTTCCCTCTCTTCCTGCTCTCTTAATTTCTCTACCCGGGCCAATTCCTCCTATTTCTCCCGCCTCCTCTCCTCTTGTTACTACGAAGCTAGCCTCACCTTCTCCCTCTCAAACTCCCTGGCCTTCTCCTCCTGCTCAGTTTTAGCTTTCTCGAGAGCCAACTACAAGTTCAGGGTCTGTACTAGACTCAACCCACTCAAGGGATTTACTCCTGGAATTGGTGACAGTAGTATCCTAGAAATTTGAGGTGTGTGGGTATTGATGACATTCTGATAAGTGCACTGGGGGACACACTCAGCATGTGTCTGAAATAGAGAGGTGCTAAAGGGACATGTGAGCATGACTCCACAATGCCCTCCTCTTATGTACCCAACATGGTGTGGCCAGGAGTTCGGGGATGCAGCGGAAATCGTCTCAGTCGTGGACCCTGGGGGCACGAGTAGAGCGCTGGCCAGTGTTCTAGTCCTCAGCCAAGACACACCCCTTGAGTGCTCCAAGCCAGTTAATAGGTGAGCTGAGGCTAACCGTGGTGTGCTCAGGGCAGAAGAGCCAGATTTGGATGCAGAGGATGAAAGAGAGAGAGGAGACACCAGCGGGAGGAAGGATGCTATTGAGTCCGGCCCGTCAGAGGAGGCGCAGACGATGTCGTGGCAGGTTCCGGAATCAGAGAACCAAGGGACGGCAGCGCACTTACAGGAGTAGGAGACCCCGCCCGATGGAGAGGATGGCGTGCACCAAACTCCGTGGAAAGGTGATACGGACAAGGCCTCTGGGGCTCTAAACCAGAGTAGCGGCCTCAGGCAAGTGGCGCAAAGGGGTGCATGAACCATTGTTGTGTGGGCGGTGGCACAGGGATACTTGGTTGGGCTATAATGGATGAAAGGGGAAGCACTTGGGAGCTTACTACGCACAGCATGAGGAAGGTGGGGAGCACACTGGTGGTCAAGGTATTAGGGACACATGGGTATTTAAGGCACGAGCCCTATTGCATGTTACTTAAGGACAGCAGAGGTGTTCAACACAGTCCGGGAAAGGCTGAGTTAATACTAGATACAAACTTCACTGAAATTGGCGCCTGAAATTCACAGACCTGTTTGTAGGCCGGCAGGCCTTGCACATTGGGTTTCATTACGGTGTGGAGTCAGGACCCATGTTCACAGTGTAGCCCGATTTCTAAGGCCTTCCCTTTTTTATTTGCCCAAGGATGACAACTGGGATATTGTGATAGAATCATGCCAGAAGAAGGCTCAAAGAAAGCACCAGACGGGCAAGGATGCCTCTGCAGCACATCCTTATAATGCACTTTTTTGCTGAACCTTTCATCTTTCTTGCAAATACATCACTTTACATCTATCTCTATTGTTCTGGGTCATATTTCCACATCCCATTACAGTGGTGTCAGAAGTGGGATTTTGTTCTATCCATTGACGGGCTGTGGAGATGGAGCAAACAGTAATAATGGAGGACATGATCAAGCAGCTGGCTGAAGGGCGGCGCCACCTGCAACTTGTAGTAGAACAGCAAACGAAAGCAGCCCAGCAGGACAGGGAAAACCTACAGACCGGTATATTATCCCAGGCCAAGGTCATTGCTGACAACCAGCTAGTTCGGGACACAGCCCTACAGAGACTGACTGATACCATTGCTATTACGAAGGTGCATCTGAACATTCCTAGTTCGGTGCTGCAAAAGTACCATATGGGGGAAGACCCGGACTTTTTCACCATCTTTGAGAGGGTCGATACCTCAGCCGCTTGGCCATCAGAACAATGGGATCAGTATGTTGCCCCTCTCTTGTCAGGGGAACTACAAACGGCCTACCAGGCTGCCAATCTGGCAGTTACCACCCCCTGTCATGATGTCAAGAGGATTTTATTTAGAGCGGTTTTGACAGCGAATATTACATGGTGAAGTTCAGAAAAGAAACATGGAACCCAGGAGACAACCCCAGATCCCTGTTTTATAGGATACAGGATTTGGGGAATCCTTGGCTGAAGCCTTCCATTAACTCGATGGAGGAAGTGTTGAACAAAGTACTTATGGGGCAATTCCTGGAGGCCCTTCCAGGACCCACCGAGCCTGTATAAGAAAACATCCCAACATAACGGTCCCAGTGTCTATAGACCTGGCCTGTGCTCATAGGTCACACGATTTTAGGGTTAGCCAACCCTGAGTAGCAACCCCCATTGCTCATAACTGGAGAAACCCTCCCCTCCCAAAGGTCATTCCAAAGATTCCCCCAGAAAGAAGGTATTTGCCCCATCCTCTAGGGAAGGAGTCCAGACAAGGGTCACAGTGTTTCCACTGTACAGAGTGAAGACACATTGCACGCGACTGCCCTCATAAAACAGCACAGGCAGAACCCATGGAGGTGGGGTATTCCCAGCGGAGGCTTCTTTGGGCCGGTGATAGTCCTGCCAGGTACCAGAAAACGATTCATGTAAATGATGAACCAACAGTGATCCTGATAGATTATGGATGTCGGCATTAGGTTATTAGTAAAGAAAAGGTATGGCCCCAACAGTGGCGGTTGGTGAATCAGTGTTGATTACATGTGTACACTGAGATTATAAACCCTATCCCATAGACGAAGTGTACATTAACTGGCAAGGACAGGCGGAGACCCTAAGAGTGGGGGCAATCCCTCAATTGGTCAAGGAAATGATTATAGGGACGGATTATGAGGAAACTCCCCCCCTGTTGTCTTCTGCAGGGAGTCAGGACCTGGGTCTGAAGTGGTTGAGGGAGGCACCCTTCCAGAATGAAACCCTGAGTGGTGGTAAGTGTAAGAAGAAGCAGACCTGAAGTGAAAAGCGTAACCCGGGTAGGCTATATGTGTTGGCTGGAGAGAATTACGCTCCTCCTGTTTTGTCATCTGCAGATGATGCAGGGGGTGAGCAGCATAGCTTCCGTGCTGCCCAGAGGGACAACACCAACCTAGCACAGGCCTGGGCCAATGCAGTGACGGATGAGCATGGCCAGGTAGGACTGTATTTCAGTGTAACCAAAGGCCTGTTATATAGAAAAGGGAAGAAAGGTGACACAATTAATCGTTCCCCTTCCCTTCAGAAAATAGATCCTACATTTGGCCTACATTTGGCCCATAGTCAGGCTGGGGGTGGACACTACAGGAGGGACAATATGGAGGAATATCTCCTGAGGAAGTTTTACTGGGCTGGGGTGTTCTCAGACATCCGCCGGTTCTGCGCTGCCTGTGACAGGTGTCAAGTGGTTAATCCAGCCCACATGTCAAAATACCCCTTCAGACCTTTATCAATCATTGGCATGCCTCTACCATTTTTCCTTTGGGTGTATTCTTATATGTGATTAGGCTGTTTTCCTTTATTTACCCATCCTCAGGGACTCCTCATTGGGAAACACATCCAGAATACACATACTGTGAATAGGAGGGATTATTTCTGGACATAAGATATGTGCAGTCTTAACTGTGTGTCTAGCATTGGACCCTATTGAATCCCATTCGGGACGGAAATACACCGGATTTAAGGTTGGTTTCCCAGTCAGATTTGGTCACCGTACCACGATAAACTTGCTTTTACAGGGCTTGTATACTTAGCATTATTTTTCTTTCTTTTTTACCCGTCTCTTTTCCCCTAGGATCTTCACACATTGAGTATAGGTATTTTGTTTTTTATTACATACCTTCGGGTACCAGGCAACATTAAGGGGGTGTTGTTATGTTAAATTCACTTTAGCAAAGTCACTGTTGACTGATAAGGTTCATATGTCACAACTGGACTCACAAGGAACAAGCATGCCTTAACTCCGGACAAGTTTATTTTATCTAAGAGTGTTATTATAATTTTTCTTAAAATACACTACTTTGTCACTAAACAACCGAGGTGACAAATTTAAGACAGCATGGGTTTCCACAGGCTCGAGTAGGCAACACGAGCCGATCCTTCAAAGTTAGTCTGTCACAATGGGAAACTGACATTGGATGCTATTGTTGCATACCCTTCATTTCCAATTCTGTACTATTGTTTGTTTCTTAGCCCTGAAGAAGTTGCTGCGCACAACTGCAAGCGCGATGAAACACGTGTTGACTAAGGCTGTTGTGAATAAACTGAAGCGCATGTTCCAGCAAAGACTCAAGCTTTTGTCACACTGTTATTGATATAATTGATACACTGTTAGCGTGTGCATGGGACTGCTGTTCTGTTTTACCAGTGGATATCCACACGTTGGGGAGGAGGGTGGCTCTCCCTACCCTTATGCACCGCAATCCTCACTCAGTACTAGATTATACTTACCTGCGTATTGCCCAGGAGCGCCAATACCCTATAGAACCACCTACAAAGCAGTTTCACCCCCTTGGTAGCTTGGCACGAGCAGTCAGGCTTATCTCAGAGGCAGTGTGTAAAGCATTTGCACATAACCAACAGTAACACAGTTAAAACATTACAAATGGACACCACACCAGTTTAGAAAACTATCCAATACTTATATACTCAATACAAGACCAGAACGATATAAATCCAACATACAGTACTTGAAAATATGCACTTTGCAGGAATAACCTTAAAAATGCAGTTCCTTGAAGTCGGTAGCTCCGTCCGGTGCTACCGCGGTGCTGAAAACATCAGAATCCAACAGTTCCGTCTGACCGTGTTGGTCGGGTGTTGGCAGACTCGTAAACAGTACCTTTTCGTTAAGGTCAATCACGTTGGAGCGGGCCAGTCGTGGCAACCGTCACGGTTGCGGTGTGAAGTGGAGTGGTGCGGCGTGCGGTGCCCTCAAGTTGCGGTGCAGGCAGCGGTTTGGTGGCGGTCGTCCAGCGGCGTCTGTGACACCAGGGCTGCGGTGTGGAGTGAAGGCGGTGCTCATTGCGGTGCTGACAGATCACGGTGCAGACGACAGTGCCGGTAGCGGGGAGCTGGCATCGGTCAGTCCGGTCTGTGGTGTGGGACGGGGTGGTGCGTCGTGAGACTTACGAGCGGTACCCCCAAGCCACGGTGCGGTCATTGGTGTTGAAGTCAGCGGGCAGCGACGCCGTCGGTGAGACCAGGGCAGCGAAGTGAAGCGAGGCGGTGCGGAGAGTGGTGCCCACAGGTCATGGTGCAAGCAGCGGCTCGGTGGCAGCGGCGGTGGTCTTCGGTGAGACCAGGGTTGTGGTGCGAGATGCGGCGGTGCCCTCTGCGGTGCCTTCAAAAAACAGAACCAGTAATGGAGTCGGTTGCTTTACCCCTCCGTGGCAACTAAAACCACGGTTGCAGAGGCGGTACCCAGAGGTCGGTGAAGTCTTTGCGGTCTCTGAGACTTCAGAACAGGAGGCAAGCTCTACTTCAAGCCCTTAGAGATACTCAGCAACAAGTTGAGAAAGTTCAGTCCTGTCCTTTCACTGTCCAAGGCAGCAGCAGCAACTGCAGGCCAACCCAGCAAAGCAATAACACAGCAAAGGGGCAGTACTCCTCCTGTCACTTCTTCCAGTTCTTCTTCTTGACAGGTTCTTGATTCCAGCTAGTTCTAAAATTCTGGGGTCTGGGCCCCAATATGTATACTCAGTTTCTCTTTGTTCTTTTGGACAGAGAGTGCCTGTGCCCAGCCCAAACCAGTTCTGTCCTCTCTGGCCCAGCTTCCTGGCAGGAGGTGGAGACAGCATTGTTCAAGGCAGACCAGGCCCATTCAAGTGCAAGGAAATCTCCTCCCACTACTCTAAATGCAGCCCAGGTCTATTCAGCCAGCCCGACTCATCCAGGAAAGGCAGGACACACCTCGACCCCCCCCCCCCTCCCAGTGGCTGTCTGAAGAGAATGCACATCCCCAGCCCCGGTCACTCCAAAGCCAGACAGTTAATCCACAAACCCAGCAGAGGCACACAGGATGGCTAAGCAAGAAAATACCTACTTTCTAAAAGTGGTATTTTCAAACACAGAACATAAAAATCATCTTTACTAAAAGATGCCATTTTACATTCTGAGTCCAGGCATACTAAACTCCATTTCCCTATCTGGTCCCAATGGGAAGTTATGTTTAGAAGATGTTATAAGTAAACTCCCATTCTATCCTATGGGACAGATAGCTTTTCCATAGTGAAAAACGAAATACACTATCATTCACTACCAGGACATGTCACACACACCAGTACATGTACTACCTTTAACATACACAGCACCCTGCCCACAGGGGTACCTTGGGCCTACCTTAGGGGTGACTTACATGTAAGAAAAGGGAAGATAAGGGCCTGGCAAGTGGGTGCACTTACCCGGTCGACATGGCAGTTACAAACTGCACGCAGACACTGCAGTGGCAGATCTGTGAGGGCCAGATGTACGACGCGCAAAATAGCGCCTCGCAAATTGCGAGTTTTTTGCGACACGCAATTTGCGAGGCGCTATTTTGGATGTACAACAGTGTGTATCACACTGTTTGCGATTCCCAATGGGGTCGCAAATTGAGAGGCTCATGAATATTAATGAGCCTCTCGCAATTTGCGACCCCATTGGGAATGGCTGGCCCTCCCAGGTATGGTGGCCTACTGGGCTCAGCAGACCACCATGTCTGGGACTGCTTTTAAATAAAGCAGTTTTTTTTTTTGAATGCAGCCCATTTTCCTTGAAGGAAAACGGGATGCATTTAAAAAAGAAAAAAATGAAACGTTTTTGTTTCATTTTTTGAGGGCAGGTAGTGGTCCCTGGGACCACTGCCTGCCCTTAAAAAATATTTTCCCCTGCATTTGCAAAGGGGAAGGGGTCCCCTGGGGACCCCTTCCCTTTTGCGAGTGCATTACCACCCTCTTGAAGAGGGTGGTAATTTGCGAGTGTTTTGTGACCGCAATTGCGGTTGCAAAACATTCATATATGGGCTTGCGCTCGCTATTAGGAAGGTAACGCCCCTTCCTAATAGCGAGTCGCAAAACCTAATTAGCGAGTCGCAAATAAATTACGACTCGCTAAATAGGCTTTGTGCATGGCCCGCAATTGCGGTCGCAAAACATTCATATATGGGCTTGCGCTCGCTATTAGGAAAGGAATTCGCCTTCCTAATAGCGAGTCGCAAAACCTATTTAGCGAGTCGCAAATAAATTGCGACTCGCTAAATAGGCTTTGTACATGGCCCATGCTGTTTTTGCATGCGCAAACAGGTTCGCAAACTCATTTGCGCATGCAAAAACGGTCGTCTCCGACTCCGGCGCCATCGCGTGTGAAGGAGTTTTACGGCAACGCATTTTATTTACTCAGCTGCGTGTCAGCCGGTCTCCTCAACTTTTACGAGCTATCACCGCTGATACGCACAGCATGCAAGGCAGTGACTGTATTACAATGATAGTCACAGTAAATATGTTCGTTCAGCTAGAGGAAGCAAAGTAATCATATTATAAGGGATATAAAGCTGAACACGAACTTCTTGTGTATATTGGAGTAAACATTAAAGCAAGTTAACCTTCTTTTTTGTGACTCTGGCGCCCCCGTGTGTGCTTAAGGAGTTTTTGGCAGTGTACATCCTTATTTATCTGCGCATCAGACGATCTTGTTAGCTTCTTTCGAGATTTTACCGCTGATACGCACAGCATTGTACTGCAGTTGCCTATTTTCACTGATAGGCACAGTTAATAAATTATTTTAAATGCTTTTTAATGACTTATATGGAAATAAAAGTATTACAAATTACAAACTATATACTATTTGAGCTTACATACAGGTTGAATTTTCTGGCATTCTGGTAATAGTGATGTTTGGAAGTGATATTCTCATATCAGGGAATATAAGTATTCTGAGGCCATTTTTCTTCTCTGTGAGAGTATAGTCAGATGGCTGTTGATTTCTAGTGAAAAAAGTTTCACGGTGTTTACAGATCTTCTACATCTTCTCTTTGATTTTTGAGTATTGTATTTTTACTGTGTGCTTATATTAAAATACTTATTTGTTACTTGTTATATATATATATATTTTTTTTCATCTTTCTCTGTTAAAATTTGGAATCTTTATTTATAAACATGGCTATAGCAAATATGACACAACCACCTCCATTTTTAGACGAAATGGATGAACCAATTATACCATGGAAAGAATGGGAAAAAATGTTCATGTCTTACATAATTGCTATAGGAGGAGAGAGATTTTCTGCGTTAAGGAAACAGCACATATTATTACATAATTTAGGTGTGCAAGGAAGAAAAGTTTATGAAAATTTATCAGATTCTGGTAGTGAGGAAGAAGATTAGTTTTTTCAAGAAGATGTTTTCCAGACAACTATCAATAAGTTGGAAAAGCATTTTGGCACAAAAGTAAATATAGTTTTAGAAAGGCATAAGTTTTTTTTCGAGAGTTCAAGGGAAAAGTGAAAAAGTTTCAACTTATATTGCTGTTTTACATGGTCTTGCTAATAAATGTGAATTTGGTGCGTTGGGGGATTCTTTGATCAGAGATCAACTTGTAAGGTGTACAAATAATCCTAAAATATAGGAAAAGCTTTTGACCAGTAATTTAGAACTTAAATGCTGCTAAAAGCATAGAACATACGGCTGAGTGTATAAAGGAAATGAAACAGAGCAGCATTCCAGACAATGTGCATGAACTAAGGAACAAGATTGACAAATGTGAATTAGGTGATTCGAGTGATTCGAGTGATTCGAGTGAAAAGTTAAATGTGTCGACGAGCAAAAGGAGAAATGTGGATGAAAAGAAAGATTGAAGTGCTACCGTTGTAGAAATGTTAATCACCTTGCAAATAATCCAAACTGCCCAGCCAGATCTGTAGTTTGTAAAAAATGCAACAAGAGGGGGCATTTTGCAAGACTATGTAAAAATGCAAAATTTGAGAAGAAAAATGTACATGTAATTGAGGATGAAAATGGAGGTAGTAACATGTTTATTTTCTATGTTGTAAACGATATTAAGGTGAAAGAAAATGCGGTGCCAGTTGTACACAAAGTCCGGCCAGTCACTCTTTTGGTGCATGAACCACTTAAGAAAGAACTTGACAAATTAGTAAGTCAAAAAATCATTGAACCTATTGAGAGCTCTTTATGGTTGGCTCCAATTGTAGTCACTCAAAAAGCTGGTGGTAGAGTTTTACGTGTGTGTGTTGACCTAAGAGACCTTAATGCAAATATCTGGGTAGACAGATTTCCACTTCCAAGAATCAATGAGATGATTACCATGATTGGGGAAGCTAAACATTTTAGTGTAATTGATCTTTCCCAAGCGTCCCACCAGATAGAACTCCATCAAGATTCGAAGTCCCTAACTTCATTCATTACGCCTTATGGTGCGTTTAAGTACTGCAGGATGCCATTTGGTCTTGCGGTAGCAGTCTTTCAAAGAGTCATGCATCAGATTCTCAAAGGAATAAAAAATGTACTCTGTCTTCAAGATGACATCCTAATTTATGGAGTAACAAGTGAACATCACAATAACATTTTAAGGCAAGTTTTGCAGGCTCTCAATGGTGCTGGTTTAACCATAAGCAGAGAAAAGTGCAAAATTGATGTAGATTCAGTTGACTATTTGGGACACACCATTCCGAAGAGTGGAGTTAAGCCTACATTTGATCTTGTGAAGGCAGTAAGGGAAGCGCCGGCTCCAACTAACAAAGAGGAAGTAAAGTCCTTCCTTGGGTTGGTCGAGTACATGACGAAGTTTGTGAAAAATTTTGCTGACATCACGGCTCCCTTGAGAGGTTTACTGAAAAAGGGAGAACACTTTGTTTGGAGTTCAGATTGTCAGGAATCTTTTGAATTCACTAAGAAGGCTATTGTGGATGCACCATTTTTAGGTAACTTTGACCCTAGACGCAAAACTTTATTAACAACTGATGCTAGTAGCAAAGGCATTGGTGCAACCCTCAGTCAAATAATAGATGGTAAAGAGAAAATCATGGCATTTTTCTCAAGAGCGTTAAAAGATGCAGAGTACAATTACTCTACTGTAGAGCGAGAAGCGCTAGCCGTGACCTGGTCTATTGTTCATTTAAAATTTTACTTGTGGGGTCTACCTTTTTCTATATGCACAGACCACAAACCCCTTATACACATCTTTTCGACTAAAGGCAGAGAAAATACCACTCCTCGCATAAGCAGATGGCTCATTGGTTTAGAAGGATACAATTTTAAAGTTGATTATGTTCCTGGTACTAAGATTGTAGTAGCTGACTGCCTATCTAGATTACTGTGTAGTGGAGAAGGAACAGAAGTGGACAACATGTTAGAACAAGTTATGTTAGTGGAGATTCCAGGTATTTCTAAAGAAGAGTGGGAAGTTAACATGAGCAAGGATGAGTCTCTCAACAAGGTTAAGGAAAAAATAGTTCATGGATGGCCATTGAAACAAGGATACTTGGACGGTGTAAAGGATTTCAGGGATATTCGCCATGAATTAAGTATTGTAGATAATAGAGTCATGAGAAAAGATAAGCTGGTACCACCCAAGAATCTTTGGGATAGAATTGCAGAACTTGCTCATGAAGGCCACTTGGGAAGAAACCTGACTAAGTCTAAGGTCAGGGCATCCTACTGGTTCCCAGGTATGGATAGAATTGTAGTGAACAAAGTTAAAGAGTGTGTGATTTGCGCTTTAAGTGACAAAACCAAGGTCACAAGAGCTGCCCCTATGTCTCCTGTAAGTGTACCTCTAAAACCATGGGACAAACTTGGTTTGGATATTATTGGTCCTCTTAAAAACTCTGTGTGGGAGGGTAGATTCATGTTAGTATTGGCGGATTACCATTCTCATTGGATTACGACCAAAGTTTGTACAAAAATCAACACATTATCTTTGATTGAATTCCTCTCTGATGCGTTTATGACTGAAGGAGTTCCCAGTACCATTATAACAGACAACGGAGTTTTTCTTTATTAACATTTTGTATTCCCTTTTCTACAGCATATTTCTCACCACTGTATTTTTACCTAATTGTTGTGGAAGGGAGAAGTGTTATAATTTGCTCTATTCCAAGGCAGCCTCTTTTGTCATTTCCACTGTTCCGCTTCTTTCTTCCCTGCCACCCCCTTCCCCTGTTCCCTTTCGGAATGTTCCTCTCGTCTTCAACCTTATGTGACAGTTGTAAATGACAGTTGAAGATTGTAAGCTCATGTGGCAGGAGGTCGTTACGTTATGCCAATAAAGTCTTCTTTAAAGTACCTTTGACTTCGTAATAGTTAGTTACACTGATTATTTTTACATATTCAAGAGCACAGTTACATTAGGCACATTGTCGAATACATAGTTTCCTGTTCCTGGATATATTACTCTATGTCTGTTTCCTGCTTTTCTATACATGATTCCGAATGGAAGAGGGACATTAACCAGGTAGTTATACCTAGAGGGTATTGCATGGCAGATATAGGTCAAGACCTCAATACGTATAGATATAGGATAACTCTTTTATTTTTTATCTAGGAGGTGTATGCAACCAGCCCCATCCAAAAGCCGTGCAAAACGTACCACAGTGACACATCTCCTTTTCCCTCTCCTTGTTTTGTTTCCCTCTTCTCCCACCTCCACCTTGTTGGCTTTGACTTTGTTGGGCTGACTCTGGTGGGTGTGGGAAGTTGGTACCCTGCTTCAGGCCTTGTATCTCGCTCCTGAGGAAACACCAGGTGAGACTTACAGAAGGTAACCGAGTGATCCGGTTATGACCCTATAGGATTCCTGAAGCCAGACGATAGGCAGTGGAGGAAGAGGTGACCAGCATGTTGAAAAAAGGAATTATCAAATGAATCATCAGCGCCTGGTGTTCACTGCTGATCTCTTCCCGAAACCTAACAGTACTATCAGGCTTTGTATCAACTTCCGCCAGTTGAATAGCCAATCGAAGTTCGATACCTACCCCATGCCTAGGGTTGATGAACTGATAGAAAACCTGGGTACAGCCGCCTATCTCACCACCCCTCACCTCACCAGGGGTTATTGGCATATCCTGTTGATCCCAAATGCCAGAGAGAAAACAGCTTTTTCCACCCCCTCCGGTCTGTATCACGTCAGTGTGCTACCATTTGACCTGCATGGGGCTCCAGCGACATTCTAGTGACTAATGGATGTACTCCTACTTCTCCACCATAGTTACGTGGTGGCCTACTTGTATAACATAGTCATCTATAGTCCATCTTGGGAACAGCACGTCTACCACTTAGAAGCGGTTCTCACAACCCTTCGGAAAGCTGGTCTCACCGCAAAATGCAGATAAATGCACCCTTGCCACCAATTTCATCCGGTACATGGGGTACCATGTTCAGGAGGGGAGGTTAAGCCCCCAAGTTGACAAAGTAAAGGCAATCAGAGACTTACCATGACCAGTAGATCAGAGAGGCGTCAGATCCTTTCTACTATTTCTGGTTTATACCCCATTTTTCTGAAATGGCGGCACCCTTGACCAACTTGTTGATAAAAAAAGTCCAAAATTGGATTAGTGAATGGTCTCCAGCCCAACAAAAAGCTTTGAATGACTAAAGAACACTTTGTGTGAGGACCCGGTGTTGTTATGTGCAGGTTTTTCTAGACAACTTGTCCTACAGACAGGTGCCTCTGGTAGAGGACTCGGGCCATTTTATCACGTCCACACAAGACCGATTATCTCCGCCCAGTAACGTACGTAGGCAGAAAGCTGTTACCTCGGGAAACACATTACCCTACAATCGAGAAAGAGTGCCTAGCAATTAAATGGACTTTGAAAGCCCTTCAATACTATTTGTTGGGCCGCTCCTTCATACTAGTAACCAATACTGCATCTCTGGTTTGGCTCGCCTGTAATAAAGACACCAACTTCAGAGTGCATCATTGGTTCTTAGCCCTCCAACTGTTCTCATTCCAGACACACCATCTTCCTGGGAAAAAAGCAAGGCAATGCTGATTTTCTGACCCGGTCTGCGGTTTCTTCATGGCCCGATCGGCCATTCTATGTCAGTCCACGGAGGCTTTGTATTATGCTTCTCTTTCTTTACTGAAGCAAATACAGCAGCCAATAAACTTTAAACAGCATAACCCCGGAAGGACTGCCCCTCTTTGTATACACCAATCACAGTTCCCCAATAGGTATAAATGTCCTGAACTCCATCGTCCGTCCTCTTTCTTTGCTGCTGCGGCAGCGAGTTAAGTACATGCAACATTTATCTTTATTATATGTGGTTTGACATATTGTTGGATGTTTTGAATATTGCATGGTCATTAAATATGGGGTACCGCGTTTAGCGGTGTTTATTCATTTTCTTTGGTATCGTTGGCATTTGCGGAGTGGGACAGACGCGCGTTGTGCACTCGAGGAGGCAGTCCTCTTTTCACTGCCACGTTATACTCGCATGCTCGAGCAGCCAGATCGGGTTTTATCTGCTGATCGGCTCCTCACGTCTGCGTTGCTGTTGGCTGCCTCAATCCTCAGTCCCTCTGAACGCCCAACGGGGCGAATAAACGCCGCAAGGCTTTGCCTTAGAAGAGTTTCAAGGGGTGGCTCCCTCCACAATCAAATAAATAAGTAGATTCACAGGCAAGTTTACAGGCAGGTTTACCCCTTTTGTTCAAGCCTGAAGACTGGGAACCGTAACTAGTGACAGTCTGAAGTAGCAGAAGAAGTTTTGTCACCCCTGGGTTGCTCTCCCCTGAACCTCCTCCACACCTCCTTTGGCAAGATGGCGTACTACGCCGAGGAGGTTGATCAATGGTCTAATTATAATGATTATGCTGAGTTCGAAGAGGTGCCTTACGAGCACCAAATGAAGGAGCAGTTAGTAGAAACCATGGATTCCCATGTACAGGGTTCAGTAAACAGGGCTTTGAATAAGACTTTGCAACCCTTCACAAAACCCCTAAAAAATTATGGGAAACGAGCTTTCAATGCCTCATTGGGTGAACCCTCATTCCGTTCCTCAGCAGAAATTTTATCCCAGGTGGCATCCACTGTCCTCAAATATCATGTCTATGGCAGATCCCTCTCTTCTGGGCCTTCAGGTAATTCTTCCCTCTCAAACCCGGGGGAGGCGGAGGAGTGTTCACCTACCGCATCGGACAAGTCAGATTCTGACCAAGACACCGAATTGCCTAGTAGAGCAACAAAACGCAAACGTAAAACTCACAACGTGAGTTCTAAAAACCCAAATAAAAACCTGTTATTGATCCTAAAAATATCATTCAACCGAGGTCGACGGAATGGGTGCCTTGCATGGAGGTGGCGCATTACGTCCAGGAGAACCTCAGACCGGGTTTTGAGCGTGATGTGCGCACTACTCTTCAAACGGAATGTCCTAGACCCTCCCTTTTAGGCAAGGTGCCAGACACCCCAGAACTAGACCCCAACATGGCAACCTTTCTCAAGAAGTTCGCCAAAGACCACAAGAAGGGTTTGGATAGGGCATGGAGAGGATGCCAAGATAAGCTATTGGACATATCTGGACCCCTCACAAAAATTCTTGATTCAGCGGTCAGAGCTAAAGACTCTAATACTCCCCTTGACCCAACTGAAATATTGGAATGGGCACAAAGAGCCTTATGTTTTTTGGGCAACGCGAATTGCGCCCTTTCGACCGAGCACCCAAGATCCTTCTTAATGAGAATCGACCCGCAAATGGCGGACATGGCCACTACAGAGGCAGGCACTTTAGCTAACGGATTGTTATTTGGCGACACATTTGTCAAGGAACTTGGAAAATATGTGGCTACCTTTTCGGCCCTAAGTAAGGCCCAGTATTACATTAAAAAGGTGTTCCACACTGGCCTTTTTACCAGGGCCGGACACGTCAGGGATCGAGCGACCGGCCGAGGTTATAACCAGACCTCCAGAGGTTTAGATCAACGAGGACGTGGCGGTGCCCACCCCTCAAATTTCTACCCAACTCGTAACCGAGGTGGCAGAGGCAAGCAAAACCGAGGCGGTTATGGAGGGCTGAACAATTCTGGTGAATCCTCCTATACAGGTAAACCTTATTCAAGCCAGGGAAGTATTGGTGGGAGGCCGAATTGCTTTGTTTCTTCACAAGTGGGAGAGTTTGACACAAGAGCCTTGGGTACTCCAGACGGTACAGGGCTTTCAGATAGAGTTTTATTCCTCCCCTCAGCAGAAGTGCAGACCCCACCCACTACATTTTTCCCGAGTAGAGAAGTCTTTCATAGAAGAAGAAGTGAGATCTCAGATGAGAAAAGGAGCAGTTGTAGAGACCAGTACACTATTCTTGGTGCCAAAGAAGGATCAGGGTTTCCGACTGATTTTGAACCTCAGAGAATTCAACTCTTGGGTAGTGTATCGCCATTTCAAAATGGAGGGCATACACCTACTGAGAGATCTTCTATTAGAAAATGATTGGTTGGTGCACCTCGATCTAAAGGACGCTTATCTGGCAGTACCCATCTTTCCTCCACATCAGAGGTTCTTACAATTCCAATGGGGACCCCGATGGTTTGAATTTTCCACCATGCCCTTCGGACTTTCGTCCGCCCCTTGGTGTTTCACCAAACTCCTCAAGCCGGTGGTGCAATATCTGAGGGAGAGAGGGGTGAGACTTATCATCTACCTAGACGACATCCTTATCATGGCACAGAGTGTGGACATAGTACTACTACATCTAGCTTGGATGACCCATCTCCTCCAAGACTTGGGGTTCGTCATCAATTCAGACAAGTCGATTCTAACTCCTACCCAATCGATGGAGTTCTTGGGATTTTAGGTGAATTCGATATTAGCGCAACTGTTACTCCCATTGAAAAAGAGGATTTCGATCAAGAAAGAGTTGAGGAGAGCGCTTGCCTCTCCGACTATATACTTGAGGATTCTGGCACGTTTGGTAGACCTATTAGCTTCCTCGATTCAAGCGATTTTCCCGAATCCCCTCCACTACCGGGCACTTCAAAGGCTGAAGATCATGCACTTGCGCAAAGGTCTGAGTTATGCGGAACAGATTCTGCTATCCACGAAGGCCAGGAAAGAGATATCCTTTTGGCCATTTTCGCGTCAGTCCCAGAGGTGGTAATAGAGTCCGGCGCCAGCCAATGGGGCTGGGGAGCCTGGTGCGGTTCAGTGGAAACGGGGGGGCAGATGGTCCCCGGAGGAATTGAAATTACACATAAATTGCCTGGAACTGCTGGCAGGGTCTTTCGCGATCCAAACACTTTCTCCACAAAAGGCAAGTTGTTGTATCCTTCTGCGAATGGACAGTGTCTCAGCAGTGAGATACATCAATCGTTTGGGTGGCACGAGGTCTCGACTATTGGTGGAAATAGCCAAAGATTTCTGGCATTATTGTCTACTACACCACATCTCAGTGATGGCGGAGTATATTCCGGGCAGCTCCAATGTGGTGGCAGATTGGAACTCACGATTCCTACGGGACTCCAGTGATTGGAGACTGCACTCCAGGGTATTCCAACAATTGAACAGGAAGTGGGGCCCATGCTCAATAGATCTTTTTGCGTCCAGACTGAACACTCAATTTCCTCACTTTTACAGTTGGCGACCAGATCCTCGATCAACTCTGATGCATTCCTTCAATCATGGATGACGGGCATGCATTATGCCTTTCCCCCATTCATCATCATCCAGAGAGTGTTGGCACAGGTCCGCAGACAGAGTGCGGAATTGATATTGATCTCCCGGTGTTGGAAAGCACAAGCATGGATCCAGTTGCGTTGACCATGGTGTGTGCTCCTCCAATACGTCTGCTCTTGTTCCCAGAGATACTTCTAGACCCTCTGGGTCAACCTCACCCACTTGTAGTACATGATCAGTTGTCCCTCATGGCGTGGAGACTTTCAGGAGAGGTTGGCAAATGCCAGGAGTTTCGCAGGAGGCAATGTTTTTCCTGTCACAGTCTTGGGCACCCTCTACGCACAAACGATACGAGTCAGCTTGGCGTAGTTGGGTTGGTTGATGTTCTGAATGACAATGGGATCCCGAGGGATCCAGAATACATATGATTGTGAACTTCTTATCTGAAATGGGGAATCAAGGTATGGACGGTTAATAATTTCCGTTTTACGATTTTGGCTGGTCATCCCCATGTGGATGGTAAACCAGTGAGGGAACACCCTCTAGTATGCAAAATAGTGAGAGGCATCAGATAGGTGCATCCAACTAAATCTAGATATTCCACATTGTGGGATGTGGATGTGGTACTTCGCTTTCTCAGGAATTGGCCGGCGAATGAGGGTCTATCTCACAAACAACTGTCAGCGAAGCTTACTTTATTATTATGTCTAATCTCCTGCAGACGTGTCCCGGATGTACGTGCACTGGATTTGGCAGGTAGAGTATTTACTCCTTCGGGGGTTTCCTTTAGAATTTCAAAAAGAACAAAAACTAATTCCAAATGTGTGACATATCCTGCTTTTCCACACCACAGTAAATTATGTGTTGTTCAATGCTTAAAGTGTTACGAGGATTGTACTCAGGAATTTAGAAATGATGTAGCAGGACAATTGTTAATCTCATTGCAGAGACCTTTCCGCCCAGTAACTTCAGCGACTTTGGCCAGGTGGGTTACTTGGTTAAGTCAAGCTGGTATTGATATTTCTGTATTTGGAGCTCACTCTGTAAGGGAAGCTATGGCTTCCAAAGCCTTTCTGACATGTTCTCGTTTGGAGGACATCATGACTGCGGCAGATTGGTCTTCTGATTCAACTTTTAAAACGTTTTATCATAAGCCAATTGTTGATGTGGCATCTACAGTGGTTGCTCAACTTTAAACTAGCAGAATACGAAGCCTCCATGGACTGACATAGAATAAAAAAAGTTCTCGCTGACGCGTCAAGAATTTTCAATTCTATTAAGGACACGGAGGCGAGGATTATCCCACCCTAGATTGACTTGTAAAACATGTTGAATGGTTATGTTTCTGAAAAAAGATTGATATATTGTATTAATATAAGCTACGAGTACTGTTTATGGGTTTCCCGCCCGATTTTGTTGATAAAGTGTGTCCAGATATTGGAATATTACGATTTATATCTTCTTTTCAGGAGATCAGAACAAGATGACTTGAAGGGTCTGGAGGAAGCATTGACGAGTTCAATTGAGAGAGTATCTTCGTTGGAGTTATGGTTCAGGTCGATGGAGTGAAACGACGGTGTTTGGGTTCGATGGTTCAAGTTTATGGACTGTGTTTAATGGTTCACAAAGAAAGAGGACGGACGATAGAGTTCAGGACATTTATACCTATTGGGGAACTGTGATTGGTGTATACAAGGAGGGGCAGTCCTTCCGGGGTTATGCTGTTTAAAGTTTATTGGCTGCTGTATTTGCTTCAGTAAAGTAAGAGAAGCATAATCCTCGCCTCCGTGTCCTTAATAGAATTGAAAATTCTTGACCCGTCAGCTAGAATTTTTTTTATTCCTGGATGGGAGGTACTGTGGCCAGAAGGTCAGGGATGTGGCAGAAACCGTCTCAGGCGTGGACCCCGGGGGTGTGAGGAGAACCATGGCTAACATTCTAGTCATCAGCAAGACATGCCCTTTGAGTGCTCCAAGCCCGTTAATAGGTGGGCTGAGGCTAACCGTGGCGTGCACGGTAAAGGACTGGGGGAGCAAGCTGCACTGGAGGCAGGAGAGTTGGATTTGGATGCAGAGGACAAAAGAGAGTGAGGAGACACTCGCGGGAGGAAGAATGCCCCAAAGGACGTCATTGAGACATGCCCGTCAGAGGTGGAGTCGCAGATAATGTTGTGGCAGGTTCTGGCATCGGAGAACCAAGGGTCGGTAGCGCACCTACAGGAGTCGTAGACCCCGCCTAATAGAGAAGACAGCGTTGACCATACCCCGGGGAAAGGCGATTCAGATGAGGCTGTGGCGGCTCTAAACAGAGTTGCAGCCTCAGGCAAGTGATGCAATGGGGTGCACGAACAATTGTTTGGTGGGCAGTGGCACAGGGATACTTGGTTGGGCTATAACGGATGAAAGGGGAAGCACTTGGGAGCTTACTACGCACAGTGTGAAGTGTTTAGCAAAAGGAAGGTGGGGAGCACACTGGTGGCCGAGGTATTTGGGACACATGGGAATTTAAGGCACAAGCCCTATTGCACGTTACTTAAGGACAGCAGAGATATTCGACACAGTGCGGAAAGGGCAGAGTTAATAATAGATACAAACTTCACTGAAGTTGGCGTCTGATTTCCACAGACCTGTTTATGGGCAGGCGAGCCTCACACATTGGGGTTCACTATGGTGTGGGGTTGGAAACCTTGTTCACAGTGTAGCCTGATTACTAAGGCCTTTCCCTTTTTATTTCTCCGAGGGTGACAACTGAGATATCGTGAAAGAATCACACCAGAAGAAGAAGGCTCAAAGAAAGCACCAGACGGTCAAGGACGCAGCTGTGGCACATCCTTATAACGCACTGTTTATTTTTAACCTTTCATTTTGCAAATAAAACCCTTTATAGTTACCTGTACTGGTCTGGGTCATATTTCCATATCCTGTTACACATGGTTCCTTCCCCAATCTATCACAGCCTCCTCCCATTCACCTAGTCTCTCAAACTGGTCCCTAATGAAATCAACAAGGATATTTCTGTCCCTGCTCCTGGGAGCCCTCCACCCTCTGTCCCTACATAGATCCTTCAGCTGATCTACAGACATGGTGGTAATGTCTACTCCCAAACCTGTTTTCTCCATTATTTGCTTGCACAGACTGCAAAAAAAACTCGACTCATTGTGCTACTGGCGTAAATTGGAAATGGCCTCTGCAGTACTCACACCCAGGACTCCCAATCATTAGGCATCCCACCGCTTGCCACTATTTGTCAGAAACCCTTACAAAGGACCACGGGTCAAGCACTACTGGACCCAACCATGGGGGTTGTAACATTTTACTCCAGGTGTCCCAGGTCCCGATATGCACCCTGAGTAACTGGGCCAGGTACACCCCCTTTCAGCACTTAACTCTCAGTGGTAGCGTGGGTCGAGCTGTCCAAGGCTCTTTGAGAGGGAATTAGGTGTAAGGAACACACAGGCACAAGATTCAAATTACAAACAGTAACCACAATAAGGTGATTATCCAGTCAAGCTCTACCTTTTATGGAAAAAGTAGTATTTTAACAAAAGCACACAAAGCATGGAGTCAACCCACTAAACAATATCCACAGTCTTTTAAAGTCAGCACACTAGCATTGTCCTGGGCGGTATCCCTGAGTTCCTCTGTCACTTCTAGTGATGCTGATTATTCCTCATTCAGTACTGTAAGCGACTTTCAGATGCAACGCCAGTACCTAAATGACAAAGTCAAAGTTTGGCCTCAATAGTCAAGTTCAGCAGCGCTACACACTAAATTTGTGCAAGTTCCCAATAGGTCTGTCACCTGTAAACAGTTTTACCTGACCTGATGACAGCTGGCAGGTGCGGGAGAACAGGGGCATGTCTCCAGGGGCTCCTGTCTCCCAATGCTTAGGGTCCGCAACATCTAGTGGTCTTTCCTTGATGATTCGTGTGTCCTCCTCAGTCTCTGGACAACCCACTTTGGTGTCGGACATCTTCTCCTTTGGCAATCGGTAAGTGTTCTTCACAGCATCCTGGGTTTGGTGATCCAGGGTAACAGCCATGCACCCACAGTGGCGCACTCCTGGCACACAGGGGTCACAGATTTCACCTGCCCAAGGGCTTCGGCCCTAATTTTATGGTGGCCCCCCTCCTGGCTCACAGGGATTGCCAACTTCTCTGCACAAGGGCGACAGTCCTAATTTCATGGTGGGGGTCATTGACTTCAAGGTGGCCCCCTTCGGACACAAGGGGGTCACCAACCTCTTCGCACAAGGACAGCAGACCTAGCTTCACAGTAGACCCCTTGGGGCACAGAGGGGTCCCCGACTTCTTCACACAAGAGCACCCGTCCTAACGTTATGGAGGCCCTTTCCTGACACACAGGGGTCGCCAACTTCTCAGCACAAGGACGATGGCCCTAACTTCACAATAGCCCCTTCGGACAAAGAGAGGTCCCTGATTTCTCCACACAAGGGTGACAGCCCTAACTTTACAGTGGCCCCTTCCTGACACACCAGGGTTGCTGACTTCTCCATGTGGCGATCCCGACCGCACCCAGAGTCTCAAACTCCACTCGATGGGATCACTCATTAAGATCCCTGCTGGGCCTCGCCCCCTCAAGCCACTCTCCTCCTTCTCATAGGTTAAACTGGTCTTGGCAGGAAGGGAGAAGGTTGCTGCTCCAGACTCAGGGATAGTGGTCTTGACTTCCTGGGTGATGGCTCCTCACCCAGCATTGAGACTAGCAGACCTTGGTCACTACTCCTAGTTTCAGCAGTTAAAAGTCTTGGTGATCTTTTCCTTGTTCAACAGTGCTGTTAAACAACTTGTGGGACTCGGGTTCCTACCTTTATAGTCCAATTCCAGATACTGATGTGATTTAGTGTCTGATCTTTGAATATTCTTGTTGTGGCTGTCGACTTCTTTGAAGTGCCCTCTCTCCTCTCCTGTCCTTTGTCAAAGGGACAGTCTGCCACAGCAGGAGTGACTCCAATTTTGATTCACCACAACACAGGCAAAAGGAGTAAACGGGGATCACGCCTGGATGTCAGCCTCCACTGAAATATGCCTATCAAAGGCCTAAAACGTCCCCTATATCATGATTCCCTGGTCCTATAGTGCCAACCTTATCAGACACACCATCTTGCTTTATAATGAGCCTATCCCCACTGACCGGCAACTCTTCCTGGAATCTAAGAGACCTTCGACGTATGCAGAGGATGCTCTGTTCCTCTTACTCCAGCATGTGTATTCCTATCCCAGCCTCAGGAATGCCAGCAATTCACATGTCCTGTCTGGGAGTTGCAGTCCTCACCTCCACTGGCCTTTTCAGGTCCTAAGCTTCCAAACTGGAACCCACAGGCCTCCATATTACGTGCCATGCACAGGCATACATACATCCCAGCAAACACACAAGAATCACATGCTGCCCGGCACTACACACATTCATCATGCAGGCTATGGGTGAGTTAAGTACACAGTAGAGGAACGTTACATAGGCCGGTAGGCACCACTCCAGTGACACAGGTAAAAAGGCTTGTTAATACTACTGTTTCTTACCAAACAGAAAACAAGTATGCTGCCACCAGCGCGCTCATGTTACTTAAGTCCTTGCAAGAGCACTAGCCCTCTACCATTATGTGGGTAGCGCTTGGTGCACCCCTCCCAGTCTAAGAAAACACATTACCATGAGACAGGCCTAGGTCATAGCACACACAATACCAGAGATCCAGATACCCATGCACCTGGGACACTCAAGGCAGGGGTGCACGTCCGTCACCATGCAGGGAACATTTCCATTCCAAAACTGATATATATTAAAGATTCAATATGAAAAATCCATAATATTATCTTGAGGAAGAAAAACGTGTGTATATCACAACATATTTATTAGTGTAATTCAACAATGTTCTGTAACATATTTGGGTAGGATAATACTCCCCATGAGTTCTTAATACAATTAAAACTTTCAGATGCAAAAGCTAGGAATTTTCACATTCTTTGACCGGGCTAGTGGTGAGTATTATGCTCCTTCAATACTTAGCTTATCACATTAGAATCCCTAGATGCAAGAGAATAAAAATAAAGTGTTTTAAACATTGAATGAATCAGACTGCCTGACGTGAAGAGCAACACATTTAATAGGATAACTGTGATCGATATAGATAGTAAGGGTTGAGTGATGCTTCTTTGTATCTAGAGTGAACTGACCGTATTCAAATATGTAAATCTGTTAAACAACCTGCAATTGGTGGTGGAAAATCCAGATGTTGGTAGGAAATGGGTTGTGACTCACTAATGGTACCCCCTGGCCTGCAAGACCCATTTCTCTGAAAGCATGCACGGGTTGGTTTTGGATTAAATGGAAATGAAGTGTAAAATATCAAACTGGAAGAGGTTTTTGTCTTCTAGCACAGACAAATGTGAACCTTTGAGGAGTAAAAAGTCTACTCTCCAGGTTCCAAAGCCTTGACGTGTGACATCCTGTGGATTGAAATGAGACACAACAATATGGTTAAAAACCAGCTGAAAGCTGCTTGCATAATATGTCTGGATTAGCTGGCTATTGACATCCCAGGAATATCTTGGTACAGGTGCAATAGTTATGCGTGTGTCCCTCAACAAGTTTGTGACTGAAGGGTGGTCACCCACCGGTAAACTAGAAACTGGATGGTGGCCCACTGAAATAGCTCAGCGATAGGAACTGATGGTTCTGTATGCTTACCAGTTATTCACTAACTCTGACAAGAAGTTAATAACATTTATTATGCCTGTCTGACGGAATCGAAAGATCATCCCATACGCGAATATGTTCTCAGATTCCAAGCTGATCTGTACTTTTTCTGGGTTCTATTGTGTCAGGAAGAAGGGCTGCTCATGCTTGGAGGAGCAGTACTCCAAACGCACTCATGGTAAACTCCTTTCATCAAAGGAAAAGCTGACGGTCATCATAGAATGCTGGTGCTGTGTGGACTGAGAACTGTGTGTGGGTGCACAAACTACGATTCAGAGGAGGGCAAAAAGTCTTGCATATCATAGAGATGACGGTCAACTTGGATTGTCAGGTATAACTTCTCTCATGATTCACAGCCTTCTTTGCTGGACGACTGAGATACAACGTTGTTGCAAACCAGAACCTCGCTTCATGGATCTCGTATTTTCATTGCTAAGACCTATTGCTTCCTGAGAATTCATATTAAGAAACATTGAAATACAGATATGTATTCTGAAAGTTGAGATGTTGGTAAAAGCAAAATGTAAACACTTTTTAAAAAACATTTATCTGAACACTTATAAAAACTGGGGTTGTTCCCTGATGATATTAGTTCCTGTGACAGAACAGGAAGGATTCCAATATTGAAGTATACTGCATATGTATATACATGGCATTTCAAGGTATTCGATTTCTAGTATGTGCATACACATTTCTAAGAATAGAAAATGCCAGAATGCTATCATTCTGGGTTATATTGCACTTCTACAGAAGTCAAGAAAGCATAGTGACAAAGGTCTCATTCTTGTATGCCTAGTTTTTAGGAAATACAAGTCTCATATCACACCACAGAGTCAGTTACACACAGATATTGCCAAGGTATATCCATTCACTATTACAGTGACTCATAGAAATTCTAATGACAAGTTATTTAAACGTCCCTCTTGTCTTGTAGAAAGACACTACATTCTTCAGACGTCCTGGACTAACAGAAAAGATGAGTTAGAGTGGTCTCTGTTTTCGCACTTGTCTTATTCCCGATTCCCTGCTTCTACCACTGACCCTCATATTCTTGTGTATATGGTCATTGGTGGGGCTGCAGAGACATAGAAAGAGCATTGGCTCTTTTGGATCATGTGCACAAGGTTTATGCATCCTGACACAGGGGCCCAGGCCTACTGGATATAGAATATACCTGTTTGCGATAGGCTTGGCTTCTACCACTGTCTCCATATGTGAGTCATCATTCGAAGCTGTCCCACCATGATCACCTGAGGATCGATTAGAATGGCGAAGTCTTCAATAGAAGAAATGGAGATGCAACAGAAAATCACTTCAAAATCCGAAACCAACCCCATCCCCAAATAAGGGCCCGATTCCGATCTTGTTCGGAAAGCAAACCGAATGACTCGTGTCCGGAATGCTTTCCGTACGACTCGTGTCAGGGGAGTCCGACCGAACAAGTACGATGCATTTGAATGCATCCGGATACGATTCGGTTGGACTCCCATTGACTTCAATGGGAGCCGGTGTACCGAACGCATACACAGGCTCCCTTTGACAAAAAGGGTGGTTGGGGATCATCGTGCACCCTGTGGCGGGCACCCCTTGGTGCCTGCCACACTGTGCATGGTCTGAAAGGGGGGACCCATGGGTACCCCCACGGGCACGATTCGAGGCCCCCCCGGGTGAAGGGGGGCCTGCTATGGACCCCCAAAGACCAACTCCTGCAGCCTTTTCGATCCGGGCAAAACAAATCGTAAAGGCTGTCCGATTCGTTCATCGTACTTGCTTGTTTGGAAAACTTACTCCATGGAGCTGTACGATTCGGCTCCGGAGGGCTCTATCTCTCCGTATGCCTTCCGGAACCGATTCGGTCAGCGCTAAGGGTTTCCAGGCATCGTACTTGGTCGTATGGAATTGGGAACGAGTCGGTCAGAAACAGGGGCTCCGGATCGGTTTAGGTAAAACCAAATCCGATTCGGAGCCCTTCTGACCGAGATCGGAATTGGGCCCTAAGTGGCATCAGTAGAAGCAGCTCTGCCTCTTGATGCCTGACATGGGAAGTCATTTGTGGAATCATCACAAATAGGGGAAGATATAGGCTAGTTTTCATCACCATTCCTGTAGTAATACATTTGTAGAAATCAGCAACTGTTGGTTCACTTAGAAGCAAATAGACGCAAAATCTTCATAAGATTCTTGAAAATCTGCGGATCCGGCATCTAATAACTGGAATCTGCAAAATGCCTGGAGTTCTAGTCTGCCATCATGTTGGTTTTTGCCAGAAGATATTCTGCAGTCACTGACAATCTGTTGTTCAAGCCCTAACGTCTGAAGTCTTTGGTCACTTCTGAACAAATTATTGTTTTGGTACTTTATTGCTTTTTGCTGTAGCAGACTGTTGAGATATTATCCATATTCAACAATACACAACAAGTATATTTATCCTTTATCTAGCATTTCGCCGTGAGAAGGGAGGCCAGAAGGACCAGCCAATTTATGTGGTGGTTTCGTTCTTGATTCAACCAAGCCTCTCCTGCATTGGGATTTAGCATCTGATTCTATAATTGTAATAAAGGGCCTCTTTTTGTAGTTTATTGGACTGAAGCTGCTGGTTTTTCAACTCTGAAGTGCACTGGACCTGCTGTCTAGGCCACAGTACATGTGCTCTGACCCCTCAAAGTAAATGTACAGTTGGCTAATCCCTGATTGGCATATTTACTGTACCCATACGTCCCTTGTATATGGTACAGAGTGTACCCAGGGCCAGTAAGTTAAATGCCACCAGTGGACTGCAGCACTTATTGTGTCACCACTGCTGTGTATCAAAGTGAAAACATGGCTCTAGGTCTGCCATAGCAGCCTGGTCAGGCAGCTTTTAAACTGCTGACTCTACATGACAAAATAACCCTTGTGTTATGCCCCAAACTTCCTTTTTAATATTTGTAAGTCACCCCTAAGGCAGGCCTTACCAGCCCATAAGGCAGGGTGCTAAATATTAAAGAGAAGGACATTTTTATTTCATACTTCAAATGTCCTGACAGTGAAAACCTGATATTGTCTATTACACTGTATCAAGGCTGGTGGTCCCTTTGGCTAACACAGAGTTCCACTAGCCCACGTGCTAAGCTGAATCCTTCCATTTGGGACCACCAAACCTAGTACTCCAAGGTATCAAATTAATTGTTATATTAAACCCGACTTAATGCTGATGTTGGATTTAAGGAAACGTTTAATATCAAGGTGACTTTAGAAAGCCACCACCTTCTTGCCCCAAACTTCTAGTAGCCACTTCTGATTAACTGCAGCCCTCCTACTGTGAGGTGTGAAGAGCTGCCCGGAAGTGGAACAAAGTGTCTGCTGCAGGGAGGAGGTCTAAACTCATCCTGGAGGAGCTCCCAGGAAGGGGAAAAAAGAGTCTGCTGGAGGAAGGAGGTCCTCCTGCCACATGGCCCTGGGGCGGTGGCCACAAATGGCCCAGCTCCAAATGGGCTACCACCTCTGAGAGGCAAATTGAGTTACACCTTAGCTTGCCCACTTTGAACTTAGACTGGACACACCTCAGGGGAGTTTCCCATGGCTCTGGCCAGAGGAGGAGGGTTCCAACATCTTGGATTTGGGCAGAGATGCACTGTGGGATTATTTAGTGCCAACCCAACAGAAAGTGATGTAAAAGTAGGTATGGTTGCCCCATGCAAATTGTAGCTCCATTGCTAGTGAGTTCTCTCCACCAATAAACTCACGATTGGCATAAAAGTGACAGCCTTGGTTTCCAGCCTCGGAACACCACTGGACTCACACAGAACAGAAGAAGGGCTGACTTGCTGAACCTGTAGACCTCAGAAAGAAAGGCTGCACCAAGAAAAACTATACCTGATCTGCCTACTGAGCCAAGACATGACCTCAGAAAGAGAAGGGCTGCTCCTGCTGTTGAACCCATGGAGAGAGACCCCAAGGGCTGTACCTGCTCACACTCATGCTGAGGACCAGTGAATGGACTCCAAGGGCTAATTGGCTAGCCGCCTGTTAAGCTTCATGGACACAAAAGCTAAAGAAGCCCTGCACCTGTAAAGTGCCCACCTGACCAGTTCACCCTGGATTTGCCCTGGACTCCACTGGTGTAGCCAATAATCACGTTCTAGCTCCCAAGAGGCCCCTCTGAGGTCCTGGGTCCTTGGCCAGTGCTAGAATAGACTCCTTCTCTCCACAGGACTACAAGATGTGAGCAAAAGCCAAAAGAAATGGTTCCTGAGCCCAGAGTCCTAGGCTCATAGACTACCCCTACTTGCTTGTTTGTGGGTAGCCTCAAACACCATTGAGAACCAAGGCTTTCACTGGACTTAGCCGATCCATTGACATTGCACCCAAGGCTGGACTCAAGCTGCAGAGGATCCCTCTGACCTCACAGTAAATGAGAAAAAGAACCAGAAAGGTTTTTAAGTGCAAAGGTAAAATCTTGACCGAGACCAACCCAGTGCCTGCATCTGAGCTCAACTTCCACCATGGTCGGCTGGAAACTTTGACTTTGACCTGGACCCTCACATTCCAGGCTCATAGATTACCACTAAAAGTGAAAAGCAGTAATTTACAAACTTTTTAAAACTTTCAAAATATTTTGGAGTGAAAAGCAGTGATTTATGAAGACCTTGCAAAAAAATCAATTCCGGCTCCCTTCATCTGATTTCTATTGAAGATAAAAATATACTCTATTTTTATTAAATTGGAGTGGGGATTTTATTCTGGTAAATGATACATGCTTTACACTAGTTTTCCTTTGAGTTAAGCCTGACTGCTCTGTGCCGCAGCTGCCCAGGACTGAGCTAAGGTTTGTTTTAAGGAAACTTAACTGGACCTGATTCACAATAGTGACATTACTACTTGGTGAGGTTTCACAAACACCCCAACTAATAATCCACTTTTCTTACAATAATCATATCCGATGAGGATCCAAAAGTCACTTTTCAATTCTGTGCTTCCATGTGCTCCAGCCACCACTGAAGACCCAGTCTTTTCCTGTAAAAAAGACTGGACACTGAGAAGGTTTGTTCAGTTTCCTTCATGATTGTCCAAGGAAGGGGTATCTCCTCCCAGTAGCCACAGAGCTACTCTGCACTTAGATATATCAGTGAAAGATGGAAAAAAATCACAAGGGTAAAAAACCTCCTTGGCGACCTTACAGTTCTTGATTGAAGATGATGATTAATGCAGAAGAAGATAAGCTCCCCCTGACATCATGGAGAAGAAAGAGCCAAGCACGAAATTCACATGAAAATACAAAGGGAAATCCAGCTGCATATTGTAGCGTTCTCCATAGCCCGGGTACTCACCAATGACTACGCCATACACGGAGCTTAGTAAAACATGTCTGTTTTTCTTTGCGTGTAAACGCAAACCCAACATTCTAAACCTGCATTTACTGCACTACTCTCAAATGCTTACGCCACTGTTCTACGGAGTCCATCAGGAGCCACAAGGGTTCCATTAATACAAACTCACACAACACTACATCGCCCCCTCTTCGTGGTGCTTTGATCACTCATCCCGACTGTATCTTTGGAAACTGGGGACAGGCAGTAGAAGTGTCCATGACCAGCATTGGTGATGCAGAAACAGCAGTAGTGATGGGGTTTTCACTTGTCCTTTCAGACCCTACAAAACCTCTCAGAGCTCTACATTGCATCAGTGCCTGACAAGCGATGAGCCACATGTCGGAAATGCGAGGAATCTCGCGTAATGGACTTCCCAGGAAGTTGAGCAGTCACCATGTTTCCTTTGCTGGTCACAACATGAAATGGTTCAGCATCAAAAGGAGCGTCAGACGTTCGTTTTCTATGCTGATGAACAAGCACTTGATCTCCTCTAGTGAATGTAACGTCTTTTGCATGTTGATGCTTGTCTGCATAGGCCTTAATTTTCCTCTTATGATCCAAGTATTTCATGCAGATTTCTTCCTCAGTATTTGATCTTCTGTTGGTCCATTGAGATAACTTGGTCGAGATGGGTCTCCCGAACATCAAGGTTGCAAGGCTTTCACCTGTAGTCGAGTGAGGGGTTTAACGGTATGCTTGAAGAGTCAAATTTAAGACTGTTTTAAGGTCGAGCTATTCTATTACAGCACGCTGGACAGCTTTCTTAAGAGTACTTATGATGGGGGCGGAGCTTGCCTGGCTACAAGATGGCCCCTGCCTGAGCGAGCTCCGTACGCCGTCCAAATTATCCGTCAGGAATCTCTTACATCCGTGGGAGATTTCACTAGAAACTTATTGCTCATTAAAGCGCTTGTGAGGAGCTTCCCATTGGTGTGATTGGTGGTCCTGTATGCGCCTTTGGAGGGCTGGTCCGCTGTTGCCCCGGGAGCGGCCTGGCTGGGAGAGGCGGTGCGGCTTACAGCTATAGCGGTGCGGCAGAGAGCAGCGGCGGAGTCTCTGGGTCTCGGGGCCCGGTGAGTGGTGGACCAAGCTGGGAGTGTCCGGTCACGCTGACGCGCGCCGGGGGAACACGATGCTGCACCATCAGGGAAGTATTTATCGAGCCGCTGGCCAGAGAGAGCGGAGCAGATCTGCCCGGGCCCTTTAGGGAGCGCGGCCGAGCGCACTGGAGGAAGCCGCTGCAAGGAGCAACGATCGGGGATGCGGTGAGTTGCCCGGTGCCCTGGGGCGTGGCTGACACGAGGCGCTATATGAGCGATGCCCCTGGGACTGGCGCAGGCCTCGACCTGGGATCCAGGGCGGCGGTCTAAAACCTGCATCGCCCGCGACCTTGCGCACATGGTTCTGGGGCGGGCAGTGTTGAGGCACAGCGTGCAGTGCCTCCGTCTGCTCCGGAGGAATCGTGTGGGGAGCCTTACCCTAGCAGAGCGGCACTCTCAGCGAAGGCGCTCTCGCAGGGGTGAGTGGAGCGACCCATCCCTGCAATCTCGCCTCACCTGCTAATTGCCGTCCATGCACCCAGAGGGTGCCGTATCCTGAGGTCGTTGGGTTGTGGAGTCGACGTGGTGGGCTGTTCTATATTCCACAACCAGCGGAGGCTCAAACCTGAACTGTACTTGTGACTGTGGCCACTGGCAACACGGGGGCCAGGCGACACAATACAATGGAAAAAGTCGACAAATCACAGCCTAATCTACAGTTCGATCAGCGCAAATCGAGGCACAGAGATGAGGGTGCCGAATCGACTGGCTCGGGTCATACAGGCACAGTTGTGGAGTCAGAGGGTGACATTCGCCAAATATTCTCAGCCATGCAAAAAAAGTTTCAATACAATCGATGGGAAAATTGACTCCTTGGCATACCGAATGGACCGCATGTTGTGAGCGCATCGACAAACACGCAGAGTGCCTGGACTTAGCAGAAAGGCGGGTATCCGATGTGGAAGATGCCCAAATGGAAGCGGACAATACTCGCAAACAAATGGGGAAGCTCCTTGCAGCATTGCAAGACAAAACAGAGGATTTGGAAGTCAGATCAAGGCGTAGTAACATACGCATTACAGGCCTCCCAGAATCCACAGCAACAGGAAATATGAAGGCATTGTGGAACAGTTGCTGGTGACCCTGCTGGGCCGAGACACATTCTCCACCATGTTCATCGTGGAGCGCGCTCATCGCTCCCTTGGCCCTAGGCCCCACCCGGTGCACCCCCTCGTCCTGTGATTGCAAAGCTGTTAAATTACAGGGACAGGGACAATGTGCTGAGGCGCGCTAGAGAGCTGCGCAAGCTCAGGTTTGAGGGTTCTCTGCCTACGCTCTTTCCAGACTTCACCCTGAAGGTGCAGGAGGAGAGGCGTCAATTAGCCCCTCTGAAGTGCAAGCTGTGGGAGCATAACCTAGAATACGCTATGCTGTATCCAGCCAGGTTAAGGGTCACAATGAACGGCAGGTCAAGAATCTATACGGCTCCTAAAACGCTACAGAAGGCCCTTAAAGACTACAGCAAGTCGGACACGCAGATGCAGGCACCAGAGGAGCAAGCCAGCATGTCCAGCGGAGGCCTGGAAGAGCACGATTGACACTTACTTGATCTGAGTTTCTTTTGCACCTCTCCTCAGGTACATAGGTATCGGCGTTGACGGGGTGGGTTGGATACTCCAGTTACCTTGGTGCCATCAGGGCGCTACAGTAAGGGATGCTTGTAGTGCTGCCAACGGGGTCGAGACAAAAACGTGACAATTATCTCATTACTACCAGCTAGTGTAATCTACCACCGATTAGGAGTCCCCCCGGAGGTGCATCATTGTTTACCTAAATCCACCATGGGGTCCCCCCCCCGTTCTTCTTCTTCCCGGACATTCTCCCCCGAATGTATCATATAGCGATTGGACGGTTACGATTTACAGGGAAACTGAGTGTATTTGCGGGTAACATCCGCCCCTGTGTGTTACTCACTGTTTGGTGAAATGCCAGTATTGTTTTTTGTTGTTGTTACAGCATTGGCCAGGGTTAATGTGAATAGCGGAAGGGAGGGCTATGTACCGTTCATGCTAAGTTGGGGTTTGCATGGCATGGGAGGGGGGGGGTTAGGATTTTATTTTTTGTCCTTACAGTGTGCATGCGTTACATTCAAGAGACTCAAGCATTAACATTGCCCTTTTGGGAGGGAGGGGTGCATACAGCTGGAACAGGTATGAGCGACACAGCTGGGGCTAATACAGTTCCACAGTAACAAAGTCTGTTTTTTAACTTGGAATGTGAGAGGCCTCAATGATTTTAGAAAGCTACGTAAAGTAGTTGCTTATCTTAAACGTCACGAGGTCCATGTGGCTCTGCTCCAGGAGACACACTTGCCCCCGGATAGCAATAAGCTCACGCGCAAGCATATACACAGCCATTTATACACGGCAGGGTTTACCACTCATGCCATGGGGGTGCTAACTTGGGTTAACCCGAAATCAGGGAGTACATTGGAGGCACTGGACACTGATCCCAGTGGTAGATGTGTGCTATCGAGATGTTATGCGAAAGGGGTGGACACGCACATAGTCAACATTTACGGTCCCAACTATGATGACCCACAATTTTTTTACGCATTACTCGAGCGCATGCGGATTAGTCCTCCTTACCTCAACTGCGTTCTCGATCCATCGCTGCAGCTAGATCCATAAGCGATACTGCTACTCAGCTAGACCTCCTAGATGTCTGGCGCACTCTATCCCCAGGTGCAGGGGGCTTCACCCACTACTCAGCTCCTCACGACCTCAACACCAGAATTGATTATTGGCTTATCTCCAGAGCTCTGTTTTCTTGTGTGCGCGACTGCTCGAATTTGCCCCGCTCCTTCTCTGATCATTCTCCTATACTGTTGGAGGTGGAGACTCCCACAAGGAAGCCAGTCCCCTTCACATGGAGGTTCCCTCCATACTCCCTTCTAGACAGTCTTCAAGTCCGAGTTGGCCGTAGTCATAGAGGTTTTTTTTAGACATAGGTGCAGTTCAGCATTTTTTCATGGTATGGGAAACCTTTAAAGTATTCATTAGAGGGGTTGCCATATCCAAGCATGCTGGTGTTCCCCGCTCAATCAGGAATCGCCTGTAGACCCCAGAGAATCAGTTGACCAGCTTGGAGCGAGCCGTCCTGAGCGGGAGCGACCCTCGGGCCGTAGAAGATATTAAAAAAATACTGGAGGAATACCATGAGACAGCGAACAGTGAGGTGAAGCATATGGGGAAATACGCTGTCGCTAAAACATATGGTGAGAGGCCGGGCTCGGTACTCGCAAATCTGTTGCGAAACAAAAGAGAATCTGGCTTGGTGACTGAATTGCGTGACGCTGGGTGCTGTTCACTGAGGGACCCAACAAAGATCGCTGACAGATTCAGCCAATACTACGTGGATCTGTATCGCTCCAGGGTGGTGGCTGATGACACTGTAATTCTGGATTACTTAGAGCATATTCAGTTGCCATGGCTTACCAATGGGCACAGGGAGCACCTAATGAGCCCACTAGATCCTAAATAAATACGTACGGCGCTTAATTCCATGCGTGACGGTGGTGCACCCGGTCAGGATGGTCTCACCGTGACTTTTTATAAAGCATATAGAGAGCTGCTCATCCCGCACTTGATCACCCTGTTTGAGGAGATGAGGGAGGCCTTAATAGTAACATTACTTTAGCCAGGGAAGCCCCCAAACGAATGTTCGTCTTATAGGCCACTGTCACTTTTGAACGTGGATACCAAAACATTTGCAAAAGTTTTAGCAAACAGACTGGCTCCGCTAGTCTCACTTTCAGGTCGTGCTGGGGCGCACTTTGTCATATAATCTGAGGGCAGTCTTCGGGGCAATTCAGCATGTTAAGCCCAAGGTAAAGGTGGCTGCGGTCTTTCTCGATGCAGAAAAGGCTTTCGATTCCGTAGAGTGGGCCTTTATGAAAGCAGTGTTGAGACGGTTCGGTATGGGAGAGGTTTTCCTTAAATTGGTGTCAGTCCTATACCACACCCCAGTCACCAGGGTTAGAATTGGAGATGAGGTCACAGCACCCATTGAAGTTTTGAGGGGCACCCGTCAGGGCTGCCCACTATCCCCGTTGTTATACGCCCTGGTTGCGGAGCCTCTTGCGTCTGCCCTAAAGGAATATCACGGGCACAAAGGGATCTGTTTTCCTAATTACAATCTCATTGTGTCGGCATATACAGACGATATGTTATTATATGTTCGAGACACAGGGACTAACTTAACCCCTGTGCTGAGGGAGGTGATGAGCTTTGACGAAATTTCTGGTCTCAAAATTAACTGGGCTAAATCCATTATCTTCCCTTTGACCCCAGCCCTGACGCCCATAGAATTAGAATTCCCTCTGCAGTGGTCCTCTGACCTAGTGCGTTACTTAGGCGTCCAGGTCCATTCGGACTTGGAGCTGGTGCTCAGCGAGAACTACGGCAAAGCAGTTACTAAGTTGGAAGAGGATGTTAACTGGTGGCACCGACTGCCGTTGTCATTAATGGGTCGCATTTCACTTATGAAAATGGCAGTCCTTCCCAGATTTGTATTCTTGTTCCTAAACATCCCCATGGTGCTTCTGAAGCACATGTTCAAAGTTATTCGCTCTTTCTTAGTGCGACTGGCCTGGGCTGGGAAACACCCGCAAGTTATATGGGAAACCCTTACCTTGCCATATTCCATGGGCGGCCTGGGGGCCCCGGATCTGAAATTATACTATAGAGTGGCACAGGCCTCCCATGCACATTACTGGTTACATGGCCCGCAGAATCTCCCACATCTACAGATAGAAAAGGTGGCGGCTGCCCCCTCCTCTCCCCCCCTAATTCTGTTTCAAGCTCCCACTAGGCAGTCCGGTATTCTGGACTCCATCAACTCCACCGTCCATGCTTGGCAGAATTACTGAAAAGACAGGCGGGTGCCCTCTTGTACTCCCCCTTGACCCCCGTGGAATGGTGTCGCTGGCTCCCAGTCAGCACAGAAAATGAAGTCCTACAGGCCCACGCAACACTCGGTATTACTAAAATGGGCAATTTATTTTTTGATGGTAGAGCACGCAGGTGGGATGAGATGAAGGTCTGGATAACACGCCGCTCGCATTTCACTTTTACAGGGTGAGGCATGCAATGCGCGAGTTGCTCGGCGAAGATATGCAGGAGCCCCCTGAGTTGGTTTCCTTTTCTTTCCTACTGCGTACTGCCTTTCCTAATAAGATGGTATCCACTATTTATGAAATGTCACAAGAATTTAGAAGGACACAATTCACCAAGGCTAGGCTGGAGTGGCAGAATGACTTGGGGGTGGCTCTGGACGATAGCACCTGGAGATACTGCTGTGAAGTCACTCAGCATATATCCCTGAACGGGAGGCATTGTCTCATTCACTTCATGTTCCTCAATAGAATTTATTGCACTCCGGAGAGATTGCACTGTTTTGGCCTAAGGGATACTGCTGACTGCGAGAGATGCAGGGCTAGGGCGGCGGGGTTCATGCATGTTGCTTGGTTCTGCCCGAGGATTGTGGAATTCTGGGGGCAGATTTTCCAAACCTTAAACCAATCACAGAGCTTTCGCTTACTCCTGACCCACTACTGGCTTTACTGGGCTACACTAGAAAACTGCAGAAAGATGTTAGGCGGTTAATAGCAATGGGTCTATTGCTTGCAAAGCGTAGAGTTGGTATGCACTGGGCCCGGGGGCTGGCTCCGTCTGTTATGGACTGGTTCAAAGACATGTTATACCGTAATACGCAGTCAGAGTTGTATAATGAACTATTAACCCCACAAAATCGCCCCAAAAGTTTCTGGGGTTTATATCAGCAATATTTGGTCGGAAAAGAAACAGGTGAAGTGGAAAGGAATGATACTGCTTGACGGTGTTAGTCTGATTTTTTAATAGTCCTGGGTTTCACGTCACCTCTGCGTTAGAAGGGTGTTTATGCTTCCCAGTGATGTATGCTTGTTAAATAATGTATATTCCAGATTGGTCACATGAGGTTACATGTCTGTAATGTAACAATGCCCCTAATGGTTTATGCCCTAGGTCTGTGTAACTGCTTTGAGTATATATTGTATCCTGCTTATACTACTGCACACTGTGTGTACCTATATTCTAATGTAAAACTTCTAAAAAATAAAAAAGAGTACTTATGAAACGTTTGACAAGGCCATTGGCCTGTGGCCAAAGAGGTGTGCTCTTCTGATGCTTCACATTAGAATGACTGAGAAAGTCTTTGAATTCTCCACTGTTGAAAGGTGGGCTGTTGTCAGACTTTAAGATCACAGGAACACCCGATATCACAAAGATGCCGTCTAATCTCTCAATGACTCTTTCTTGAATGATAGATGAGAGATCTTCTATCAATGGAAAACTGGAGTATTCATCAACGATCACCATCAGGTGATGTCCATTGTCAAGAGGGCCGAAGAAGTCAACTACAATTCTTTACCATGCATGAGTTGGCAACTCTGACATGTTTAATGTATATTGAATGGTTTGTGATGACAGGCAGTTGCATAGATGACAGGCCTTCAATTTTCTTTCAACTCTCTTGTCTCGATGTGGAAACCAGACTCAGTCTCGGAGAGCTCGTTTGGTGGCAACAATTCCACAATGTCCTTCTTGGACCACTTCAATTATCTGTTGTCGCAGACTCTCAGGAATGACAATTATCAAACCTCTTAG
This sequence comes from Calotriton arnoldi, assembly GCA_963921515.1. Lineage (NCBI taxonomy): Eukaryota > Metazoa > Chordata > Amphibia > Caudata > Salamandridae > Calotriton > Calotriton arnoldi. The sequence goes on from CAWUFW010011798.1 coordinate 109,527, forward strand.
AATAATGCCTTCCTAAGCAATGGACAGTTCGTCTTTGACATTTTTAAACTTCTGGTATTTACTGTCACTGGTATGACGTCGAGTGCTGGTACTAAGAGTGATCTATAATAATGTCCTTCAGTTTTAGCATGTCACTATCTTGACTCATGGCAGTGACAATTTGTACAAATGAAATAGAAGCTGGGGTGCTGGATTTCACAATGAAATTTATGTAGGCTTCATCCATCTTAGAATGGGTCTCGGCACTGTAGAGGCACTCGTGAAAAGTGGTCGGCAGGGTTTTGATCTTTCCCTGGATGATGCACAATGGTGCAGTTGTATTCTTGCAATCGCAGACCCCAACGTTCAATGCGAGGAGGGATATTTGCCTTTGCATTGCCAAAGATAGCTAACAATGCTTGATGATCTATCAGAAGTGTGAAAGGCTTTCCATACAAGACTACGTAGAAATGTTCACAAGCCCACACCCTTGCTAAGCTTTCTTTCTCAGGTTGTGAATAAGCACATTCAGTTAGGGACAAACTTTGACTTGTATGTGCCACAATACATCTTCGAGCATTTGGGTTTCCGCTGTGCCGTGCAAGGATGACACCTAACCCGAGAGGGCTAGCGTCAACAGCAACCTCAGTATGAAGCTCTGGATCAAAGTATGTCGTTTCAGTAGCGTTTTCAGTAGCTTGTTTGGTTTTCTTGAAGCTTTGCTCACATTCATGTGACTAAAGAAAAGAAACATTCTTTTTCGTCAAGTTTCTTAATGGAGCACTGACAGTGGCAAAGTCTTACATCTATCTAGAGTATAAGCTGGCCATGCGAGGGATTGAACGTAACATGGAAACATTTTGTGGGGACTGGCAGTTGACAGAGCTTGTACTTTAGCTGGATCTGGTGTCATGCCCCATCAGAAAAGATATGGCCCAAAAATGTTAACTTTGTCTTATGGAACTCACTTTCTCCATACTCAAAGTTAAAATGACATCAGCAAGCAAATGACACACTTGCGTGAAAGCTTTGTTGTGCTCCTTATGTGTAGCTCCGAAAACTAATATGTTATCACTTTAAATGAAAGCATTCATGAGCATTCATTTGGGGAAAAGAAAACCAGGGTTTGATAAATTTCACATGCAGCAGACACAATCACTCTAGACCAATGAATAACAAAATGTATTTATCCAAGCAAAAAGATACCATGTGACCAAGTGTAAATTAAACTTGATTTCTTTATTATGCTTTCGTTTATCTCTTCTTTCTTTTTTTATATTTTGTAATTTTATGTAAAGTTAAAAAAATCATCTGTTATTTTCCAGTTATAATTTTCTGTCAATAATCTCTAGACAATTCAAATATTTTTAGCATCTTGTTGTCATATTTTCATACAAATTTTTGATATATACATAAGTCAACATATAGTTTGACTGGACATTTGGGGCAATTCAAATCATTAATAAAAAGACATAAAGCATAGAGACTGGCGGTTCTTTGTCACACAACGCGTTTCGGCTATGCCTTCCTCAGGAACTCCGTCACAGTATAAACTAAATGAAAAATAGACAACATTACAATCTAGAGTTAAAAATGTCTGCTTGTTATGAAGCACTGCTAAACTAACAGGATCCCTAATATTCAAAAAACTTAAAAACAATGGTGTTTCATATTGCAACAGTATCTGGTGTATCTAGATAAAGTACCACCACCACAGAAAAGAAGTATGGAAAAAAATTACAAATAGAAATAACACTAATACAGTGATGTGCAAAGTAACCCACAAATAACCCAAAAAAGAATAATAAAAGACCTTCGTACTCAATTATATTAAACAGTGAGCAGGAGTACAGAGTTAAAAGGGAACTTAATCTAGAGACTATCTAGTTAGCTACGTATTCCTATGATGTTATGATATGGAAAATCAAGTAACACTGGACTTCGCGTACCTCATGAATATATATAGTCCTCAACGTCTGAATTGACAATAGCTGTGAGATGATCAAATCTCTGACTTAGCAACAACTGTATAAACAGGAAAATGACAATTACTAGCTTGCCTAATTGTCATTGTAGATATAAAGAGAAACGACAAACTTACAAATAATACCTCTCTGTTTGCACTTGGGAATTAATTGCAGTAAGTTAATCACGATGCTCCATCTATATATATCCCAACTTTACTTGCAGAACATCACCTGTAGATATAAATGATAATCTTGTATGTCTCTCAACTTCTAGACATGTACCTCCAGTATATTGCATATGTGCACTACCTGTGCCCAAATATCTAATGTTCTATGTTGCCTTGATTTACCTTAATAAGCAATCCCTTATGATAGCGTATTGTTCAACGTTACAATCCAACGGGATATCCTAGCTGATATCTAAAATAAACATAAAGAATGTTTTGCAGGTATGTTCAATTTTTGGTCGAAAGACAAAACAATGCTAATGATTGGTTACAGACAGCTCGAACTTGTTAAAAAACCTTACTTGTTTTAGGTGCGAGTAACCCGGACTTAGTATGGGATTATATGTAATATGGGTTCTCATGGGATTATCAAAGCCACATCACGCTTGTGTTACTAGTTGCGCTCGCATACGCTTATTCATACTACAGGATAACTGAACTTCGCATTGATTTATATATATTGTAAATTCTCTTAGGATTCTAAAAACTCAATAAAACTGGGTTGCCACTAAAGCTCACATAACCTACAGACGGAAACTCCTACAGACTAGTTGTATTATGAGTAGGAATTCGCCCTTGAAACAATCCTTTTGTTAATGATTAGCACTGGGGACCCTAGTTGTCGAAAAAGCCAAGTCCTTACTGCACTCTTAAACAAACACACGCTAGCAAAATCGGGAGGTTTACAATAATAACACTAAAAGAATCAATATCCCCACCGATCTACTCACAAAGGTTCTAATTCTAAATGTATGCTAACTATTGGCTTACCTAAAATGATGTACTCGAGCACACGTATCTCAATGGCTGACTTTAAGACGTTATGAAAATCTTACCGACTTAAATACTTTTGTTAATGATTAGCACTGGGGACCATAGTTGTCGAATAAGCCAAGTCCTTACTGCACTCTTAAACAAACACACGCTAGCAAAATCGGGAGGTTTACAATAATAACACTAAAAGATCCAATATCCCCACCGATCTACTCACAAAGGTTCTGATTCTAAATATATGCTAACTGTTGGCTTACCTAGAATGATGTACTCGAGCACACGTATCTCAATGGCTGACTTTAAGACGTTATGAAAATCTTACCGACTTAAATACTTCCTGCATAATTGCTACCCTTTAGCTGAACTGTTTCTGGGTCACCTTACTCTTTCCGGTTCAGATGGGCTCGTTTTGCCGCCGCCATCTTGAAATGGCCTCTATACTATTATGCGACACATCGATATTACTTACTTCCGAATCTTTTTACCTCATTTTGACGCTATTGCATGTGATTACAATCTTAATATATACTATATATAGAGTAACATTTAATGTAAATATTATATCGATTTTTTATCTTAGGCAATTATTATTGTCTCTATGTTGCCTAGTTACTACATGCTATAATACACGCCATATTTAAATGTCCTGTTGTTGATAAAGACAATTCTTTATCTTTACTTTTATAAGCTGGACTAGATAATGAGGATGAAACCCAGGATTTGAAACCGGTAACTATTTGAATGCCGTCTATATATAAAAACCTGCCACGGTTTTGCATCTGAATTTTAGCAAATGACCTGCATGTGATATGAACCCTGTGAAAACTTAAAAATGGAATCAAACTATTCCTATTGTCCTTAAATGGAATGTATAAATGAGCTTCTAGATATTATACTTGATTGCTTGATCCCATGGTATTTCTTGGTTGAGACCCTTGACCGCTGTACCTAGAATGAAAATCCAGTATACCTCTCTCTGTTTCCTGATTACCTCTGAGGTAATACCTGGCTTAGCATTGATTTTTTCAAGAATATACCATTGTATATCATCTGATGTGTGAGCATGTTCTATGCAGTGTTGCACAATTGGAGCCGCAATCCTGTGGTTCCTGATAGCAGATCTATGTTCTGTCAACCTGGTACTTATGGATCTTCCTGTCTCGCCCACATATCCCAATTTACAGGGACATATTAGGAGATACACCACGTCCGATGTTTTACAGTTTGTCATAGTGGTCGAGGATATACATTGACCGTTGAAATGGAGCGTGGGAGACTCTATAGCAGATGAGCATGATTTGCAACCTGAACATTTGTAGTTTCCTACCCCTGGTTTGAGCATTCATGACAGGCTGTAAAATACGTTGAATGACATCTTGAAATAGCTCTGCAGCTGATGACACACCAAAACGTAGTCTTTTGTAACAGAACAGACCAACATGTGTAGAAAAGGTTGTAAATTACATGCAATTCTCCTTGAGTTGCAACTGATGATATTCTTTGTTAAGATCAAGGCGAGAGAATACCTTTGCACCATTCAATTGTGTTATCCTTTTGGCATAGTGCGAACCTGAATGTCGTTCTCTTTCAATTGCCTTATTCACACTGATGCGTACAGCTCCTTTACTGTTCTTTTTGGGTACTACCACAATGAGAGAAACCCATGGAGTTGGACCAGTGGAATGCTCAATTATATTGTGTTTGAGTAAGGAATCCAGTTCTTTTTCGACAGCTTCCTGTAAGTGAAATGCAATTTGTCTGTGTCTTTGAGCAATAGGACGGATGTCCTCATTAATGTGTAATTGAACTTTCATGGTCTTGAGTTTTTCCAACCCATGAAACAACAACGGGAATTGACTTATTATTTTGTGATGAGCATTAATTTTATAGTTCAGGGATATGAGGCCCATTTTAGCAGCTGTGCTGAAGCTGAGTAAACAGGCGCGTGGCGCTGTACCTTGAAGTACATGAATGGGTGCTTGTACTTTTGTTTTCTTGTGTTTCATCATTGCTACAAATGAACCTTGACGTTTTAGTGGTGTTGATGAAGCCCATATATACACTTTAGTTTTTGATGGCGTAAGTCAGCGCAATGGAGACAGTTCATTATATTTCTCCTCCGGCATAATATTTATGAACGCACCACTATCGATAATGAAGGGTATTGAACAATCATTGACCTTTAGCGTGATTTTCGGACTATGTTTGAATGACTTTGGTGCTTTGTCGTGTCGACTTTTCTTGGACCGTTATTTTTCCTCACATGCAGCCAGTCCAACATGAGCACATTTCTCTGAGGTAAACATTGACCTGGCACAACCATCTTCTTCACTTTCACTTGACATTGATCAGAAGAACTGTTTGACAAAGATTTAGGTGTCGATCAACTTCGTTCCAGACTAAAAATTACTCTCAGCATTCATTGTCTAAACAAATCTGACAAGCATTGGTCAATCACTCTGAGACGTATCGTTTCCTCATCATTAAATTAATTGAACTTACAGTGTTTGATAACAATCACTGACATAATATCGACAACCACAATATCGACATGCAAAAATATCGGCACAAAATTATCGATAACACTATTCTCGACTAACAATACTTATTTAAAAAAATAACACAAATATCGAAACCACATTATCGTCAACAATAAATATCGTAAACAACATTATCGAACACACAAATATCGTTAAATAAAATATCGACATTTCTTTAAAAACATACATGTCCAAAATATCGAATACTAAAATATAGACAGCAAATTTATCGAATTTATACAAATATCGACTTTTTAAAAATAAATAAAAACAAGATATCTGGACCCCAAAGTGTATTTTCACAATATAAACACTCACTACACACATTATAACTATAATATAATCTTATTATAACATATAAACATATAAAAGCTTAAAATAATAGCAAAACACACTAATATATATTAAATAAAATACTATTAAACATAACACATACAACATTTAACATTATAAGCAATTTAAAACATACATAAGCAAAGAAATCTGTTAAAGAAAAATAATTAGCACTAACAACTTATTGATTAGCGTTTCCCATATATGGAAAACAACTGCCAAAAACTCAAAAGAAATTATCAACAATGAATGAAAACCTCACACTAATAAAATACACCAATAAAATAAACCTATCAATTAAACAAACACTATATAAACAACTAAAATTTACATTTAATATACACTACAACTCTACAGGAAAAAAGAAGAGGAGACTCTGCCGGATTACTTCCAGAATGCAGATTTACATTACAGAAAAAAGCTTTGCAACTGCACTAAGTAAGTAAAACTGCAGTTAGAATAGAACACTACTTATAGTCTTCACCAAAAAATATATAAAAATATAATTCACTAATATATATCTCTTAAACTTATATCTCCTCTACAGATACCTTCTAAAAGGACCAAAAACTACTTCTGCTGCATCAACAATAAAGTTACTAAAAAAGTAAGTATATTATAATTTTATATTAAAAAAGTCCCTAAAATCCCCACCCAAAAACTCACTTATCCACAATGTCCCCATCACCTACAACACAATAGAACAAAAATATTAACATTATATTTTTTCTTCCCAACAGAAACACCTTCAAGAAAACGAAAATAGATGTTTGAAAAATATTCAACACCATCTTTACTGACATCAACAGCAACATAGTAAGTATATGCAAAAAAATGTATATGTATTTACTTAAAAACTATACTGTATTATTTCAATTAATTTTTATAAATATTTTCCTTAGAACTAAAAAGACCACCATGACTGAAGGCGCACAATTTATTACGTCGCAAAAAGGGAAAATGTTATTGTGTTATATGGGTTATGTATACACACAAGAAAAACAAACTGGTTTAAAAGTATTTTGGAAATGCAGCAAATATTATTCGAATAAATGCTATGGAAGAGCTATTACACAGGAAACCACTGTTGTATCTGTAAAAGAACATAACCACCCCCCAAATGTACCTGAGATTGGAGTAAGAGATGCTCTTGAAACACTAAAAGAAGCTAGCACTAGTACAGATAGACCTACCACAGAAATACTAAAACAGCAGTTACTAAGAGTACCCCAACATGCATCTAGCCAATTACCCTCTATTGATTCTTTAAAAAGGACAATAGGTAGACAAAAGAAAGCCACTACAATTACTACACCTGCCCCTAAAACCTTTCAAGAGGTAGAGATTCCCCCTGAACTAAGTATAACACACAATAATGAATCATTTATACTATTTGATAATAAATGCAAACATAAAGGAATTATTATGTTTGCTACTGCAAACAATGTACTTAAATTACAACAATGTAACACCTGGATGATGGATGGGACCTTCAAAATTTGTCCCAAACCATTTTATCAGTTGTACACAATACATGTTTTTTTTCAAAATACTAATATTCCATTTATCTATACCCTACTTCCCAATAAACAACAAGCTACCTACCTAGAAATTCTAAACCAAATAAAAGATAAAACCAATAATTATTTTCCTCAGAAAATAATTATTGATTTTGAGCAAGCCATGATTAATACTATACTAAAATGCTCCCCACATACAGCAATCCAGGGTTGCTATTACCATTTTAATCAATGTCTATGGAGACATCTGCAAAAGTCAACCCTAAGGGGTCGATTCCGATATCGCTCGGTATGCCCTCAAAGAGCCACTCGTAGGCTTACCTTCCGAACGACACGTTCCGGCAGCAGGTCCATCCGGGCGAGGAAGTTCGATGCGCAAATGTGTTCAAAACCCGAACGAGCAGTACGCTCCGATTCCAGCTACAGTTCCCGTACGAGCCGGATCCGTAAACGCTGAAACGAGTCGCACGGAGGCAAAACAACAGTAGTTTCCGGGAGGGCAAGTGCGATGCGTACTTCCTACGCGCCGAACGCCACCAGCATTGCCCAACCCATAGGGGTTGGATGTCTATCACTACCAGCAGTCCCCACCCAAAGGGGGTGGATACCTACAACTACCAGCAGTCCCTACTCATAGGGGGTGGATACCTACCACTACCAGCAGTCCCTACTCATATGGGGTGGATACCTACCACTACCAGTACTCCCTACTCATAAGGGGGGGGATGCCCATCACTACCAGTACTCCCTACTCATAGGGAGTGGATACCTACCACTACCAGCAGTCCCTACTCATAGGGGGTGGATACCTACCACTACCAGCAGTCCCTACTCATAGGGGGTGGATACCTACTACTACCAGCAGTCCCTACTCATAGGGGGATGCCCATCACTACCAGTACTCCCTACGCATAGGGGGTGGATACCTACCACTACCAGCAGTCCCTACTCATAGGGGGTGGATACCTACAACTACCAGCAGTCCCTACTCATAGGGGGTGGATACCTACCACTACCAGCAGTCCCTACTCATAGGGGGTGGATACCTACCACTACCAGCACTCCCTACTCATAGGGGGTGGTTCCCATCCACTACCAGCAGTCCCTACTCATAGGGGGTGGATACCTACCACTACCAGCAGTCCCTACTCATGGGGGGGATGCCCATCACTACCAGTACTCCCTACGCATAGGGGGTGGATACCTACCACTACCAGCAGTCCCTACTCATAGGGGGTGGATACCTACAACTACCAGCAGTCCCTACTCATAGGGGGTGGATACCTACCACTACCAGCAGTCCCTACTCATAGGGGGTGGATACCTACCACTACCAGCACTCCCTACTCATAGGGGGTGGTTCCCATCCACTACCAGCAGTCCCTACTCATAGGGGGGATGCCCATCACTACCAGTACTCCCTACTCATAGGGGGTGGATACCTACCACTACCAGCAGTCCCTACTCATAGGGGGAGATGCCCATCACTACCAGCAGTCCCTGCTCATAGGGGGTGGATACCTACCACTACCAGCAGTCCCTACTCATAGGGGGTGGAAACCTACCACTACCAGCAGTCCCTACTCATAGGGGGTGTATACCTACCACTACCAGCAGTCCCTACTCATAGGGGGGGATGCCCATCACTACCAGTACTCCCTACTCATAGGGGGTGGATACCTACCACTACCAGTACTCCCTACTCATAGGGGGTGGATACCTACCACTACCAGCAGTCACTACTCATAGGGGGTGGATATCTACCACTACCAGCAGTCCCTACTCATAGGGGGGGATGCCCATCACTAACAGTACTCCCTACTCATAGGGGGTGGATACCTACCACTACCAGCAGTCCCTAATCATAGGGGGTGGATACCTACAACTACCAGCAGTCCCTACTCATAGGGGGTGGATACCTACAACTACCAGCAGTCCCTACTCATGGGGGGTGGATACCTACCACTACCAGCAGTCCCTACTCATAGGGGGGGATGCCTATCACTACCAGTACTTCCTACTCATAGGGGGTGTCTACCTACCACAACCAGCAGTCCCTACTCATAAGGGGGGGGGGATGCCCATCACTACCAGTACTCCCTACTCATAGGAGGTGGATACCTACCACTACCAGTACTCCCTACTCATAGGGGGTGGATACCTACCACTACCAGCAGTCCCTACTCATAAGGGGTGGATACCTACCACTGCCAGCAGTCCCTACTCATAGGGGGGATGCCCATCACTACCAGTACTCCCTACTCATAGGGGGTGGATACCTACCACTACCAGCAGTCCCTACTCATAGGGGGTGGATACCTACAACTACCAGCAGTCCCTACTCATAGGGGTGGATACCTACCACTACCAGTACTCCCTACTCATAGGGGGTGGATACCTACCACTACCAGCAGTCCCTACTCATAGGGGGTGGATACCTACAAATACCAGCAGTCCCTACTCATAGGGGGTGGATACCTACCACTACCAGCAGTCCCTACTCATAGGGGGTGGATACCTACCACTACCAGCAGCCCCTACTCATAGGGGGTGGATACCTACCACTACCATCAGTCCCTACTCATAGGGGGTGGATACCTACCACTACCAGCAGTCCCTACTCATAGGGGGGATGCCCATCACTACCAGTACTCCCTACTCATAGGGGGAGGATACCTACCACTACCAGCAGTCCCTACTCACAGGGGGGGATGCCCATCACTACCAGTACTCCCTACTCATAGGGGGTGGATACCTACCACTACCAGCAGTCTCTACTCATAGGGGGTGGATACCTACCGCTACCAGCAGACCCTACTCATAGGGGGTGGAAACCTACCACTACCAGCAGTCCCTACTCATAGGGGGGGGGTGCCCATCACTGCCAGTACTCCCTACTCATAGGGGGGGATGCCCATCACTACCAGTACTCCCTACTCATAGAGGGGGATGCCCATCACTACCAGTATTCCTCACTCATAGGTGTTGCAGGACAAACACACCACCCCTACCATCATGTCAAGATTGTATATTGTGTGTTAACTGCCTGCAACTGTGATACTGAAAGGGAACACATAATGTCCTCCCATCACCGTTGTGACCAAAAGGTGAATGTGAGGGTAAAACACACAGTTGTCACCGTAACAGTGTTGTAATGAGGTCTAAACCCCCCCTCACTACAGTGAACAAAATGTGAGTGTTAGGACCAGAAATCAACCATATCATGAACCTTGTGTCAATGGGGTCTAACCCCCCAGTCACCACAGTGAACCAAAGGTGATTAAGGGGTTAAAAACGCAAGCTTCAAATGAAAAAGGTGCTAATGGGGTCTAACCCCCCCCACTACAGTAACCAAATTGTGAATTTGGGGCTCAAAAATCAAGCATATCAGGAACATATTGGCAATGGGGTCTAAACCCCCACTCACCACAGTGACCAATAGGTGATTAAGGGGTTAAAAACGCAAGCTTGAAATGAAAAAGGTGCTAATGGGGTCTAACCCCCCCTCACGACAGTGACCAAATTGTGAAATTGGGGCTCGAAAATCAAGCATATCAGGAACATATTGGTAATGTGGTCTACCCCCCCCCCCCTCACTACAGTGACCAAATTGTGAATTTGGGGCTCAAAAATCAAGCATATCTGGAACATATTGGTAATGGGGGCTAAACCCCCACTCACCACAGTGCACAAAAGGTGAGTATGGTGTTCAAAATTCCAGCATATCAGGAACATTGTGGTAATGGGGTCTAACCACCCCCTCACTACAGTGACCAAAAGGTGAGTATGGTGTTAAAAACTCCTGCATATCAGGAACATTGTGGCAATGGGGTCTAACCCCCCCCACTACAGTAACCAAATTGTGAATTTGGGGCTCAAAAATCAAGCATATCAGGAACATATTGGCAATGGGGTCTAAACCCCCACTCACCACAGTGACCAATAGGTGATTAAGGGGTTAAAAACGCAAGCTTGAAATGAAAAAGGTGCTAATGGGGTCTAACCCCCCCCCTCACTACAGTGACCAAATTGTGAAATTGGGGCTCGAAAATCAAGCATATCAGGAACATATTGGTAATGGGGTCTAACCCCCCCCACCCCCTCACTACAGTGACCAAATTGTGAATTTGGGGCTCAAAAATCAAGCATATCAGGAACATATCGGTAATGGGGGCTAAACCCCCACTCACCACAGTGCACAAAAGGTGAGTATGGTGTTCAAAATTCCAGCATATCAGGAACATTGTGGTAATGGGGTCTAACCACCCCCTCACTACAGTGACCAAAAGGTGAGTATGGTGTTAAAAACTCCTGCATATCAGGAACATTGTGGCAATGGGGTCTAACCACCCCCTCACTACAGTGACCAAAAGGTGATTATGGTGTTCAATAATCAAGCACATCAGGAACATCATGGTAATGGGGTCTAAACACACCATCACTACAGTGTCCAAAAGGTGAGTGTGGTCATAAATTTTGCTGCCACTTCAATACACCAGGTATCATACCTGGCCCGTACACAACAAGCAATGTAGTGGCAAAGTAGTGGTTGTGTGCCAAACACACATAGATCTGTTGACGGAAAGATTGTTGTGTCTTACAAATATACACTCAGCCATGTGCAGACAACCATTGCCCATGGGGGCTGACAATGCTCCTGTGGGCAATCAGACTATGTAAGAAGTGAGCATCAGAATACATACACATATATCTGCAGGGACAGACACACAAACTAAGGTATCCTGTGGAGACTGTAGATGTGAGGTGACACAGTCACATACCATGGCACCAATGGGACATACCAACCATGATGAATGTGCTGACTGATGATGTAGGAGACACAGGGATAGCAGTGGAGAACCTCAAAACAAGATCCAGCCAATGGCACACAAAAGCCATACCAATGCATTGGTGCAGATGCACAAACACAAACAGGCTGACTCACACTGCATCTCAAACACAACATGTATGTGTGTGTGTCAGTGTGCCCAGGCTGGTATGCAACACATGATGGTGTGCTGCACTCAAATTACACATATGTGTACACAGTGCCATACAAAAGTAAATCATGAGTTGGCTACCCCTCTGTGGGCAAGAAGGCATCGTTAGATGAGTGGGATCCCAACAGACTCAGGTGACACAAGCTGGGTGGAACAGCAACCAATACAGCAAGAGACAGACCCACTCCATCTCTACCCTCATGGACCCTACATTGAGGTGACAGTAGCCTGCATGATAACCCCTCTGTGAAGACAAATTGGGATGTTGTCCCTACTGTGGACCCCAGTCACCTGTGCACACTGGGTCATGTGTCTTGACACACCAACTACATTCACACTTACACAAACACAAATCACTGGCCATGGCCTGTAATCCAAGGGTAAAATGTAGGTAGGGGCATAGCCATGCCACAACTCACATAAGCAAAAACAACAATTGATGGACAGAATGCAGAACAATGTCGTACATTCACCCCAGTACAGAGATCTGGGCCTAAATCCATCGTTTTTTTGCTCACCATGCCATTCCAGTTTTGACCCAGCCATACGCAAATCAGTCTTGACCCTGCGCCCAATGGGAACAGTCCAGCCCGAACTGCCAGGCCAGGTCCTCCCTGGACTGGAAACAAGCATCCTAAGACCGGTTTCGAGCTTTCAGCCCTCATCAGCCAGGATAGCTTGACTCCAGTGGCATGGAGAGCACGGGACCCATGTCTGGGGATACCCGTCCCACTCAGGGTGACAAATGCAAAAACAACAATTGATGGACAGAATGCAGAACAATGTCGTACATTCACCCCAGTACAGAGATCTGGGCCTAAATCCATCGTTTTTTTGCTCACCATGCCATTCCAGTTTGGACCCAGCCATATGCAAATCAGTCTTGACCCTGCACCCAATGGGAACAGTCCAGCCCGAACTGCCAGGCCAGGTACTCCCTGGACTGGAAACAAGCATCCTAGGACCGGTTTCGGGCTTTCAGCCCTCATCAGCCAGGATAGCTTGACTCCAGTGGCATGGAGAGCACGGGACCCACGTCTGGGCATACCCGTCCCACTCGGGGTGACAAATGCAAAGACAACAATTGATGGACAGAATGCAGAACAATGTCGAACATTCTCCCCAGTACAGAGATCTGGGCCTAAATCCATCGTTATTTTGCTCACCATGCCATTCCAGTTTGGACCCAGCCATATGCAAATCAGTCTTGACCCTGCGCCCAATGGGAACAGTCCAGCCCGAACTGCCAGGCCAGGTCCTCCCTGGACTGGAAACAAGCATCCTAGGACCGGTTTCGGGCTTTCAGCCCTCATCAGCCAGGATAGCTTGACTCCAGTGGCATGGAGAGCACGGGACCCACGTCTGGGCATACCCGTCCCACTCGGGGTCCCCTTTGGTATCGCTTTGTTCGCCCTAAGTTGGCAGGGTATGCCCAGACGTGGGTCCCTTGCTCACTTTGCCACTGGATTCAAGATAGCCTGGCTGATGAGGGTTTTGAACCCGAAACCGGTCCCAGGATGCTTGTTTCCGGTCCAGGGAAGACATGGCTTGGCAGTTCGGGCTGGACTGTTCCCATGAGGCACAGGGTCAGACTGATTTGCATATGGCCATGTCTGAACTGGGGTGGTGGAGTGAGCTAAAGAATGATGATGGATTAAACCCAGATCAGTTGACTGGGGGTGAGTGTTTGATTTGCTCTAACGCTCCGTCCATCATCCCCTTTGGTATCGCTTTGTTCGCCCTAAGTTGGCAGGGTATGCCCAGACGTGGGTCCCTTGCTCACTTTGCCACTGGATTCAAGATAGCCTGGCTGATGAGGGTTTTGAACCCGAAACCGGTCCCAGGATGCTTGTTTCCGTTCCAGGGAAGACATGGCTTGGCAGTTCGGGCTGGACTGTTCCCATGAGGCACAGGGTCAGACTGATTTGCATATGGCCATGTCTGAACTGGGGTGGTGGAGTGAGCTAAAGAATGATGATGGATTAAACCCAGATCAGTTGACTGGGGGTGAGTGTTTGATTTGCTCTAACGCTCCGTCCATCATCCCCTTTGGTATCGCTTTGTTCGCCCTAAGTTGGCAGGGTATGCCCAGACGTGGGTCCCTTGCTCACTTTGCCACTGGATTCAAGATAGCCTGGCTGATGAGGGTTTTGAACCCGAAACCGGTCCCAGGATGCTTGTTTCCGGTCCAGGGAAGACATGGCTTGGCAGTTCGGGCTGGACCGTTCCCATGAGGCACAGGGTCAGACTGATTTGCATATGGCCATGTCTGACCTGGGGTGGTGGAGTGAGCTAAAGAATGATGATGGATTAAACCCAGATCAGTTGACTGGGGGTGAGTGTTTGATTTGCTCTAACGCTCCGTCCATCATCCCCTTTGGTACAACTCACATAAGGACACTCCCAACACCACACACCGTGAACGGCACCAATGTGCATCTGCAAATCCCACATGGACTGGGGACATTGCACATGCACCATGACAATAACAGGGGTGGTAGGGGGGATCCAAGGTGCACAAACTCGTCACACATGGCCAGTTAAAAACCCTTGTGAATGTCTGCCACACTGCACAGTATGCGGTACATGTGCCTGACGTGAAATGTATCTGAATAATTGGGATCCCTGCCACAGTCCCAGAACAATGAGGAACACAAGGAGACCCACAAAGAACACATGTTGAAACCTTCAAACCGTGCAGCTTTGAATCTGAGCAGTGGGAGCAGTCACACACACATACAAGTGACCCAGTCACAGAAAGATACCACATAGGGAAATCAACTTGATGTTGGAAACACTAAACTGCCTTGGCAAATCCTAAATATGTCACACTTGCGTTTGGCCACCTCCCAGGCTCTAACAACAAACACACTGCGGGATGACACACTAATGGCCAGTAGTTTCCCATGCACCTACATCCCAGAAAACACAGGGCAAAAATCTTGGATGAACACAGGACAACTCATCAAGCATCACAGACAGGGACATCTGTAGGGAATACAGGCTGTGTAGAAAAAATGGAAGGAAACACACAGAGACATGCTCACAGAACATACCCCATGGGCTCAGGCAATTTCACGGAATGACACACTGCCATGAGGTGACTCCACTCCTGTGGAAGGTCAGGTGTGCAAAAAGTGGTCTGTGCAGGGCCCTGTCATGTCTGCATAAATTGTGGTTAGTGAGCCAACAATTACAGCACACTGAAAGCTCTGGTCACATCAGACTGTGTACAGGAGGGTATTTAAGTCATCTGCACATACTCAATTAACATGTATGGCAAGTTGCACTGGCGCCACAGATGACTTGGTCACCATTTTTGATAAAACCTGCATGTCCAGTGTAGAAGTGCCCACTGTTCTAAGAAATGACTCTGTGCACAAGTGTAAGCACAACATAAGTGCAACAGTGCAAGCCACAGATGTGACACAGCAAAGGAATTGTGAGGCTCCCTGTGCTCAATTTTATGGATCATGACACACTCTAATTGCAGCAAACGATGACATGGATACATACTGTAATAGGACTCAGATACCAGGGACCACATGGAGTCCATCACATTCGAAAAACAATTAATAGCTACATTACAAGTATTACAACTGATACTCAGGATACACATTAACAACATCATGTACATCATATGCAAAACCACATTTCAAAAAAATTTGCTTTATTCAGCTTTAAATTAGTGATGTTGTGAAACCAAGGAGAACATAAAGGCCCATGGCCAGTCCATTAATTTTGTCCATTAGTTGTGCAACAGAAATGACTGCCCCACATTGCTTGCCTGCACTGCTACAGCCAGGGGACATCTCCCCTTGGAGGGGCATACATAGGGTCAGGCCAGGCACCGCAGGGATAGGATCAGAGGATAGCAGTATGGGGCAGGTGAGGGGTGGTGGGTGCAGGAGTGTCAGTGGCAACTGCAGTGGAGGTGTCTGACACAGTGGGCACTGTCACCACAGCAGTGCCCAAGTCAGACGGGGTGGAGGGGGTCTCCACTGCAGTGCCAATGTCAAAGGGAGTGTCTTGGGGCAAAGGTGAAGTGGGCAGGACAGATGGGGGGGACACGGACTCCACAGCAGTCGCAGGAACAGGCTGAGGGTGTGAAGTGGGGGGTGAAGTGCATGTGGTAGGGGGGAGGGCCTAATCATTTTGGGGATGGTGTATCTGTGTGTGGGGGAACCTGGGGAAGGGTGTGGCGGGGGAACCGTAGGAGTGGTGGGCTTGGGGCTGGAGGACGGAGACTGTGTGGTGGTTGTGCGTGAATGGGGAGGGATCTTGCTCCTCCTGTTCCTGGGGGATTTGCGGATGGGGGCCTCAGTGTCCCTGCGCCTGGGGGAGGGTGTCCGTGTGGCAGGGGAACTCCCCTCTGTGCTTGGTGACCGGCTCTTCCCCTTGTGAGTGGGATCAGATGGGGCGCTGGGGAAGAGGCCAAGGTCACAGAGGAAGAGTTGCTGGGAAATTGGTGTTGCAGGTGAGGCAAGGGAAGGGGTTTTGGAGGGAGAGGTATCTGAGGACTGCGGAGTGGTTGTGGATGCCTGTCTGTGTGTCTGTGCCCTATCCCCTGTGTGTGTGCTGTCAGTCCCCGGAGTGTGCGTGCTTGCGCGTCTAGACTTTGTCTTGCGTTGCTGTGTGCTGCTTGGGTCTGATGATGTGCGTGCCTGTGTGAGTGTGCGTTGGGTAGGTAGGGTAGTGGGGATTGTGGATGGGGCAGAGGTAGGAGGGGTGAGGGACTGTTGGAGGATGGACACTGCTGCTGTCAGCGAGGAGGCCATAGACTGATTGGTCCACTGTCGGGCAGACATGTTTGCTGAGATGCCCTCCATGAAGGACACCAATTGTGTCAACAGACCGGTGTGAGCATGGAGGACACTCAGCATCGATGTCTGCCCTACATGGATCTGCTTAAGCAGGTCCACAGACTCCACACTCAGGGCAGCAGGGGAGACGGAGGCAGGGGGAGCGGTGCCTGGACTGAAGGAGACATGCGACCTAACACAGGAGCCTCCACGGACATCAGGTATGGGAGCAGCTGGGAGGGTGGAGATGGTGGTGGTGGGGGGACAGACGTGCTAGCTGCTGTCTCGGGTCTGCTGACACCCGCCACCACAAGGGAGTCATCACTAGAACTGGATGCTTCCTCAGCTGAGGTGGTTGTAGCTGAGTGTTCCTCAGTGTGGCTCCCCTCACCCTCTGTGCCACTGGGTCCCTCCAGCTCCTCCGCGGAAGACCCAGTCTGGCTCTACCGCTCCTCTTGGTCCGTGGAGCTGTCTCCTCCTGTAGTCGTCGATGCTGCTGCAAACAATGAAGAAAAACAGATTCACATTCGTCACCTGTATTGAGCTGACACATGACTGTAATTGCAGCACATCACAGAGCAGGTCCTGGCATCATCTGATAAGCATAGCAAAAATGACTGACACATATGTGAACCAGCCACTTGTCATCCTGCCAGTCAACCATGCCCCAAGTACACATCCTGGGGATGGACACATCCGTCTGGTGCATGTATGATGTCACTAAGTATATGTGCAAACATGGCCCACAAAGGGCCAGGTGTCAGATCTGCAAGGATTGTGAGTGTAATGTGTCACTACACACATATCACATCTCTCTCCAGTGACTCTGTACATGTGTCCGGAAATGGGATGGCCAAAGTCACTGTTAACATGATGGATATGATTCCATTCCCAGACACCATGATAGCCTCATGTCATGATAGTCAATGCTACAATGGAGTGCATGCAGGACAACTGACAATACTGCAGTATCCTGATTTGCATGTGGCACACCATGCCACAGGCCTGTCTGGCCAATGAGTCTGTACTGTCTCCTGTCATCGGGGCAGTGCATACAGAAACCAACAGTGTGCAGTGTGTCACACCAATGTATTAGCGGGCAATGCAAACTCTGTAGCTCTCAAGTACACATGTACAGCCCCTGCTACCCACATCACCAGGAATCAGATGATCACACGCACTGGCGTAACGAAACTTGAGGGGACCTCCCTGCAAGGTACGTGGAGGGGCCCCCTCCGAGCTCAATTAAGAGCTCTCTGGTCTCAGTACTGGGCTGAGGGGGCCCCCTGGAGCTTTGGGGGGCCCCCCGCACTGCGGGGGCTGCGGGGGCCTGTGTTACGCCACTGATCACACGGTATCCAAATTAGACATTTGAGTTTGTGCTAACACAAATCAGTAAACATGGACACATCACAGCCTGTCGGGAACAAAGTGAAGCAGCTTGCACTTTAATTTTGAATCCACCATTAGGCACACTCAAGTAATTACACACCTTTGTTTTGCCCCATGCGCTGATACAACAGCCACATATCATAAGGCAAGCCATTACGAACATTGTAACACTCTTGAAGTCAAAGAAGCTATGCCAGTCCACAATGACACAGAGGCAGACACCCCATTGCACATGTCAGAATGCTCACATTGTTGGCTGACAGCCAGGATTGGGAGGTCCGAGTGTCTCATCTGTGCGGAGTTGGCATACCTGTCCTGGTCCATGTGCAACAGGTGATGACCAGAAACAGTAGGCAGGTGGCTATGCATGTGTCACAACCGTGACATTCATTCTCCAGAGGCACCAACATTTGTATCACATGATGCATGTGTGTCTGCTAAATACCTCCGACACTTATGGTGCCCCAGATCAGCAATTACAACACCTTTGTATTGCACACACAGAGTACATGTCAGACATCTGTCTATGTGCAGACACATGTCAAGCAATTGCCACACTCATGAAGCACAGAACGAGGCACCTGTAGCAGATGCCGGCCCCAACATTATCCTTGGACAACAGCAAGGACACACAGCACTAGTGACACTACTCAGAGAGCAAAAGGCCCACACCTGGTCAGCAGATGAGAATGGGGATTCACCAAATGTGTCCACATTAGTGTTGTCTCAGCAGACACATGAACTGTGGGAGTGTTAGGAGGCTGAGGGAGTGCAAATAGCATGTTAGCCATAGTTCACCAAAGAGGGATGAACTTACCCCCTCCTTGCTGCTGTCTGGCCTTCAACTACCCATCCAGGTCAGGGAAGACCACCGTCAAAATCCTCAGCATGTGGGGGGTCAGTGTCCGTCCTCCGCCCCGTCGGCGTGGAGGTGACGGCTTCAGCTGGACCCTGGCGATCCTCCTGGTCCAGCCACGAAGGTCCTGCCACCTCTTCTGACAGTTGCGGATGCGGCGCTTGTAGACCCCCACTGATCGAACTGCCCGTACGATGGTCTTCCCGATTTCCTGTTTGTGATGGGCATCAACCTGTAAGGGTGACGAAGTAAGACACCATTACTACACATGCAACATGTTTGTACATCACACATTTGACCATACATGTTGTTATCACAAGGGAATATGATGTATACAGGTAGAGCAACTATGGTCATGGGCATTTGTCATGTGTGCAAGCCTGCATCAACAAACTGAAAACTGAGCATGAACAGTCAGACAAGAAATAAAATGTACACACTGACATCACTGCACAAGTACAGTAATTGTATCCACAAAGTTTGAGAGTTACAAATACTCAGTGAGCATGCTTGGCATTGCTGGACACAATGCTAGTAGTGCTAGTCAGACTCCATGCACAATTAGGAAGACAGTGGACTGCGCACTCACCTGCTCCCCTGGTTTCCCATACAGCTTGCTGTACTGTGGAAGGAGGCTGTCCAGCAGGGCCTGGTTCTCCTCCTCGGTGAAGGCTGGGGCTCTCTCCACAGTACGTGCCATTCTTGAAGCCAGAGGATGCAGAGACAGCAGCAGTGGTAGCGGAGATGTAATGCTGTAGCAGTTGGTGCAGGCAAGTGAAGTCTCTGGGGAACAGACAGTCTTATATCTGTGCTGCAGAGCTGAATCTGTCCCAGGCGACCTAAGTGATAGGTCCGACACGTTTGCATGTTATGAAAATGGCCAATCAATTGCATTGTATGCTTCGTACACGCCTCCTGCATCGTTCAAAAATTCAACTACATCACCCCATTGCTGTAGATACATTGTTGTAGGGAGCCAACTAAATTTTATTTGAACACGATTCGTACAACGATCAAATCCGCGTCCGTCTCCATTACATCCAATAGCCAATGCGTGCGCACGGCTCGGTCCGTAAGTGTACGACGCGTCTTTTAAAATTTCACCCGCGTCTGTCTCCATGATAGTCAATAGCCTATGCGTGCGCACGTCTAGGTCAGTCAGTGTACGACGCGTCTTTTGAAAACTCACACGCATCGGTCACCATTGCAGTAAATCTCCAAAGCGTGCGCACGGATCAGTCCCTAGGTGGACGACGCGTCTTTAGAACACACACACGCATCGGACACCATTGCAGTCAATAGCATCGGCGTGCGCACGGATCGGTCCCTAGGTGGACGACGCGTCTTTAGAAAACTCACACGCATCGGTCACCATTGCAGGCAATTGCTAAGTGAAGCTACACACACAATACCTTACCATGTACTCAGTTGCTCTACAACATATAAACAGCCTGTCACACAGTGTATGATGTGACATCTCAGGATGTATTACCTGTGTGAGTATGTGGGTCCACATAGGATATTGTATGTTGCACTTAGT
Source organism: Calotriton arnoldi (assembly GCA_963921515.1). Taxonomy (NCBI): domain Eukaryota; kingdom Metazoa; phylum Chordata; class Amphibia; order Caudata; family Salamandridae; genus Calotriton; species Calotriton arnoldi. The sequence goes on from CAWUFW010011798.1 coordinate 130,457, forward strand.
GGCACACACTCCCAGGCTTTGCAAGGTGTGATGGAGACAGACACCTTTGTGTGTAATGCACATCACCACTGTCATTTACAACTGTGCAGGTCACACCCCGAGGCATGTACACAGTTCTAGGTGCCCATTGTGTGCTGACATGTTACATACACCCTGACTCATAGGTGAAAAGGACTGTGTGTCACTGGGTGTCCCACAGCTAACATTGTGGTGTTGATGCAGAGTATGTGCGTATTGTGCTACACACATGTCTCTGATTATTTGTGGTAGTTGGCAATCGTCATCACCATCCATGTGATTTTGACATGTGAGTCGCTGTTGTGTCTGTTTGTCACAGGCATCCATTTTTTGCCGGTGCAACAATCTGGTAGCACATCATGTGTGTTTTGTGGGTGTGTTGTTACATGTACATCAGATGCTACATAATGTCAGTGCCCTTGTGCCAATACAAGATAGTTGTGTGTGTGACAGACAAACACCTGTCATGTGGGGAACACATCTGTCCTTCCTAGTCACTGAGGTGTGTTTTGGGTACGTGACATGTGTGATGATGTCTTGGGAGAGACCACATTGATTGTTCACAGCACAGCTTAGCACTTGTTGTGTAAACATGTAGAGCTGAGATGTTATGTGAGGGGCACATAGCTGACATTGTTGTCCATGCCCAACAGCACACACAACACGTTATTGTGTCTTGTTCTGATGTTGCATGTGATATTGTGCATGTCATTGCCACATATGTAGGGTCACTGACAAACCTTCTTTACTCACCTATGTACTGCAGGAGACCAGCTGTCCATAGACCGTTCCCAGACCTTGCAACCATGTCTGAACGTGACTGCATCCGGCGGTAACGCCTCACCAGGCCACTAATTGAGGATTTGGCGGAGCAGTTGGCATCACATTTGCAACCTGGCCGGACATATCCATCAGCGCTGACCCCCAAGGTGAAGGTGATGGCAGCCCTACACTTCTTTGCCACCGGTACCTTCCAGTACACTGTGGCTAGTGCTGGTGGGATGTCACAAACCATGTTCAGTCGTGTGCTTCACGATGTATTGGAGGCAATGTTGTTATTCCTGAACCGGTACATCCAATTTCCAACCCCAGGACAATTCACTGCGATTAAGAGTGACTTTGATGCCTTGGGAAGAATGCCACATGTCATAGGCTCCATAGATGGCACACATGTTGCTTTGGTACCACCACAGGCACATGAGCAGACATACCGGAACAGAAAACATTTTCACTCTATTAATGCCCTGGTGGTATGTCTGCCGGACATGACCATCTCACATGTGTGTGTACGTTTCCCTGGTTCTGCACACGACGCTTACATCATGTGGATGAGTCGGATACCAAACATGATGTCACAGCTGCAGAACCAGCGTGCCTGGCTTGTTGGTGTGTAATATCTGTTTCCCTTGTGTGTTTTGGCAACTTTTGAGATTCACCCACTTCTTCAACCCATTGAATGTTTGTTTGTTTGTATGTAGGTGACTCTGGATACCCAAACATGGCGTGGTTGCTGACCCCCCTCAGGAACCCTGTTACACCTGCGGAGATCCGTTATAATGAGGCACATGGGCGGACCAGGAGAGTGATAGAGCAGGCATTTGGCCTACTGAAAACCAGATTCCGCTGCCTGGACAAGACAGGCGGTGCCCTCCAATATGGCCCTGACAAGGTGTGTAAAATCGTTATTGTGTGCTGCATGCTACACAACCTGGCAGTGAGGAAGGAATTGCCTCTCATCCTGGATGATGATGACCAACAGCCGCCTGCCGTGGAGGATCCTGCTCTGGGACATGTTGCCAGTGATGATGAGGGTGAGGGGGATGTACGAACACAGCTCATCAACAACTTCTTCACATGATAGTGAGTATACAGTGATATGTTGTCTATGTTTTGTAATTGGCTGATATGTGTAGGTGTTGCAATGTTGCTGCTTAAGTGTGTCTGTGTGCTCATTGACAGGCTGCTTGCAGTGATGTGTCCTTCTATTGAGTATGTACTACCAAACAGTGTTGGGATTGTAACTGCGTTGTGTCCAGGTATCTTGAGCTTAGTGTCTGGCATGTGTATTGGAGATGTATGCTGTCATTCAGTGATTCTAATGGTGTTGTATGTCTGTGCTCCACAGTGTCCTTTGGCTGTTGTTTGGTCACGTGTGACCCCCAAAATCACAGATTCATGTTGCAGACTGCAGGCTGCCGTTGTCCTAACCATGATGTGCCACACACCCCTGGACTTATATGGTTTACCAGTAGCTGACTTTGTGCTCACTGTCACGTGAGGTTACCTCCCATCTGTTGAGGACTTATGACTTTTGCTGGTGTAATAAACCTGTGCATCACTTTGGAATGTGCTTTGTCTGTGTCCACACATCCAACATTCATTTGCATGCTGTACCTGTGGGCAGATTGCCACAGACTCAGGATGGGTGTTGTGTATATGCATCCCACTGCATTCTCTGTTCACATAAGTTAGGACGATGAGTTAGATGGGCATGGTAAGTATGTGTTGTGTTGACGTAGTGGGGTGTCTACCTCATATGTGTCACATCACCATGACTCACATGACTGTGTTTACATAGCTGTAGTAGTTTCCATGCACAGACCTCTTTTCACAGGTCATCCTCTCAATGACACAAACCAAGTTTCAGTCACAACAGAGGCATGTATTGTGTTATAGTGAATATATTTACATGCATGTGTTTGAAAGTTATACGTAAGTGAAAGTGCTGTACAGTGCAATAGGAATCCAAAGCTCACAGTGCAGTTGGTAGTGTTGATTGATGAGATTTCTAGAGTAAAGTCCACAGTCCTTTGGAACATTGGTCCAACTTAGACCCTCCATCACATGTGTGAGAGTTTAGCAACAGTCAACAAGGTGAACGCTTTGCACACATTGGATGATGTCTAGAACAGGTAGTCACGTCCTGGTGGGTATGCATGGCCATCTGCCTCTTACTTGTCCTTCTTCGGACGACCCCTCTTCTTCTTCTCAGGGGGACCCTCATGTGCAGGCTGCTGCGGTGCAGTGGACTCTCCGCCAGAGTCCACCTCCCTCCCTGTGGCAGTTGCTGATGTAGTGGCAACTGATGTAGTGGGCACACAGGGAGGTGTGGTCATGTTGTTGGCTATCTGGCGTAGGCATGTCAGTATGTCCCTATGCACCGCCGTAAGGTCATCTATTTTGTCCATTTTGGACTCCATCCGTGTCATGTGTTGTTCCACCCGGGACATGTGGGAGTCCATTCTGGCATGATGTGCAGCCTGCTGTTGCTGCATGTCCCTGAGAATCCCCACAACTTGGCCAAATCCTCCGGTGCTTTCCTGGTACGCATCTATGATGCGTCCCAACTGCGGATCTTCCTGCAGTCCAGCCCCATCTGCAGGCCGTGACCTCACCCTGACCACCCTCACACCACCCCTACCCACACGGGCAGGACCTGCCCTGGCAGGCACAGGCGACACTGGGCCCCTGTCTGTGTTGGCACTGGTGTTGTTGTCCGTCAGCTCCTGGGTGCCCTGTGTACCTGTGCCGTCGTTGTCCTGTTGCCTTGGTCTGTCTGTGTTGGCAGTGGTGATTGAAGTGTTTGCAGATGGTCCAGGAGTGGTGGCAGGGTGTGCTGATGTTGCAGCTGCTGGGGCTGGAAGCGGAGCCACACCGGAGGTGCCAGGTTGTTCATCCTCGTCCGAAGAGGACATAGAGGCATCCACACCGGGGAGCTCAGGGTCATCCAGAGTCTGGGACTGGGATTCCTCTTCTGTTCTTGCTGTGTCCCCAGCATCCCCTGTGGGTGGAAGAGACACAGAATGTATGTAATGTTTCTGCACACATCAACGGTTCACACACATTACAGTTGCCACTGCACATCATGATGAGTGTATGTACATTGCATTGTCCTACATTGTCAGAGACAGGTGTCTATTTTGGTTTAGCACAATGTCATTTGATGCTTGTGCATTTTGATGGGCACGTAGAGCTGTGTGCATGAACATCTCATTTCATGATTGTTTGACTGTACATGGGCATTGCTACTCAAGTGCCCTCATGTGCCTGACACAGGTGTGTCCCTCCTCTCAACATTTGTACTTTAACAATGACATACATGCACTTCCACTTGTGATGTGTAGCACGTTTGGACGATGTGTGCTGGCATTTGTGCTTGTATTTGTGAGTAACATTGTTGCGTCTGAACAACATGGTCACAGTACGGTGTGGCTGCATTCACTGTGGTGATACTATTTTGTTGTGTGTGTCCCTAGTTCACATATCATTTCACACATATGATGGTGTTATCCGTAGCTAATGATGTTGGGGCAGAGTTCTGTGCGTGATGATGTCATTTATGTGGTCAATGTCCTCCATGGTAAGGGGTATTGACCACGGCAGATTGCAGACTTTCCCATGCTCATGAGAGAGAGGGCCAGAGGTTTGTGTGTTTGACTTGTGCTGCTGTGAGTTGTATGCCTACTCCTACCCAGGCCAGGTTACTCCTTGTGTTGCAAGTGTCAATGACAGTGAGGGGAGTGTTGTGTGAGGGATGCAATCAATGCTGCACAATGTAGGAGTGGAATGCAGATCACCACAGTGCCTTGTGTAAATGACACCATGCTACGGTGTCAGCTATGTTGCTGTGGCCATTCCGGGAGCGTGAGGGGTGAGCAGCCCTTTTGAGCACCTCAAGCTTTAAGCTTTTAATTCTGTGGTTTTAATGTGGGAAATTGGTATTGGCATTTTAAATACTTCAGCTGTTTTATATGTTCTTCCGCATTTGTATGTTTTTAACTAGAGTTTTAGCAATCTTAGCATCTAGATGCTTAGACACTTGTAGAACATTTTATCTTGCACTTTGATTTGCACTTACTGTTTGTCCGGTCTCTGATTCCCCGGTCCGACACGGCGTTCCGCCGATTGATTGGAGGGAATCGGACACTCCCCTCTGCCTGACCCGCCTGACTTCCGGCGGTAAAGGCAGAACACAGTGATTTCCCGCGCCCGGCCAGCTATTTAGTTCCATGCTGAGCCTGACGCGCAGCGGACTCGCGCAGCGGGCGCGCCACCGGAGCGCCGAAGGTGCGCCAAAGGCAAGCCCGTCTGCGCCCGTCCGCGCCAAGATCGCGACAAGGACAGGAGATTCTGCCCAACTGTATTCACCTATCGTATATACTTCCGAGGCTTTAACTCAGCTTAATGCCAAACAAGCCTGCAGATGTTTCATATCCCCAAATAACTTAATGGGGCAGTCAGCTGCGCATATTGCAGATTAGAACTCCCCATCAAAGATAACGGCCCTAGGACTATCACAGAAATCCATACCACCCATCTAAAAGGAGGTCTAATAAATGCCAGATCCCTAAGCAAGCACTGCCAAGATGTCAGAGACCTAATCATTGATCTACAGCTAGATTTTGTATTCATCACTGAAACATGGCTGAAAGATTGGTGTAACCCCGACATTGCTACTGCACTCCCGCCCAACTATACTATCCATAGGAAAGATAGAACGGGTGGTAGCGGGGGGGGTCTGGCTATTATCCTTCATGACACTTTGCATTGTGCTAATTTTGAGTTGGACACACTTAGGGGAGCTGAAAGCCTAGGCTTCTGCATCTCCCTAAATGCCTCTCTGTCTTTTACAGGTGCTTTGATCTATCGTCCGCCGGGTTCGAGCGCAGCCTTCATAGAATCATTAGGAGATACCCTAAGCCACCTCTTACTCAGATATGCCAATTTTACCTTGCTGGGAGATTTTAATCTCCACTTGGAAGGCGGAACTGAGCTAGGAGTGGACAACTTTCTTCAAATAATTGAACTATTCAAACTTTGCCAGTTGGTAGATGCCCCAACACATCGGGCAGGCCACACTTTAGATGGGGTTTGCTCCAGCTTCACTTTGCTTTCTGAAGACACCCCCATTCCACAGATATGGTCAGATCATTATTTTATCCCTCTGTCACTTAAACTCCCTCCTAGGATTCAACAAGATAAGACACCCGTTCCTTCCCAGCCCAGGCGCAAATGGGCACAACTAGCTGCCGACCCTAGGTTGGCAACCACTGCCCAGGCCTATCTCCCCGTACTAACAGGGAATACTGTAATTGATTTGCATCTCTTTCACACTTGGTTAGCTACTACAAGTAATGAAATTATGCCATCAGACAAACCTGACGAGACTACTAAATCAAAAACGCAAAAAACACCTTGGTTCACGCCCGCTCTTGCACAAACACATCTCCAATGTAAGCAACACGAGCGCAAGTGGAGAAGATCTTACGATACAGGAGATAGATTAGCTTTTAAAATCAGTAGGAAGCTCTATCATGCTCAGATTAAATTAGCTAAAAAAGGGTACTACGCTAACAAAATTCAGGAAGCAAACCAAGACCAAAAAGCCATCTTCTTAGTTGTAAAGTCCTTCACTAACCCGAAAGTACTACAGAAAGAGATTCCACCCTCGCAAGAATTATGTGATCAAATTTCAGCCTTCTTTGAAGACAAAATTCAAAAAATTCAAAAGGATTTTAGAACCTCCCCTGTTCTAGATGCCGCCCAGAAGCATGATTTCGTTACCACTGCCTTCTCCTTACGAACGTTCGAACCAGTATCAATAGAACAAACTCGTGATGCTATCATAGCATGCAAATCAGGTTCCCCCTTAGACTCCTGCCCTCCTATAATTCTCCACAAAATCATAGATATAGTTAACCCAATCATAAACCACATAGTTAACTCCTCACTAAGTTCAGGCACAGTGCCTGACGAATGGAAGTTAGCATTGGTAAAACCTCTGCAAAAGAAGCAAAACATTGACCCTTCGGTGCTCTCAAATCTCCGGCCTATATCTTTACTCCCACTATTGGGCAAAATTACAGAAAAGTTAGTTCACAAAGAACTTACTAAATTCATTGAGGCTGCTAACATTCTTCACCCCCAACAATCTGGTTTTCGCCCAAAGCATTCCACAGAATCCGCACTCCTAGAATTAACAGACACTTTAAAAATGTTAGCTGACAAAGGAAGAAAGGCGGTCCTGATCTTACTCGATCTGTCGGCCGCCTTCGATACCATCTCATACTCCATCCTTATGCAAAGGCTGGAATCCTGCGGCATCTCAGGCACCGTGCTTGAATGGATAAAGTCTTTCCTCACTAATCGTAGACAAGTAGTGACCCTGGGATCTTTTCTTTCTGTTAAACGGTACATCACAACAGGAGTACCACAGGGCTCGTCGCTGAGCCCGTTATTGTTCAACATTTATATGACCCCACTTATCTCTTTGGTATCATCTTTTGGGATCGAAGTTACTTCTTACGCAGATGATACCCAAATGATTCTTTCGCTGGACAATAATTCCACTAACGCCGAACTCAATTTTAAACATTGCCTATCCGAGGTCATCCAGTGGATGAAGGATAATCACCTCAGATGTAATACTGACAAAACTGAGATTTTGCCAGTAGGAAAAGATGTCCCATTCCAGCCACATGAGTGGTGGCCAGAGGGGACGACACCCCCACCTGACATGGTGAAGGTAGCTAAAAATTTAGGAGTGCATTTTGATACTGCTCTATCCTTTCATCCACATGTAACGGCAGTAGCAGGGACCTGCTTCAGCCTTATTAAATCTCAGAAAAAATTCTTTGATTTGATACCACTCTCGGCCAGGAAATCAGTGACAGTGGCCTTAATCCTCTCACGCTTGGATTACTGCAACAGCCTCCTGGCAGGAACAAAAAAATCAACCTTGAAAAGACTTCAAATAGTACAACACGCGGCAGCGCGCTTAGTGCTAAAGCTGCCTCGTAGGTCCTCGGCATCGGCAGCTTTAAAAGCTCTTCATTGGCTCCCACTCCACAAAAGAATACTCTTTAAAATCCCCTTAATCACTTTCAGAGCCTCGCTCAAACTAGGACCCAAGTATCTCTCGGAGAGATTCACTCCCTATATTACTTCAAGAACCCTCAGGTCCTCATCAGCTAACCTCCTCAAACCACCTACCTTTAGGTGCAAAACCAAAGGGGGAAAGACAGTGGCTGTTCTGGGAACCAAGGCATGGAACAAGTTGCCAACCCATCTGAGACTGCAAAAAAATGAAACCCAATTCAGGAAATTGTTGAAAACATGGATATTCAGCTCCACAGACGAACTATGCCTTTCCCTCATCTAGTCTCCCGGGGAATCACCTCTCATCTCTAACCAGCGCCAGGATGCTCCTTTCGGAGTGGCAGCTAGCGCTTTATAAATAACTTCATTACATTACATTACATTCACTGTCATGTGTCACTTGTGAATGGTGTATATGTGGTTTGGGGTGTGTGTTTTGGTATGTGCTATGTCTGCACCTCCCCAATTGTCATAGAGGGCACACACCTTCACAGCCAGGCCAGGGGGCACCCCTGCCACACTGCAGGCCCAGACAGTGAGAGGATACATACAGTTGCGATGGCTGTCAGTGTGAAGGGGTTTGAGGGGGCCAGTGCATAGGTGTGACTTGCAGCCAATTCATACATCTGGCCCATGTGTCAGGCATCTTGCCAGGGCATTTACTTTTTGTGCGAGTAGTCCCAAGGGGTGTATTTGTTCCTGCTGTGAAGGTGTGTGTATTTACGGGATTGCTGGAATTTGGTGTACCTGCAGGTCCACCTTCTCCCACAGAGGCCAGCTAATCCCCCCTGTAGGATGCTTCCAGTGCAGGGAGTCCAAGTTAAGGTTCTGGATGTCAGGCAGTGGTGTCCTGGTGTTTGTTTGTGCACATTTCCCAGCAGGGCCTTGTGCTCCCCACAGCAGAGGCCATTGTCAGACATCTTGTAAGTGGCTTTTCACTCACTCTCTTGTGGAGCATAGTCCCAGGTGTGTCGTTTGGTGTTGGTGGGAGGGGTGTGTGTGTCAGTGCCTGCTGGTAGATGTAGTCAGAGCTGGGACTACTCCTCCCCACCAGGCCAGATAGCCCAACATGAAGCATGCTTCCATTGCAGGGAGTCCAAGATAACGTGCAGGATGTCAGGCAGTGGTGTCCTGTTGTTTGTTGGAGCACAGCAGGGCCTTGTGCTCCCCACAGCAGGGCCCAGTGTCAGCCATCTTGTCAGTAATTTTCCTCTCCATGTGAGGTGGGCATGGTTCAGGGTGGGCTTGATGGGCTATGTGGGAGGGGGACTTTTGGCTATGCCTGCAAATCCCATCATGCTTTTGGCTACACCCGCCTTCCCAGCATACCCGACCTTCCTTCCTGTGACTCAGCTTCCCTGTGAGGTGGTGAAACAGTGCTGGCAAGATGGCTGACAGGGGTGTCCTGGTGTCTGTTGGAGCACAAGTCCCACCAGGGCCTTGTGGTCCCCACAGCAGGGCCCAGTGTCAGCCATCTTGTCAGTACTTTGCCACTCCCTGTGAGGTGAGCATGGTTCAGGGTGGGTTTGATGGACCATGTGGATTGAGGACTTTTGACTGTTACTACAACTCCCATTATGCTTTCAGCTACAGGCACCTTCCCAGCATACCCAACCTTCCTTCCTGTGACTCAGCTTCCCTGTGAGGTGGTGTAGCAGTGCTGTCAAGATGGCTGACAGTGGTGTCCTGGTGTTTGTTGGAGCACAACCCCCACCAGGCCCTTGTGCTCCCCATAGCAGGGCCCAGTGTCAGCCATATTGTCAGTACTTTTCCACTCCCTGTGAGGTGAACATGGTTCAGGGTGGGCTTGATGGACCATGTGGGAGGGGGTCTGGTGTCTGTGACTATAACTCCCATCAAGCTTTTGCCTACACCCACCCTCCCAGCATACCCGACCTTCCTTCCTGTGAATCAGCTTCCCTGTGAGGTAGTGTGACAGGTTTAGCAAGATGGCTGACAGTGTTTGTTGGTGTTTAGTACCAATGCCTTGCTGTATTTGCTGTTAGGTTTTTACATGTTATGACCTAGTTCTATATTACTCTGAGATAGCAGCTATTGTGTTTGTGTAACTGGCATACACATCACAGAATTACTTTTTTCGGGCTTAATTTGGCTTTGCTAACGCTACTTGTTTTCAATGTCCCCTTGGCAGTGATGTGTGTGTGTTGCCACACAATATTGACTAGATTGGTTGTGTACTCCCCAGGCTCTGGTATTCCTGTCAATCCATGGATGCCCTCCGGTGGGAGTATGGCCCGCACTTTCTCCTCCCAGGACGTGAAGTATGTTGGTTTTGCAGGAGGGCCACCGCCAGAACGCTGGCTCAAGGCATGCTCTCTGGCTATGAGCTTCTTGACCCTCCTTCGCACATCGTAGTACCTGTTCTGGATGTCATCCTTTGTGCGCAGGCAAGGTGCTTGTGCGTTCACCTTGTTGACGATCCTCTCCCACATCTTTGTTTTCTGTGACATGGGGGTCTGTTGGACCAAGGTTCCAAATAAATGTGTCTCTACTCGGAGTATTTCATCAACCAAGACTACCAACTCACTATCTGTGAACTTTGGATTCTTCTTTGGGGGCATGGTGCTGGGTGGTTGTGGAGATCGATGTGTAAGTGAGGGTGAGTGGTTGTCAGTTTCTCTTGCTTGTTGTGAGTGTGTTTAGGAGGTGATAATGGTGTGGATGTTATGTGGTGAATGAGTTGTGGGTGTGGCTCAGAGTGCAGTGTAGTTGTCTTCTCTGCTGTCATGTGTTTGAAAATAGCAAAGGATCATGGTAGTGGATTTGGGCCTTTATGTAGGTGGAGTTGTGGGTGTGTCTTTGTTCATGATTTTTTTTTCTTATTTCTTTATTGATTTGGACATTGCTTGTTTGGTTTTTTTCTCTGGATTTAGACGTAGGTTTTGTTGTGTATGATGGAGACGTTCAGTTTACTGGGAAGGACGCTGACAGGGGCAATTGAGAGATACTCCGAGTCTGTCTCACTAACAATGTGCTCTGTTGCAGCGTTTGCGTACGCGTCGGTCGCGACGGGCTGTGTTCAATGGTAGTCACTGTTTCAAGTACGTCTCGTTCTTCCGGATTGTGTTCCGTGCGAGTCGTTTTCCTTTTGCACGCATTGCATCGTACTCGTACGGTCGTACGGAGCGTGTATGTGTCGTTCGGGTCCAGTCCGGGTCCGTGTCGGTCGATACGTTTCGCGCTCCCTTTACGGGCGACTCACTGTTTACCATGCGGCTCGATCGTGGGGATTGCGCTCCGTGAGACTCGTTTGGAAATCACACGCATAGCATCGTACTCGTACGGTCGTACGGAGCGTGTACGTGTCGGTCGGACTCCAGTCCCGGTCCGTGTCGGTCGGTACTTTTTACAACCCGAATCGGAATCGGGCCCTAAGTGTGGAATATGCAACTAACAGTAGTTTTGCATACCAAGTAAAAAAACTGATTGCACTGGCCTATGTCCCAGTAACTGAGGTAGCAGAACACTATAACCTCCTAATAGAAAGCCCCTACTATAAAACAAATGAAGAAAAACTAAGCCCACTTTTAGATTACTTCGAAGATACCTGGGTGGGAAGATTCCACAGATCAGGCCACAGAAGACTACCCAAATTCCACATTCCATGGTGGAATGTGTACTTGAACACACTAAACAAACAAGTCAAAACCAACAATGCTGTTGAAGGATGGCATAATGCCTTCCAATCAACAACAGGGAGAGGGATACCTACCATACATAAACTACTCCAAGCCCTCCAAAAAGAACAAAGTTATCAGGAATTTAGAATGGAACAATCTGTGACCCAAATAGGCCCTAAACTCACCAAGGAAACCAAAAAAATTTACGAATTACTACAAAGTCAGGTAACACTATACCCAACCACAAGAGGCCTAGAATATCTATCACTAATAGCTAAAACGATACTTTAAATTATTAATCTAAAATAATTTAAAATATCTTTCTTACAAAACACAAACTGTAACTGTACATATCATTTTTCTTAACTTTGTAAAATATAAATAATTTGTCATATATATTTAATTTAATAATATAAATATATATTGACATCTTAATTACATTTTACAAAAAATAACACATATATAAAATATTATACTCAACATTGCCCTCCCACAATTATTAAATAAATTACTTACGGTTTCTGTAGCTGAAGAAAACGTAATCCAAACATCGTTAATCCATCCAGGTATCTCTCAATCCAAATGAATGTTAAAATTAACCCAAAACAAAATGTAAAAATACAACTGTTCCAAAAGGTAAATCCAGGGTCGATAAATCCAACAGGATTAAACCATAAAAAACCCGAAAATATTTCCTTAAAAAAAAAACGCTCCAGGAAAACCCGAAAAATTAAGAAAGTGTTAAATAAATATTAGTATTAAATACTAATACACACTTCTTAATAAAAAAAAACGCTATCCTCTCCAAAACGCGATTCCGAGAACAAAACCTGTAAAAATGGAAATAAACATACCCACCCACACAAACATACACATACACTTTAATAAATTACATGTAAAAACACTTTATCTACCATATACACACATTTCTATTCATATCCTACCCTCTCTACACTAGGCCTCAAACACAAACTCTCGACATCTCGCTAAAACATAACTAACAACTAAAACACACCAAAAACACAACGACCTAACACTACACATACCACCTACCACCTAACTACATTCAAATACAAGTAAAAACTTACTTTAAATAAAAAAATTACACTTACCTTGGTCAACGCGACGCAGCATCTAACCGCGAGCTTCTCCCCTGTGAAATAACCCAAAACAACAGTAAGTGGTTACAAAATAGTACCTGTAAAACAAAAATGGCTGCTTAAATAATAAAACACATTGAAAATAATGTCAAAACATATAATACAGTAATAAATAAACAACTTATATATTTTCTAAAAATATTACAATATTGCACTATGTTAAAAATAAATTAACAATTTGTATACATTGTAAAATTATAATAATTAATATAAAATATATTAATAATTAATATAATTACTTATTTACTTGTATCATTTACAATGCTTATCTAAAATGCCTACAAATGTATAAAATGTTAAATAAAAATTTAACTTTTGAAAAACATGTTTGTATAAAAATTAACAATGTATTAATTAATATTATTAATATTTCATATATTAATAATATTAATAAAAATATATATTACATCTTCAAAAATACTTAACAAGTAACAATGTGATTATTTTTGGGCAAAATATGTATAATGTGATATTGTTTAATTAAAATAAAATATATATACATTTACTAAATGTTAAAAATGCAAAAACAAAACTGTAAAAATATATGGCAAAAATAATGTATGTTACAAAAATGTTATAAACTAAAATGTCAAAAAATGTTTTCTGCTACAAAAGATAAATACCTATTTTCTAAAATATAAAAATGTTAAAAACATGTATGTTCAAAATATAAAATATGTGAATAAACATATATCCAAATTATTTTATTTTTCAAGAAGAAAATGTGTATTTATTTTGTATATTTACTCACTTGTATAATATTGCCTTAATAAAATATGTTTTTTTACCCTAAGGGGCCTATTAGGATGGCGGGCGGAGACACGACTGCGGTGCCGGCGGTGGCGGTAACACCCATTTACCGCACGCCGCCAGCGGTCTCCACGCCCGCCATATTAGGATGGCCACACATTGCACATTTCCCGCCCGCTGCGGTGCGACGCCGACCGCCATCAAAGTGCGCCCGCCACCGCGGTGGAGTGAGCCAATCACCACACACCGCCGTGCGGAATGACGTCCCGTACGCCGAAGATATCACGATGCTGGAAACATGGCAGCGCACCGCGACGGAGAAACCGCACTGCGAAAGACGGCGGAGACATCACAGCGGAGACAGAAAAGAAACACCCAGGACACACCACGATGGATCCTGCCCTACACGCCTTCCCGGTGCTGTACATGATACACCACCTGCAAGTTATCCACCGCCGCGGACGCCTCCGCAGGTACGTAAAGACACAACAGTGCAAGTAACACAATACACAGCTCCAGGGTGGAAAAACATCGCATGGGAACACCACACACCCCTGTGGGGACAGGCACACAGCCATCACTGCACACACACATGTCCCACCTGTGACAAAAACATCTCGCCACATACTGCCCACCCATGTACCGCATTCATGAACAAATGTCCCGGTTACGTCACCGCCGCGGTCAGTGTGCATGAAATCATGCACACAGCGCAGAGCCCAGGGCCAGCGCATGCCAAGGGCACCGTACAAATCGCACAGAGCCACAACTCCGTCCACAACACACCAGCTACCTCCCTGAAGGGACACAACATGTGCCTCCCAAGTGCCATTCCTGCACAACAACCACACAACTACAGCCACACCATGCCCCACGTCCCAACAACTCCATATACAGCCACAGCAGGACCCTTTGCAAAGGAACACATAGCACAGAAGCCCAGGCCCCAGCCAACACACACACCACAACAACATCACACACAAGCCAAGAACACTGAGGCCAGGCACAAAATGTACACACACACAGATGAGGACTAAACACTTCACTGCACACACTACCTGACAAGTCACACACACACACACCACCCTGACTCACAGCTACATACACACACCACATGCCAGCAGTAATGGAGGACAACATATAGGAAAGCCAAAGTGAGGTGCCCACAAATGGAAGGGCAGTGACACAACCATCAAGCATGTGTGATGCTCATGCAAGACAAGACACATGTGAGAACACACACAGCCCATCACAGCACACATGGCTGACACAGTCAGTCAACACAAACCATTGTCACCCCAATGCAACAACTCCTGGAGACAGCAAGGATACCCATGTATAGGCACAGGGATGTAAGGAAGGCCCTGAACTCAAACACTGACCAGCCACACATAGGCATCCAAATACTGGACAAGACAATGTCTGCTGCACAACACACAGTGACACACTACATGACAGCCAAGCACAAGTAGGATATGTCACACATACCTCCTCCCACAACAGCAACACACAATACTGCCATGTGCACAAAACACAACCACAGGGCTAAACAAGTACACATACAGGCACACCACTCCAGGGTCACACATGGCAGTAGTTGACAATGCAGGTGCACACACATCCACAGTCACAACCAAGTCACCCCCTTCACACCATACACTTCTCCACCACCCAAGTGCACACATTGGAAGTAAGCCATGGGACCTGGATAACTCATCACCACAAGATGTCCATACACCGACACTGATTGGCACACAGAAAGGAAGCTCACACAGACCCCATGACCCTGGCCTGCCTGCCTGTAAGCCTGTGCCCAAACTCCCACCCTGTGCTGCCATTGCCCACAAACCTGACATGTGTCCACCATAGATAACATGAGCCAAGAAGGAAGATGACAACAAGATTTCATTGCCAACCACCTGCACTGCACCCATAAGTATCACAGTCATGTAGAAATGAAGTGCCTCCCACCCCTGCAAAAAAATGAAATGTGAGACAACCCATTGGCAATGTTGAAGTGGCATACTGAGCCTGTGACACAGTAAACCATGCACACACAGAAACAACTTTATTCAGGAAGGACACTGACACAACTCACTGCAGGACCAACTGTGTTTATTCACAATTTGCATATAGAGACAACAAATTTGGGCAACAGCAAAGCCAGTGGGCATTTCAATATGCACAGTATTTACATGAAAAGCTGCACAGGCAGGGGGCAAACAGCAGTGAAACACAAGGCAAGTACAATGTGCAGAGTAGTTACATCAGAAGCTGCACAGGCAAGGGGCAACCAGCAGTGAACAACAAGGCCAGTGGCCAGTCCAAAGTGCAGGTGAGGTACATGAGATCCTGCACAGGCAAGGGGCAAACAGCAGTGAACAGCAAGGCCAGTGGCCAGGACACAGTGCAGGTGAGGTACATGAGATCCTGCACAGGCAAGGGGCAAACAGCAGTGAACAGCAAGGCCAGTGGCCAGTCCAATGTGCAGATTAAGTCCATGAGAAGCTGCACAGGCAGGGGGCACACAGCAGTGAACGACAAGGCCAGTGGGCAGGACAAAGTGCAGAGTGAGTCCATGAGAAGCTGCACAGGCAGGGGGCACACAGCAGTGAACGACAAGGCCAGTGGGCAGGACAAAGTGCAGAGTGAGTCCATGAGAAGCTGCACAGGCAAGGGGCAAACAGCAGTGAACGACAAGGCCAGTGGGCAGGACAAAGTGCAGAGTGAGTCCATGAGAAGCTGCACAGGCAAGGGGCAAACAGCAGTGAAACACAAGGCAAGTACAATGTGCAGAGTAGTTACATCAGAAGCTGCACAGGCAAGGGGCAAACACTAGTGAACAGCAAGGCCAGTGGCCAGTCCAAAGTGCAGGTGAGGTACATGAGATCCTGCACAGGCAAGGGGCAAACAGCAGTGAACAGCAAGGCCAGTGGCCAGGACACAGTGCAGGTGAGGTACATGAGAAGCTGCACAGCCAAGGGGCAAACAGCAGTGAACAGCAAGGTCAGTGGCCAGTCCAAAGTGCAGGTGAGGTACATGAGATGCTGCACAGGCAGGGGGCACACAGCAGTGAACAGCAAGGCCAGTGGCCAGTCCAATGTGCAGGTGAGGTACATGAGATGCTGCACAGGCAAGGGGCAAACAGCAGTGAACAGCAAGGCCAGTGGCCAGTCCAATGTGCAGGTGAGGTACATGAGATGCTGCACAGGCAAGGGGCAAACAGCAGTGAAACACAAGGCAAGTACAATGTGCAGAGTAGTTCCATCAGAAGCTGCACAGGCAAGGGGCAACCAGCAGTGAACAGCAAGGCCAGTGGCCAGGACACAGTGCAGGTGAGGTACATGAGAAGCTGCACAGGCAAGGGGCAAACAGCAGTGAACAGCAAGGCCAGTGGCCAGTCCAATGTGCAGGTGAGGTACATGAGATGCTGCACAGGCAAGGGGCAAACAGCAGTGAACAGCAAGGCCAGTGGCCAGGACACAGTGCAGGTGAGGTACATGAGATCCTGCACAGGCAGGGGGCACACAGCAGTGAACAGCAAGGCCAGTGGCCAGTCCAAAGTGCAGGTGAGGTACATGAGATCCTGCACAGGCAAGGGGCAAACAGCAGTGAACAGCAAGGCCAGTGGCCAGTCCAATGTGCAGATTAAGTCCATGAGTAGCTGCACAGGCAGGGGGCACACAGCAGTGAACGACAAGGCCAGTGGGCAGGACAAAGTGCAGAGTGAGTCCATGAGAAGCTGCACAGGCAGGGGGCACACAGCAGTGAACGACAAAGCCAGTGGGCAGGTCAAAGTGCAGAGTGAGTCCATGAGAAGCTGCACAGGCAAGGGGCAAACAGCAATGAAACACAAGGCAAGTACAATGTGCAGAGTAGTTACATCAGAAGCTGCACAGGCAAGGGGCAAACAGCAGTGAACAGCAAGGCCAGTGGCCAGTCCAAAGTGCAGGTGAGGTACATGAGATCCTGCACAGGCAAGGGGCAAACAGCAGTGAACAGCAAGGCCAGTGGCCAGGACACAGTGCAGGTGAGGTACATGAGATCCTGCACAGGCAGGGGGCACACAGCAGTGAACAGCAAGGCCAGTGGCCAGTCCAAAGTGCAGGTGAGGTACATGAGATCCTGCACAGGCAAGGGGCACACAGCAGTGAACAACAAGGCCAGTGGCCAGGACACAGTGCAGGTGAGGTACATGAGATGCTGCACAGGCAAGGGGCAAACAGCAGTGAACAAAAAGGCAAAGACATTGTGCAGAGTAGTGACATCAGAAGCTACACAGGGAATGTATGCAACTCTACCATGCCATGCCCAGCAACAGAGTAATGGGCCTGACAATGGGCATCACACGCACCCCTGTGGACAGACAGGTGTGTGAGGGTGACCACCACTCAGATGGGGCTGTCTGTCGGACTTGGAGCTGACTCTGTGTTGGGGTCAGTTGGAGGACTGCCCTGGGCAGTGGGAGTAACAACTGTGGAAGAGCCAACTGTGCATGTGGTAGCTGGGGGCTGCTTGGACCAGGTGGGGTGGTGGCCCGGGGAGGTGGACTCATGCCCTGGTGAGACACAGTGTGTGCCGGAGATTGTGGAGGGGTGCCTCTCCACTTCTTGGGGATCCTGAAAGGCTTCCCTGTCTGGGGATTGAGGGGAACTGGGGCAGACACAACAGGTGACCCCAACACCAAAGCTGATTCTGGTGTGGATGGTGACCCTCCCTCTGGGGACATGCTGGATCCCGCTGTGCGCTTGCCTGGTGTTTGCCGCCGCCCTGCCTCCCTCTGTCCACCAGCTTTGCCCCCTACAGTGTCCTCCCGTGCTGGCTTCACAGGGCTTGGGATGGGAGTGGAGGTCAAGGATGGATTATCCATGGGGCCCTCATCCTGTGTAATGTTTGCAGGCAACACCTTCTCAGTGGGTGTGGAAACTGTCATTTTGCCTCTGCGAGACGTCTTTGGGACAGGGAGTCTTTGGCAGGGGAGGAAGGTGAGGCCTGTGACCCTGATGCTTTTTTCTTTGCTTTGTGGCCCTTGCTGTCGCCTGATGGGCTTTTCTCTTTGCGCTCTGGGGTGGCCTTACTCTTATGTGGGGATGGTGTCTGCGCCCTAGTACGCTTGGGCTGCTGCTGCTCCTGTGTGCTGCGGGTTCTGTATCGGGACTTTGGGGTCCGTTGAGCATTGTCACTGTCGTCAGAGGTGCACAGTGACACGGGGCCAGACCGAGTGCTGGGAGCCGCTCCCTGACTATGTGCCTGTTGCAGGGCTGCTGTCACAGTTGATGACAAGGACTGCACAGTCCGGTGTAGCCCACCTATGTCGGAATGTAAGCCCTCCATGAAAGCTATAACCTGCCCCAACTTTTTGTCGTGCTCTTGGAAGGCATTGAGAAGTGCTGTCTGCCCCACACACAGCTGGCACAATAGCTCGACTGCTTCTGCACTGAGGGAAGCAGGGCTGACATGGGCTGGGGCAGCTGTGCCTGGGGTGAAGGTGACTCTTCCCTTCCTACTCGTGCGGACACGGGCAGCACCAGTGGAGGTTGAAGGGAGGCTGGGCACTGGACGCTGTGTGGCGGAAGAGGAGGCCGAGTCCCCGTTCCCTGTACCCCCCAACATGGATGTGTCACAGCTGGCGTCAGATGAGGTAGAGCTTTGTGTCTCCGGCTGTGAATCCTCTAGCAGACTCCTGTCCCCCTCCTCGGCGCTGGTCACATCTGTGTCAGTCTGCTCCGGTGCGGCTGTTGCACTGGAAGCCTCACCACTGGTGTCCGTCCCTCTCCCTCTGCACATACGGGAGCTGCTGCATAGGAGAGAGAAGTACTGTGAGATGAGTGGCATCAACAGAACTAACACGTGCCAATACATCTGCATCCTAGAAAGAGGTGTGCAGCACATTGCATGCCACCCTGTGCACACATATATCTTGCCACCCACAATTTCAACACAACGGTGCATGTCCGCCACACATCCTGCCATAAGTGCCCCAGGTGACTCACACAGCACACCATCCTGCAGTTGGCTCACATCAGACACAGCCCCAAAATGGCCTGTGCACACACACTGTCCCGATGTTGGCAAGGATGAACACCACGACATGGTGCACATCACCTACATGTGTGGAGCAGTAGGGCACCACACAGACTACAACATACCAGCCCACAATGACCCTGCACACATGCCACCCACCATATCGAGTCCATGGGCACATCTATTGTTGCACATTGGCCTCAGATGTCTGACTGGCAGACATCTGAGGTCTTGAATTGCACGCATTCATTGAAACGCATTCACAGTTGGCACACTGGCATTCCCATCCATCTGAATTCACACACTACCCCACAGCAGAAGGTACCTGAAGGCCACAACTCCAAATGTAAGAGAGATGCACAGTGCTAAAACTCACTTCATGAAGCACCGTTTGGGCAAAAGCATGGCACATACACCCAGCACAGAGGCCACTCCCAAAACATTGCACCACACAACCAACGTCACACAGCTGACAATTTGCACACTCTGTAGACACATGCACCCACTCCCAGCCAAAGGCAGCCTGCAACACATACTCTCCCCTGGCTCGCTGCTGATGCTCCTTCAGTTGTCTGTCCAGCTCAGGTTGTGTGACAGCCAGGATGCGGGCCATTAGTGGTGTCATGATGCGCCTAGCCAACCTGCCAGTCCGAGGGAGCAGCCCCAGCGTCATCTCGGCCACGTTCTTGCTCAGCCGGCAGATGTCGTCCCACCTTTTATGACAGTGGGTGCGCCTTCGGTTTGACACACCCAGATCCCGGACTCTGGAGGCAATGGCCCTCCACACGGCTTTACGCTGGTGGACCTTCAGCTGCAGGCATGGGAGACAAGAGGGGTGAGGTTCCAGTGACACAGTGCACAATGACAACACAACGAAAATGCAGTAGCACGACAGTGACTCATCCAAAACTCCAGCTACAACTGTCACATAGCCAACAATTGCTCTGAACATGGTGCAATGTCATTGGTCAATCAGACGTACAGGCATGCATGTTCGATGGTGGACACAGTACCTACACATCCCATTCACATGCAGGATACCAACACAGCAAGCAACGTGTAGTCTGGCCGCAGCTACTGTCTGCAGTTACCTACAACTACACATAGAGAAGATAGCAAAACATGTGTCTTGTTGTTGGACTCACTGTGTCCAACACTGCGCATTCCTAAGTGTCCTAGCCCTGTGAAAGCCTCACTGTGTCCTGGAACTCACATAGAGTGACAACAACTGTCATACACACACCCTTCTCCCACGCCTGCTCCTGTGCAATCTACATGACAGAGATGGGACTTAGATGAAGAGGCGTGACCCAAACACACATGGAACACACTGTACATGCAGTGATGTGGACATGTGGCATTCGGCGGGGACTGTGCAGGGCAGGTGGACTGACACTGAGTGGGTTAATTGGGAGCAACACAGCCATTCACACAAACGATAACTGGCCAAACTCCTGCATCACCAAAATGCAGCTGCACTGTATGGCTGACACTACAGGACATGTCCATCTACTCAGGATAGGCATGCAGGGTAACGTGTGAAAGAGCCCACCAAGCCCTTCCCGCTGTGGTAAACATGATAGGCAGAGCATGTCAGAGCCCCACAACCACTGACACATACCGAAGCACCTCCACCCCACGTGTGCACACCCTGCACTCTCACTCACAGTCTGGGAGACTTACCACGACATTAGGGCCGCCATAAAGCCTTGGGTACTGTGCAAGCACCCCGTCTACCAGGACACCAAGCTCCTCACTGGTGAAGGGACTGGCACGGATCTTCTGAGTCCTCGACATCACAATGGACATGTGGCAGCAGCAGCACGTTGAGGGTGGCAGCCAGCAGTCCCTTGAGGCAGCAGCAGCAGGTGGAGGGTGGCAGCCAGCAGTCCCTTGAGGCAGCAGCAGCAGGTGCAGGGTGGCAGCCAGCAGTCCCTTTAGGCAGCAGCAGCAGGTGGAGGGTGGCAGCCAGCAGTCCCTTGAGGCAGCAGCAGCAGGTGGAGGGTTGTCAGTCAGCAGTCCCTGGTAGCTGTGGGAATGTGGTGCACCCTCCCACACATATATAGGCCCCTGAGGCTGTCAGTGGTCCCAGGGTGCTGCAATTGGTGTACCAGGTCTGCCTCATTCAAATACATCCAATGTCCACCTCCGCGGTGGCGGTGCACGCCTACCGTGATTTTCAAACTCGCATCAGGCTACTGCGAGGCTGCTTCCCATTGGCTGCAAGGGCATGGTCCATGCCGGTGACACACCGTAGGGTGCATGTGCACGCTACCGCGGTGGTGCATCTTTTGAATGCCTCCAGTGACCGCCTCCGCGGGGGTGGTGCACGCCTACCGCGATTTTCAAACTCGCATCAGGCTACCGCGAGGCTGCTTCCCGTTGGCTGCAAGGGCATGGTCCATGCCGGTGACACACCTTAGGGTCCATGCGCGCGCTACCGCGGTGGTGCATCTTTTGAATGCCTCCAGTGACTGCCTCCGCAGGGGTGGTGCACGCCTACCGCGATTTTCAAACTCGCATCAGGCTACCGCGAGGCTGCTTCCCATTGGCTGCAAGGGCATGGTCCATGCCAGTGACACACCGTAGGGTCCATGCACGCGCTACCGCGGTGGTGCATCTTTTGAATGCCTCCAGTGACCGCCTCCGCAGGGGTGGTGCACGCCTACCGCGATTTTCAAACTCGCATCAGGCTACCGCGAGGCTGCTTCCCATTGGCTGCAAGGGCATGGTCCATGCCGGTGACACACCTCAGGGGCCAGGCGGTAGGCACCGCCATATGTCTGCCAGACAGTGCCTGGAGTGAGCGTTAATGGAGTTGTGGAGTAGCTGTACTGCACCTAACGTGTCCTCCAGCTCTCTGCATAGGCCAACAGCGGTGAATGGTGACCGCCATTGTCACATACATATCTGGTGGTGTCACCCACGATCGTGCCTGGGTTATGGGCGGTGCCACACCTCAGGTGTCAAGCGGTAGGCACCGCCATATGTCTGCCAGACAGTGCCTGGAGTGACCGTGATTTGGGTAGCGGTGAATGGTGACCGCCATTGTCACATACATATCTGGCGGTGTCACCCGCGATCGTGCCTGGGTTATAGGCGGTGCCACACCTCAGGTGTCAAGCGGTAGGCACCGCCATATGTCTGCCAGACAGTGCCTGGAGTGACCATGATTTGGGTAGCGGTGAATGGTGACCGCCATTGTCACATACATATCTGGCAGTGTCACCCGCGATCGTGCCTGGGTTATGGGCGGTGCCACACCACAGGGGCCAGGCGGTAGGCACCGCCATATGTCTGCCAGACAGTGCCTGGAGTGAGCGTTAATGGAGTTGTGGAGTAGCTGTACTGCACCTAACGTGTCCTCCAGCTCTCTGCATAGGCCAATATGTACAGTGCCCAGTGTCTCAACAATTGAAGGGTCCTCATGAGGGCAAATGCACAAAAGGGACATGTCACTCCACGTCACCAACACATACCATATATGGGTCGCCAATACATTGCATGGGCACATACACTCGCACATGTCACATGTGCTGTGAAATGTAGACTGTCCAGTTAATGTGTTGCATAGCATATGTAGATAATGGTCAATGTCTGTGTGTGCAATGTAACGCACACTGTCGTCTCATTTACTGAACTAGGGGCATCAGCAACTGGCACATTGTCCAATGCACATGCACACACGTGTCCCCCACGCTCAGCCAGTGGTCAGTGTGTAGTTGAAGTGTGCCATGTGCAACCTGTTTTGGTAGGTGTATCAGGGCCAGCAACATGGTGTGTTCGGGTAGTATTGCAATTAGTAACATATGCTGGGGGTCATACTCACAGGTATGCACACATATTTGTTAGTATATCACACTGTGCATGCGAATGAGCCGGAGGGGTGCACAGATAATTGCTGCTGGTAAGGGGACAGGTGTACGAGTAGTGTGCCTGATGTGTACCTACTTGTGAAGTGCCCTGTCGGTTAATGGTGCATGTTGTAAGACTTGGGAATGTGTCTGTCGAAAAATGTATGTGATGCACATTTCATGGTCTTCTGCATTGACATCTGTGCACTGTGATCTGTCCTAGGAGGAGGAGGCACAATATCCATCGTCCGTTCACAGTCCTGGCAGACATGGAGAATGAGGATATAATCCGCAAATTCAGGATGGACCGACAAACCCTGCAGAACCTATGTGCCATGTTGGAGCCCCACCTGCAGCCACGTCGGACATATCCAACAGCTTTCACCGCAACATCTAAGGTGATGGCATGCCTGCATTTCTTTGCAACAGGCTCATTCCAGCACACACTCGCAAGTGCAGGCGGGATGTCACAGCCGATGTTCAGCCTGGTGCTGAGGGATGTCCTGTCGGCCATGATGCTCTACAAAGACAGATATATCCATTTTCCCAGGGGGCCTGAGTTGGTGGCTGTGAAGGGCGATTTCTATGCCCTTGGACATATCCCCCATGTCATTGGTGCAATTGATTGCACACATGTTGGGCTTGTGCCACCACAGGCACGTGAACAGGTTTACCGCAATAAGAAGCATTCACACTCGGTAAATGTTCAAGTGGTGTGCCTGGCGGACATGATCATCTCACACGTGTGTGCCAAGTTTCCCGGCTCAGCCCATGATGCCCACATCTGGCGCAGCAGCATCGTTCCTCAGCTGATGGCCAATCTGCTTCCTGAGCGTGCATGGCTTGTGGGTGAGTATGCATAGTGGATTAGAGTGGTGTGTGTGTGACATGCTGTTGTGTTGCATTTTGGGACTGCAAGGTTAATCTGTGTCTCTCACACCCAGGGGACTCGGCATATCCGAACCGCCCGTGGTTGCTGAGCCCATTGCAGAATCCCGTCACGCCAGCTGATGTGCGATACAATGATGCCCATGGGAGGACACAGCGTGGGATAGAACGGACATTTGGTCTCCTAAAATCAAGATTTCGGTGCCTGGACCGTACTGGAGGTGCCCTTATGTACTCGCCAGGGAAGGTGTGTCAGATAGTGGTGGCATGCTGCATGCTCCACAACCTGGCCATTCGCAAGGCAATACCCCTGATCCTGGATGACGATGATGAGCAGCCAAGGCCGCCGCCTGCAAATCAACCCGGATCCAGTGACGAGGGCAGTGGAGAGGAGGAAGGGGTCGACATGCTTCGACAGCTCATCCCCCGCTACTTCACCTGAAGTTGAGTGACGATGTAGAAGGGACAAAATGGTCTGATGGTGTTGCTGTTGCTGTGTGGGTGTATGTGAGCTTGCTGACTGCAGCTTGGTGTTGACTCATTGCTGCCTGCCAATGTATGTGTGATTGGTTAGTGTGATACAGAATGTCTCTATGGTGACTGTTGCTCTGTGTGAAGTTTGTAGATCTGAGTACCTTGTTGACAAGTGTTGTGTGATGTGTGCAATGCCACACCCATACAAGTGACTCTTGTTCTGCGGTTTTCCCTAGGTCCCTTCAGCATCTCACTTGTTACCTACATTCCATTCCCCTGGACCATGTCCTACACGGTGAAGGTTGCACATCCTGTATTAAAGACGGAGCAGACACAACAACATGTGTGTAAGGTGTATTTATTTACAACTGTGACATGCGAGGGTGGAGAAAATGTGAAGGGGGAATTGAAGAAGTGAGTTGACAGTCATGGTAGATGAGATACTTGAGTAGTCCCCACAATGATGTGGAGACCCAGTCCAACAGATAGATGCCATTCACATGGCAGTGTGGTGAAGGATAGTCCAAAAGGTCAATGCAGTGGTGCAGTGGTCTGCCATCATGGCTGGCTCGGGGACTAGCGTTTGGCAGGTGCTTTGGCACGTGAGACCCCCTGGCCTTTCCTTGGACGGCCCCTCTTGCGCTTGACTGGAGGGGCCACTGCTGCAGGGGCAGTGGTGTCTGAGGACTCACCCCCCTCTGTGGATGCAGGGGAGGATGATGAAGTGTCATCCTGCTGCCCAACAGGGGGAGGCGGAGGGGTAGAATGTTGCGCTTGCCTGTCCCTCAGAACCGCCACTAGCTACCCCAAGAGGTCCACAATCTGTCCCATGCGTGTGTCCATGGACCTCAGCAGCAGGAGGTGTTCCCGAGATTCTTCCTCTAACCGGCCCATTCGTCCCTGGGCCTGTTGGTAGGCCCCAAGGACACTGTCGATGTGGCCCAGGGCTTCCGTCCCAGGATCAGTCCCCCTTTGCATGAACCTGTCCCGACCAGCTGCACTGCTGCCACGGTCCTGTCCGGTCCTCACATTGGCCCGCTGCATCCTCTCCCTGGCCTTCGCAGTCGATGTGGTGGGCTGCTCAACCCCTGGGGCAGAGAGGGTGTTGCGGACAGCTGTGGTGGTGTTGGTGGTGGTGGTGGTAGTGGTTGACACACAGGCCGTGACAGCAGCTGTCAGAGGATGGTCAGGGGCTGCAGCTGATGTGGTTGGGGGGACAATGGGTGCCTGGGACTGGTTGCGGCCTGCCACACCAGATGGGCCAGCGTGGAGCTCCTCATCCAAGGAATCCAGGGAGTCCTCATCCAGTTGTCTCTGTTCCGGGGGGGGACTGGCTCTGCAGGGTGGTGTCATCCTCTGCAGTGAGTTCTTGGTCACCTGTGGGTCAGATGAGAAATGGTCATTGTGTTGCACCTATCAAAGTTTGTGTTAGCACATCCAGCAGTTGTTCACTGTACAAATTTGCATTGACCGACATCCAGTGATGCATTACAAGCTGTTGTGGTACATGCATTACTTGTCCATATTGGGAGTTGTCAAGACATGACATGCACAATATAATTTTTTAACATTGACAGTCTCATGTTGGCATCCTGTTATTGATCAATCATATGTCATCCATTTACGCGTATGTGTCACTTGTTGAGCCCTTGCAGCGGTTTACTCTGCACAGTGAGTGAACATTGTAGTTTCATGCATACCTTTTCAATGTGGTGTAGATATCTGTATTTGCAATTCCAGACATGCTTAAGTTTGCTTTAAT
Organism: Calotriton arnoldi; assembly: GCA_963921515.1. Classification (NCBI taxonomy): domain Eukaryota; kingdom Metazoa; phylum Chordata; class Amphibia; order Caudata; family Salamandridae; genus Calotriton; species Calotriton arnoldi. The sequence goes on from CAWUFW010011798.1 coordinate 156,906, forward strand.
TAGATCCTTGGTGGTCTGGACCACTGCTACTGTCAGATGGCATGTAGTGGTGTGCATGGTTGTGCTTAGAGTTCCATCTACATGTGTTTCAGACATTCACACTTTGGTTGCTGTCACAGTTTCATTTTCTTAGGTGTGTGCACACTATAGTTGCCAATGCTATCTGGGTGTGCAGTTGTGCATTGAGAGGCCTGGTGTCCTATGCCAACATGTTTTTTTAAATGCATATCTGGCTGCATGTTGTGGCTGTTGATATGTTGTGTTTGCTGTGTTTTCCTTGTATTTGAGAGACCTCTCTGTGTGTGTATGATGAGGGCTTCCATCTTGGTCCAGTGTGGGACAAGTCAGCATGATATGTCCACATGCCAGTTCTTTTGAAGTGTACATTGCAATGACTGACACATGCATGTTGGTGCCAGGAAGTAATGGGTCTTGTGTGCTGGCGGTCAGGTGGGCCTGTGTGAGTTGTTGTGCAAGCTTCCCAGCCCCACACACCCCGACCTGTGAGATGCGGTTACCTACCTGTGAGTTGGGTGGGTAGCATACATTGCCTGCCACATGCTTCTTATTGGGGGTGTAGTGTCCCATCCTCCATAGTGGTGGAACAGCATGCATGTTGCATTTTGTGGGACGGATAGCCAAACACACTACACCGTCTCACTGTGAAGATGGCTAACTACCGTTTGAGGTGAAGGTGAGCAATGACATGGCTATGTGACTTGGTAGAAATCTTTGGATGGAATGTGCATGTGGTGAGCATGATGTGTGTGTGGCTTTTTGTACCCATTGATTTCAGATTACATTTGGACATGGGGTATAGCACCCCATCACTGTTGTCCCATGTATCTGGCTGTGGGGTTCACTCCCCCGACATTTGAAGGCACAATAGGGCAAGGGGTATAGTCTCGTCGCACAGTGGTGACATACAGCAGGGTGAAGATCTCACCCAGCATACATTTCCACACTGTCATGGTTTCATGGTATTTGTGGACCTGAGAACATGAGCACAGTACTGGTGAAGCAGTTGTTCCAGGGCATCCATACACTGACATGTTGTGGTCAACAGTGGTGTGTGTGTGAGATGTACTCAGCCCTGTGCAGACAATGTGTGCTTTTGGGGCCAGACTATACCAGCACTGTTCAGACAGACAGTGTGAGATGTGAACATTGTCAATGCATACACACATTGGTGGTCCAAACAAGACACCTTTGACAATTTAATTCAGACAAGGTGCTGTTCTGCAATTCAGTGCAGCACTGTGGTAGCTGGGTGTGTTGCAGGACATTTGGGATGTGCTTAGTTTAGCATTGTGAGACCCAGCTGCAGTGTAGTTTTTGGGTACACTGCACTTCCACTGTTTACATTGCAACACTGTGGTATGACATGGGTGATTTGCACTTTGCCAATCAAACGGCCAGACACTGCTGCAGGGCAGCATGATCGTTGTTAGTGTTGCAGTGTGTGATGCCTGGCACAGTGTACACAATGTGGGTCAATTTTGAACAGAGACTTGTGCATGGTGACTACAACACAACTGTTTTGCATTATTTGTGTTGGTGACTGTGGACTAAGTGGCATGGTGTCATGTGCGGCTGCACAGACGTCACATGCTTATGAGTGGGACTAGTGCTCCATCCTGCTCAGCTGTGGGACAAGGGGGCCAGGTGGGAGTTGTAGTGCAGGCCTCCCAAACACCCAACCACCTCCCTGTAAAGATGGCTACCTACCTGTTAGGTGAGGGTGAAGCACACAATGGCTGAGGCATGCTTCTGGGTGGGGGGAGGGCTACATCCTGCTCAGCTGTGGGACAAGGGGGCCAGGTGGGAGTTGTAGTGCAGGCCTCCCAAACACCCACCCACCTCCCTGTAAAGATGGCTACCTACCTGTTAGGTGAGGGTGAAGCACACAATGGCTGAGGCATGCTTCTGGGTGGGGGCAGTGCTCCATCCTGCTCAGCTGTGGGACAAGGGGGCCTGGTGGGAGTTGTAGTGCAGGCCTCCCAAACACCCACCCACCTCCCTGTAAAGATGGCTACCTACCTGTTAGGTGAGGGTGTAGCACACAATGGCTGAGGCATGCTTCTGGGTGGGGGAGGGCTACATCCTGCTCAGCTGTGGGACAAGGGGGCCAGGTGGGAGTTGTAGTGCAGGCCTCCCTATTTCACAGACACCTCCCTGTAAAGATGGCTACCTAACTGTTAGGTGAGGGTGAAGCACACAATGGCTGAGGCATGCTTCTGGGTGGGGGAGTGCTCCATCCTGCTCAGCTGTGGGACAAGGGGGCCTGGTGGGAGTTGTAGTGCTGGCAGCATGTACACATGTACCCATGGTGATGTTGCTAACTACCTTTGGGGGGCTTCAGGGGAGTGTCTGTTGTATCTGTGAGAGATGTGTTGGGGGAGTGTTGTGCACATGAATGAATTTGAACCTAGGAGGTATTATTTTGTAATAGTGCAAGACAGTACATTTGTGTGATGTTAGGCATTTGTTTGTACTTACCAGCCTCCACTCCCCGGGTATTCCTGAGAGACTCTCTGGATGTAGAATGCCAAGCACCTTCTCCTCCCATTCAGTGAATGTTTTGAGTGGAACGGAGGGCCACTGCCTGTCCTGTGAGCCAGCTCATGGTTCTTGGCTCTTCTTTTGACCACTGCCTTCAGATCGTGCCACCTCTTCACGATTTCATCTCTATTGCGTGGCACGGTCCCTACTGCATTGACCTTCTCTACTATCCTTCTCCACATTTGCGTCCTTGTTGCTAGAGGTGTCTGTTGGACCTGGTTACCAAACAATTGTGGTTCTACCCTGATTATCTCATCGACCATGACCCTCAACTCACTCTCAGTGAATTTGGGCATTCTCTGTGGTGACATGGTGTGTGATGTGTCAAGGTGTTTAGGGTGCAGGTTTGGAAGTGGTAGTGGTGGTTGTGGTGTGTGCTGTGCAAAGGTGTTAGAGGTGCAGGTGTGGAAGTGGTGGTGGTGATGTGTGTGTGTTGTGCAGATTTGCCTCTCCTGTCATCTGTGGTGGATGTCCCCTCAGTTGTGGAGTTATGCAAAGGATTGTGGTATGTTGGGGGCTGAATTTATACTGGTGTCTGTGGGTGTGTCAGGATGGGATATTGGTAGCAGGTGTGGTGTGTGTGTGAACCTGGGATTTGTAGTTTTGGAGTTTCCCATGGGGGTGTGTCTTTGGGCTGTGTTAGCTATTTTTGGGTGCATGCCTTGTTCGGTTGGTGCACTTTGTGGCCATGTTGTGTGTTTTTCTAGCGACCACCATTTTTTTAACGGAGCGTCCGCAGTGGTGGCTCGGCTACGGCGCTTCCGCCGTCTCACTGATTCTTCAATGTTGTCGACCGCGGCGGTCGGAAACAGCGTACTGCACCGCGGGGATGTTGGGAATATCATAATTTCGATGGCGGTGTCTCCGCTGTGGTTGCGGTCGTTTGGGCTATATCCGCTGCGAAACCGACCGCCGCGGACGGGTTTGGGCCTTCTCCGCAGGTGAACGGCGGTTTCTCGGGTCTCCTTTCCGCCGCGGTTGGATTTTTACCGCCGAGGATTCTAATCTAGCCGTCGGTTTTCCCGCGGTAGCGGCGGGCGGCGATTTCCCGCTACCATGGCGGTCGGTTGTTTTTCCGTCCGCCATCGTAATGACCTCCTAAGTATTTTCTTATTAAAAAATAAAGATTTAAAAATTAACAAGTGTTATTCTTTTTTATTGTTATTAAATATTTTCCTTAAATGTATATTTTAATGCAATATATAATTTTTTAACTAATATATATCATCTCAATATATGATTATAATTATTATAATTGTAAAGATAATATAAAATATTACACATTTCCATCAGTACTATACATTATAAAAACATTTTAAACTCACACACCTATAAACATATATAATGTAATATTTCTACACCAATTAGTATAAAGTAAATTTATGTGCTCTACACTACACATAACAAATTTACTATTCCCACTACAATTAATACAAACTGAGGGAAGTTGCTGGACATTAAAGATATATATTTTACTATTCCCACTCAAGTAAGTATTAAGTCAGGGAAGGTGCTGAACACTAAACTTATATATTTTACTATTCACACTCCACTTAGTATAATTCAGAGAAGATGCTGGTCACTAAACCTATATAATTAACTATTCCCACACCAGTTAGTATTAAGTCAGGGAAGGTGCTGGACACTAAACATATATAAATTACTATTCCCACTCCAGTTAGTATTAAGTCAGGGAAGGTGCTGGACACTAAACTTATATATTTTACTATTCCTACTCCAATTAATATATACTCAAGGAAGGTGCTGGACATTAAACATATATAATTTACTATTCCCACTCCACTTAGTATTAATTCAGGGAAGGTGCTGGACACTAAGGGCCCGATTCTGATGCGGGTTGGAAAAGCTTCCCGACCGACGGCCTGATTCTGATGCGGTTAGGAAGGCCTCCTAACGGCATTTGCTCCTTCCAAATCGGATCGGGAACGTGTCTTCCCGACCGAGGGCCCAATTCTGATGCGGTTAGGAACAAATGTTCCCATTGAAGTCAATGGGAGTTCAACCAAATCGTATCTGGAAGCATCCGGATGCATCCTACTCCGCCGGTCGGACTTTCCCGATCCGAGTGGGTCGGACACCATTTCCCAACCGATTCGGTCGGGAAGCTTTTCCAACCCGCATCAGAATCGGCCCCCTAAACCTATATAATTTACTGTTCCCACTTCAGTTAGTATTAAGTCAGGGAAGGTGCTGGACACTGAACTTATATAATTTACTATTCCCACTCCAGTTAGTATTAATTCAGTAAAGATGCTGGACACTAAACCTATATAATTTACTATTCCCACTCCAGTTAGTATTAAGTCAGGGAAGGTGCTGGACACTGAACTTATATAATTTACTATTCCCACTCCAGTTAGTATTAATTCAGGAAAGAGTCTGGACACTAAACCTATATAATTTACTATTCCCACTCCAGTTAGTATTAATTCAGGAAAGAGTCTGGACACTAAACCTATATAATTTACTATTCCCACTCCAGTTAGTATTAAGTCAGGGAAGGTGCTGGACACTGAACTTATTCAATTTACTATTCCCACTCCAGTTAGTATTAATTCAGGAAAAATGCTGGACACTAAGGGGTCGATTCCGATTCGGGCCGGAAAAAGCACCGACCGACTCGGATCCGGAAAAATACCGACCGACACGTACCAGTGGCGCCCGACACGCCAAGTACGATGCAAGGCGCGATAAATCCGACCGACACGTCAGGAAACCAAGCCGACCGACCGAGCCGCTCGGAAAATAGCAATCCGGCCGGAAAAACACGCGAATCCAACCGACCGACACGCACCCGGAACAAATCCGACCGAATCGTACCCGCCAACTCCAACCCGCAAAGTACGATGCAAGGCGCGAAAACACGACCGAGTCGGACGGAGGACAAGCCGTACGACCGACACGCATACAAAACCGAGCCGAAGCAACACAATACACCGCGACCGACGCGTACGCAGCATACAAAACTGCACAAACACAGCGTGGACGAAACGGAAAACACCGTACGAGACCAATGCAGGGTCCGACTCGGTCACAAGAACGTTTCCAACATACACAAACAGCACAAAGGAAAAATCAACCAAAAAAAGGCCAAACAAGCAATTACCAAGCCAATAAACACTGGGGGGGTGGGGACAGAGAACAAAGACACACCCACAACTCCACCTATATAAAGGACACAAATCACTACCATGAGCCTTTGCAAATGCCATTTCACTGCCAGCACCCAAGAGAAAGCAACCACACACCCACAGCTCATCCCTCACACAAGCCACACACCATCAGCACACCAACAAATACCTACCTCACATACACCCAGCAAAACACACACTCACACACCCTCACCTGCACACCAACACACACATCACTCACCATCACCACCCATCACCATGCCCCCCAAGAAGAATCCCAAGTTCCTAGATTGTGAATTGGAAGTCCTGGTAGACGAGATCCTCAGGGTGGAGCCACAGCTGTTTGGCACTCTGGTCCAACAGACCCCCATGTCGCAGAAAACCAAGATGTGGGAGAGGATCATCAACAGGGTGAACGCCCAATCATCATGTCGGCGCACAAAGACGGACATCCAGAACAGGTGGTATGACGTGCGCAGGAGGGTACGGGACCTGCTGAAGATAGACTACAGCAACAGCCAACAGACCGGCAGTGGCCCTCCTGCCAAGCCAATATACCTCAGGCCCTGGGAGGAGAAGGTGCGGGCCATCCTTCCGCCAGTGAGCGTATATGGACTAGAGAACATCCCAGAGCCTGGTGAGTACACAACAAATGTACACAATAAACTGCCACAAAACACACACATCACTGTCAAGGGGAGAGTCAAACCATGCACACATAGCAATTACACAGCAACTAGAACAGAATCATCCCAAAATGTGTATGTCAGTCAGATAAACACAACACATGCCATCAAAAAAGTCACATCCAACTGTGCCAACACATGTACAAACACAACCACAACTACAGCTAGGCAGTGGCACAAATAGAACTAACACACACATCCACACATGTAGCCACCACAACAACACCAACACACAGTGAAGACCACTCAAAGGAAGGAATTCTGTGTATGCTGGCCAAGTCAGTGTAGCCAATAGCATCATGGGAGTCGCAGTCACACATATTGCCCCCCCACAACTGTCCCATCAACACCACCCTGAACCATGCTCACATCACAGGGAGTGGAGAAGGACTCACAAGATGGCTGACACTGGCTACTGCTGTGGGGAGCACAAGGCCCTGCTGCCAACTGTGCACCAACAAACAGCAGGACACCACTGACTGACATCCTGAGAGACAACTTCCACTCCCTGCAATGCAAGCACGTTCCATGGTGGGCTATCTGGCTGGCTGGGTGGGAAGGGGGACTTGCAGCACTGACTATAGTCACCAGCACCTCCCCTCACACCCCCCAACACAAACTCCACAGTACCCACCTGGTAGAATGCAATGCCCTCCATCCTAACACAATATCCCACAAAGCACCACCACCCTGGGTTATGTTGTGTGAAGCACAGGGACACTCTTGGGACTCTTAGCCAAACAACTGCCAGGACAACACTCCCAGCCATCCTGTCAGCACAGCCAGCCCACCCCACAGGGAAGCAGAGTCAAAAGGAAGGAAGCATGGGCATGCTGGGAAGGGGGGTGGAGGCAATAGCATGATGGGAGTCGTAGTCACAGACATAGCTCACCCCCACAACTGTCCCATCAACACCACCCTGAACCATGCTCACATCACAGGGAGTGGAGAAGGACTCACAAGATGGCTGACACTGGCTACTGCTGTGGGGAGCACAAGGCCCTGCTGCCAACTGTGCACCAACAAACAGCAGGACACCACTGACTGACATCCTGAGAGACAACTTCCACTCCCTGCAATGCAAGCACGTTCCATGGTGGGCTATCTGGCTGGCTGGGTGGGAAGGGGGACTTGCAGCACTGACTATAGTCACCAGCACCTCCCCTCACACCCCCCCAACACAAACTCCACAGTACCCACCTGGTAGAATGCAATGCCCTCCATCCTAACACAAGATCCCACAAAGCACCACCACCCTGGGTTATGTTGTGTGAAGCACAGGGACACTCTTGGGACTCTTAGCCAAACAACTGCCAGGACAACACTCCCAGCCATCCTGTCAGCACAGCCAGCCCACCCCACAGGGAAGCAGAGTCAAAAGGAAGGAAGCATGGGCATGCTGGGAAGGGGGTGGAGGCAATAGCATGATGGGAGTCGTAGTCACAGACATAGCTCACCCCCACAACTGTCCCATCAACACCACCCTGAACCATGCTCACATCACAGGGAGTGGAGAAGGACTCACAAGATGGCTGACACTGGCTACTGCTGTGGGGAGCACAAGGCCCTGCTGCCAACTGTGCACCAACAAACAGCAGGACACCACTGACTGACATCCTGAGAGACAACTTCCACTCCCTGCAATGCAAGCACGTTCCATGGTGGGCTATCTGGCTGGCTGGGTGGGAAGGGGGACTTGCAGCACTGACTATAGTCACCAGCACCTCCCCTCACACCCCCCCAACACAAACTCCACAGTACCCACCTGGTAGAATGCAATGCCCTCCATCCTAACACAAGATCCCACAAAGCACCACCACCCTGGGTTATGTTGTGTGAAGCACAGGGACACTCTTGGGACTCCTAGCCAAACAACTGCCAGGACAACACTCCCAGCCATCCTGTCAGCACAGCCAGCCCACCCCACAGGGAAGCAGAGTCAAAAGGAAGGAAGCATGGGCATGCTGGGAAGGGGGTGGAGGCAATAGCATGATGGGAGACGTAGTCACAGACATAGCTCACCCCCACAACTGTCCCATCAACACCACCCTGAACCATGCTCACATCACAGGGAGTGGAGAAGGACTCACAAGATGGCTGACACTGGCTACTGCTGTGGGGAGCACAAGGCCCTGCTGCCAACTGTGCACCAACAAACAGCAGGACACCACTGACTGACATCCTGAGAGACAACTTACACTCCCTGCAATGCAAGCACGTTCCATGGTGGGATAACTGACTGGGTGGGTGGGTGGGTGGGAAGGAGGTCTGGCTGTCAACCAAACACAATCAATGCAGACCATGTTCACACCCCAGAGAATACATAGAAATGCCCAAATAATGCAGGACAATGTGCCACACCAATATCAACCCCTGACTGTGACGACTTAGGACAATACAATGTACAGGCCCGCACCCCGAGGCACAGTCACAACTGTCAGGTGTGTCAACCACTGATGCCTGCAGAAACATGACATACATTGTTTGTGTCTCCCAAAAACAGGTGATGATAGGGACACAGCAGCAGACGCTGAGGAGTCCCAGTCCCAGGCTCAAGAGGATGCCGAGCTCACTGGCGTCGTACAGCCTCTGTCCTCCTCGGACGATGAAGAACAACCTGGCACATCCGGTGCAAGTCAACATGCTGCACCAGCAGGACCACCAGCTGCAGCACCAGCAGGTCCACCAGCTGCACCCCCTGCACCCACCCCTCCAACGACTGTCACCACGAATACCATCCCTGCCGACATGGACAGAATAAGGAACAACACCAGCGCAGTGACCCTGGACCAACCTGGGGCCATGGACACCACCACCACCACCAACCCCCAAGGTGGACCAGGGTTATCTGTGCGTGCAACTGCACACACTGCACATGTCAGCAGGGGTGGTGGGAGGGGTGGGAGACAGAGGTCGCTGCTTGCAGACGTTGCTGGTGTGCATGAAGACCCACAACTGGTACGCATAGCTGATGCGTACCAGTCCAGCACCGGAGAGCTCAGCCAGGTAGTGGGGCTCCTCAGAGACATTAAACAGCAGCAGGCTGCCCATCATGCCCGCTTGGACTCCCACATGTCCCAAGTGGAGTCACACATGTCACGTGTGGACTCCCACATGTCACGTGTGGACTCCCACATGACCCGCGTGGAGTCCAAGTGGGATGTACTACATGAGATGACGGCGGTGCACAGGGACATTTTACAATGCCTCCGCCAGATGAACAGCAACCAGTCCACACCTCCCTGTGTGCCAACAACATCTGGTACCGAACAAACTGCAACTGCCACAGGGAGGGAGGAGGACTCTGGCGGAGAGTCCCCTGCACCGCAGCAGCCTGCACTTGAGGGCCCCCCCCCCAAGAAGAGGGGTCGTCCGAGGAGGGGAAAGTGAGAGGCTGATGGCCAAGCGCAACTCCCAGGAAGCCTGAACCTGTTCTGGATTTTCGCCTTTGTGCACAGACTGTTCACCCTGTTGATGGCAACACTACTCCCACACATTGCATGGGGAGTATAAGTTGGAACAATGTGTCAGACAACAGTGGCCCCGATACTGGGGATCCTGTCTACCTGGACTTTCTATTCATCTAGGAACTTGGGATTGCAAGATTCATGTACAGCACAATCCATCCTATGCACTATTATCACAATAAACACACTAATACACCATACTTGCCTCTGTGGTGATTCCAACGTGGGTGCTGTTATGGGGATGATGAACTGCAAAATTACACAGTGTATGCGAACTGCAACAGCAAGGACAACACAGGCATGTGAGTACAGGCAACGTGACACATATGAGGGAGACACACCACCAGGGCTACACAACACATACACACCTAGGCCATCTGACTCATTGCCTACACTGATGTTGCCAGGGAAGACGGTGCAATGCACAGACACCACACCCATTCCCAGTTGTAGTCAAGTAGCCCACAGGTGCAGTAAGCAAATGGCAGTCAAATGTGTGACCACAGACAACGCACATCACAAAGTGAAGCACAGGTTTATTACACAGTTGCAACATGCTGTAACCACTACAGATGCAAGGTAATCCCACCTGGCAGCGGGCACACAGTCAACAACTGTAGACTGAAGGAAGTCCATGGGTGTGGCGCACATCACCTGTAGGGACACAACAGCTACCAGCCTGGATGTGCAATCACGTCGTCGGTGGACACAGTTCACCAAACGAATCTGAAAGTACCCTGTGAAGGACAGAAATGACACACAGTCAAAAGCAATGCAGTACAGGACAGAACAGCAAAACTCATGCACAATACATGTTACAAGATACCCACCCAGAACCAAGTTAGCATGTCAACACTGTTGGGGAGTACAGCCCACCTGTCACCACACATCGCAACACACATCCTGTCAAGTAGCCCATGGACACACTCCAACAGCACCAGAGCACCACCCACACATCATGCCAACTCACATCATTCACATGACACCTCAGGATACTCACATTCAGCTAAAGAAGTTGGTGATGAGCTGTGTGCGGACATCACCATCACCATCATCATCATCATCGTCACTGGCATCGTGGTCCAGGCCAGGATCCTCCACAGGTGGCGGATGTTGGTCATCGTCATCCTGGATGAGAGGCAACTCCTTCCGCACTGCCAGGTTGTGGAGCATGCAGCAGACGATGATAATCTTGCACACTTTCGCAGGGGCATATGGGAGGGACCCTCCGGTCTTGTCCAGGCAGCGGAAGCGGCTCTTCAGGAGACCAAAGGTCCGCTCAATCACTCTCCTGGTCCGACCATGTGCCTCATTGTAGCGCATCTGGGCAGGTGTCACAGGGTTCCTGAGGGGTGTCAGCAACCACGGCATGTTGGGGTATCCCGAGTCACCTACGGACAGACAAGTGCACATCAGCTGACTTGGAAAAGTGGGCGGAATACTACAGATCAGATCACACACAATGGCACAAAGTCAGTACACACCGACAAGCCAGGCACGCTGGTTCTGCATCTGTGCCATCAACCTGGGGATGCGACTACTCCTCATCACAAAGGCATCGTGTGCTGAACCAGGGAAACGGGCACACACGTGTGTGATGGTCATGTCTGCAAGACACACCACCAGTGCATTGACCGAGTGGTAGTGCTTGCGGTTCCTGTAGGCCTGCTCCTGGGCCTGTGGTGGTACCAAAGCCACATGTGTCCCATCAATGGAGCCAATGACATGCGGCATCCTCCCCAGGGCATAAAAGTCACTCTTCACGTCAGTGAGTCGTCGCAGTCTAGGGAAATAGATGTACCGGTTCAGGAAGAGCAACATTGCCGCCAAAACATCGCGGAGCACACGGCTGAACATGGTCTGTGACATCCCACCAGCAGACGCCACAGTATGTTGGAAGGTACCGGTGGCAAAGAAGTGTAGGGCTGCCATCACCTTCACCTTGGGGGTCAGCGCTGTAGGATACGGCCGGCCAGGCTGCAAATGTGGGGACAACTGCACTGCCAAATCCTCAATCAGCTGCCTGGTGAAGCGGTACCGTCGGATGCTGTCCCGTTCCACCATCGTTGCCAGGTCTGGGAATGGCCGATGGACAGCAGGAGCCCTGCAGTGCAGAGGAGAAGTAAGCAAGATCGTCAGTCACCCCACATATGCGGCATTGAACACACTCAAGATCCCAACATACATCATCATGAGGCACAACTACATGAAGTGTGCAGTACCGGAACGACATTCATGGTACATACATGGCCAACATCTGTCAACACGGTCCTACAGGTGGCATCAATTTGTCCCTGTTTGGCCCATTGGATATCATGATGCTGTGTCACAGTCACCCCCCAGTGACATGTGAGGACAGATGTGCCCCAGGCACCACAGCTCAACGACAGGCACATTCCCAGGGACCCTGTAATGCCACATGGACACTGGCATCACCTGGAGTATCATGTGTACACCACAACAAAACAAACATGACCCCCACAGGTAGTGGCCACACTTGCCATGGCAGGAGAGCCATGGACGTCTGTGACACACACGCACAACATCAGAGTCCATGCACACACAACGTGGATGTGGAGACTGTCTCCCATTGTGCACATGAAATCAGAGACATTGTAAACACTACATGCACAAAGACTGTGGAGGGCCATCACTATTGTGCCACTGGGACACCCTGGCTCAAACATACCGTCCCACATGGGACTCACGGGGTATGTGACATGACATACACAAACACCACTGTGAAATGTGACCATGGCACATGCACAGATATGAACAGTTGCACATCACAGTGGTCACGTACACGTAACACCCATGATCCTGTCCCCATGAACACGTGCACAGCCTGGGGGTGGCTGCCCACAGGTGACACCCACAGGACAACATGTACACCAACATACACACAATAGGAAATGCAGCCTTACATGCCTTATGATAAGGTTTGGACAGGCTGTCGTGATGTAGGTGTGCCCCTCACTCCCTGGGAGCTATCTGTGGCTGGCATATGTCCATCTGAGACAGGCATGCTGACATATGCCAGTCACATGTACAGTGATGCGTTGTACTGCAATGGACCGATCGGTGCCTCCGGCCGGCCCATTGCATTCAATGTGTGCGGGTACGCGTTGTACCCCTGTGCGCGTTGAACAGCAATGGACCGATCGGTGCCTCCGGCCGGCCCATTGCATTCAATGTGTGCGGGTACGCGTTGTACCCCTGTGCGCGTTGTACTGCAATGGACCGATCGGTGCCTCCGGCCGGCCCATTGCATTCAATGTGTGCGGGTACGCGTTGTACCCCTGTGCGCGTTGAACAGCAATGGACCGATCGGTGCCTCCGGCCGGCCCATTGCTTTCAATGTGTGCGGGTACGCGTTGTACCCCTGTGCGCGTTGAACAGCAATGGACCGATCGGTGCCTCCGGCCGGCCCATTGCATTCAATGTGTGCGGGTACGCGTTGTACCCCTGTGCGCGTTGAACAGCAATGGACCGATCGGTGCCTCCGGCCGGCCCATTGCATTCAATGTGTGCGGGTACGCGTTGTACCCCTGTGCGCGTTGAACAGCAATGGACCGATCGGTGCCTCCGGCCGGCCCATTGCATTCAATGTGTGCGGGTACGCGTTGTACCCCTGTGCGCGTTGTACTGCAATGGACCGATCGGTGCCTCCGGCCGGCCCATTGCATTCAATGTGTGCGGGTACGCGTTGTACCCCTGTGCGCGTTGAACAGCAATGGACCGATCGGTGCCTCCGGCCGGCCCATTGCATTCAATGTGTGCGGGTACGCGTTGTACCCCTGTGCGCGTTGTACTGCAATGGACCGATCGGTGCCTCCGGCCGGCCCATTGCATTCAATGTGTGCGGGTACGCGTTGTACCCCTGTGCGCGTTGTACTGCAATGGACCGATCGGTGCCTCCGGCCGGCCCATTGCATTCAATGTGTGCGGGTACGCGTTGTACCCCTGTGCGCGTTGTACTGCAATGGACCGATCGGTGCCTCCGGCCGGCCCATTGCTTTCAATGTGTGCGGGTACGCGTTGTACCCCTGTGCGCGTTGAACAGCAATGGACCGATCGGTGCGCACCCATTGACAATGGGCTTGCCTGGCAACGGACGCGTTTTTGAATATTCGAACGAGTCGGTTGCTGGAAAATCAGTTGGTCACCCACAACAATGTTGCAAAATAATGTATGTCATGAAGTTGAAGATTTGAAGGATGCTGTGGGCGTGTTTTGGTGCTGCTATTCCATGGATTGGCCAGATTCAGAAGATGCTAACGACTTGGACCTATCACTTTGGACACAAGGGACAGTATCTGCCTCTCCAGCACATATATATTGCTGCATGTTCCCCTGAGAGCCCACTTGCCTGCACTACATGCTCCAGGACGACATCTGCCACTGCACTGCTGCTGTCTCTGCCCCTCTGGACCCTGCAATGGCACGTACTGTGGAGAGAGCCCCAGCCTTCAGCCTTGAAGAGAACCAGGCCCTGCTGGACAGCCTACTTCCACAGTACAGCAAGCTGTATGGGACACCAGGGGAGCAGGTGAGTGTTCTGTGCACTGCCTTTCTGAATGTGCATTTTGTCTGACTAGCAAGGCTGAGAGTCAGCACACCACTGGCTAGCAGGCTCACTGAGTAGTTGTCACCCCCCATAGTGTGTAGTGACTTGCACTGGACAGGTATGGTGCAGTGACAGTGCTTCTGAACAGGGTTTTACTCCCCATGCTATGATACCATGTAGTGACTTCTGGAAAACTGTCCATGGGCAGCCGTGCACTGCCTGGGTACACCATGTGCCCCTGTGATTGCGACATGTATATGCAACTGTGTCATGCACGGATATGTTGCATGTGTAGTAATGTCCTTATCACTTTGTCATCCTGACAGGCTTCTGCCCATCGGAAGCATGAGATCTGGAAGGACATCGTCCGGGCTGTCCGGTCCGTGGGGGTCTACAAGCGCCGGATCCGCAACTGCCAAAAGAGGTGGCAGGACCTTCGGGGCTGGACCCGGAGGATTGCACGGGTCCAGCTGAAGCTGTCGCCTCCTCGCAGGAGGGGCGGAACACGGACCCTGACCCCCCACATGCTCAGGATCCTGGCGGTGGTCTTTCCAGACCTGGATGGGCAGCTGAAGGCCAGAGAGCAGCAAGGAGGGGGTGAGTCAAAGACTGCACTGTGTACTCTGTCTAACATGTTATGTGCCCTCCTCGGGCCAGGTTGAACTGCCACAGTACAGCAGTCATGTTGTCCAGGAGCCATGTCCCTCTATTGTGCACTGCCCACTCCTCATCTGATACCCAGGTGTGGCCCTTACATGCAGGGAATTCTGTCACTTAGGACTGTGTCCTTGCAGTTTGCTTGACTCAAGGTGGGAGACAGCATCTGTTTCCCTGACTCTGTGGTGGGCATCATGGGTGGGTCCATTGCTTACACAATGCCTGTATTCTGACATGTAGGGTAGTGTCACAGGTCTCCCATATGTCCAATAGGTATGACCTGGACAGATGAGGGTTAAGAGGATGTGTAGTGGGGGGATGTACATGTGCACTTGTGCAGCTCCAGGACTTGCATTCCCCATGACCTACTATTGTGACACAGTGCAGAGTGTTGTTGTCTGGCTGCAAAGTCATACATCACTGAGACAGTGATGTATGACTTTGCAGTCATGCCTCCGCCATGGCATGTGTCTACTGATTGGTGATCCTGCAGGGGAGTGACATGTGCTACATGCACACCATAGTGGCGCTGGCTATCAGGACATGGGTGCATCATGGTGTCTGTCGCTGGTATGCATCACATGCATTTCCTATTTGACTCTGGGCATCCCTTACATCCGTAAACCTGTACTGACTCAGTGGCAAGAGCTGTGATGTGTCCACACCGTGTCCTCTGCACTGTCCAACTACTGTGTACTTGGTGCATGTGTCAACACTGGGGTGTTGCAATCCAACAGACACCAGACAGATGGGTGCAAGGCCATGTGGGATGTGAGTGCCATGCTTGGCATCAGACTGACAATTGACTTCTCCTGTTCAATTAGTGCACTTTTAGCAATGTACAACTAATGATGCCAGGGCTTGCTCTGGGATGTGCTGTGCTCACAGTGGTGTGTGCGTTATGTGCAGGTGACTGATGTCTGTCTGTTTCCCCATTGTTTGCAGATACATCCACGGCCACGGAAGGGGACAGCTCCACGGACCAGGAGGAGCCGGAGAGCCAGACTGGGTCAGCAGCCGAGGAGTGGTCGGAGGGACCCAGTGGCACGGAGGGCGAGGGGAGCCACACCGAGGAGTCCTCAGCAGCATCCACCTCAGCTGAGGACCAGAGCAACTCGGAGGATGACTCCCTTGTGGAGGCGGGTGTCAGCAGCCACCACACCCCAGCTAGTGTTGCTGTCCCCGCCACCACCAGCACCACCACCGCCCTCCCATCGGCTCCCATTCCCCAGGTCCGTGGAGGCTCCCATGTCCGGGAGCGTGTCTCCTTTGGGCCAGGCACCGCACCCCCTGCCCCTGTGTCCCCTGCTGCCCTGAGTGAGGAGTCTGTGTACCTCCTTCGCCAGCTCCATGTAGGGCAGACAGCCATGCTGAGTGTCCTCCATGCGCACACCGCGCTGTTGACTCAGCTGGTGTCGTTCATGGAGGGCATCTCATCGGGCATGTCTGACCTACAGAGGGGCAATAGGTCCATGGACTCCTCCCTGACGGCAGCAGTGTCCCTCCTCAAACGGTCCCTCACCCCTCCTGCCTCTGCTCCATCCACACTCCCCAGCACCTTACCCATCCCAGGCACACACACACTGGCACACACCAGCACACACACATCCAGCACACTGACACACACGCCAATGACAAAACGCACACGCAAGCACATTCAGGGGACTGAAGCCAGACTCACAGGGGATGGGGCCCTGGAACACACACACGCATCCACATGCACTGCGCAGTCCTCAGTTCCCTCTCCCTCCAAAGCACCCTCCCTTGCCTCACCTGCAACCCCAAAGTCACAGCAGCTCTTCCTCTGTGACCTCGGCCTCTTCCCCACCGATGAAGCTGCTCCAGCATCCCGGGGGAAGAGGAAGCCCACCCACACGGAGCAGAGTGCCCCTCGCCCCCGGACACCCTCCCCCAGGCGCAGACGGACTGAGGCCCCCACCCGCAAGTCCCCCGGAGTGCTAAGAGCAAGACCCCGCCACCGCCCTGCAGCTCAGGCACAAGGTCTCCGTCCTCCATCCCTCAGGCCCCCACTGCACAGGTGCCCCCACCACACCCTGCCCCAGGTTCCCCCACCCACAGATATACCATCCCCAAGATGCTCCGGCCTTCTCCCCTGCCACTTGCTCTCCCAGCACCACACCCCCGCTGCGCTTGTCTGTGCCACTGATGTGGTGAGGGTGTCCTCCCCTCTGTCCAACCCACCTTGCCTGTTCCCCATTCTCCTCCCCTGGAGGTAGGCACTGCAGTGGAGTCCACTACCGCCCTGTCTGACTTGGGCACTGCAGTGGCGGACCTGTCCACCCCATCTGCAGGGTCCACTGCAGTTGTGCCGGCACCCACGACATCTGTGTCATGCCCCCCAGTTGTGCCGGCACACACCATGTCAGACACCTCCACTGCAGTTGTCAGTGGCTCTCCAGCACCCACCACCCCTTCCCTGACTCCCCCTGGTGAGCCCTGATCCTGTCCCTGCGGTGCCTGGCCTGCCCCCCGGTTGCCCCTCCTAGTGGATTGTCCCTGGTATTGTGCAGGCATGCGTAGGGTGACATCTGCCAGTGTCACCCTGTTTGAACTTTGACAATGGACTGGCCATTGGCCTTTGCTCTTTTTTCAGGACTTCGTTTGGCCTCAACACATATGCTGAATAAAGCAACTTTCTTTTCTCTAGTGCTCATGCTTCAGATGTACATGTTGTTGGTGCAGCTAACCATGCCCTTGCTGCAGTGATGGTGATATCTGGTCTCATGATTATGAAGTGTTACTGTGCAGGAACCCATGTGGTCCAGGGGGAATGTGTCCTATCATGTGGTGTATCCATGTCATCAATAGCAGCATCTGAGGGTGTCATGTGTTCAGTATTTGGCAATGGGTTTCCTACTTACATTGGCAATTTCACATCTGTGGCTTCCACCCCTGCACATCTGTTGTGCCTGCCATCGTTGCATTTGTCTACTTCCCTGACCGTGTTGCCATCTCCAGTGGACATGCAGGTTTGGGCATCAATGGGGAGGGACTCATCCGTGTAGTCAGTGCAACATTGCTATACAAGTGTGTTGGATCTGTGCTGATGATTCCGTTGGCACATCCATGACCAGGCTGATGTGATGGGAGCCCTCATTTGGTGCTAATTGTTGATTGTGTGACCAAGTGCTCAGCTGACATGATGGGGCCCT
The DNA here is from genome assembly GCA_963921515.1 of Calotriton arnoldi. Classification (NCBI taxonomy): domain Eukaryota; kingdom Metazoa; phylum Chordata; class Amphibia; order Caudata; family Salamandridae; genus Calotriton; species Calotriton arnoldi. The sequence goes on from CAWUFW010011798.1 coordinate 175,170, forward strand.
ACTGAGGCAACATATGGCACAGCTTTCCTCACACAGGAGTGGAGTCCCCTCATGGCAGTGTGTACACGTGTGACATTGCCTGCGCCCAAGGTGTGTGTTGTATGTGCATGTCTGTGTGTTCACTTCCATTCATCTGCGCATGCTGTGATCCCTAGTGTTGTACCTGTTTGTGATGCTTGCTGACTTGAGCTATGTTCCCCCAAAGTCTTCTCCCTGTGTTCTCTGTGATGTGGGTGCATGGCACATTACTGGTCATCAGGGTGTCACCCATAGGTGTGTTTGCTGTCAGGGCAGAGTTTGTGTGCTGACGCAGATGGGTCACAGTCAGGTTTCCCTTTGGCACTTGTTGTTTGCCCCTGTCATGTGATTTCCAGTTTGTGTTATCTTTCAGTGATTGTGACACGTTGTGTGTGTGACTGCTGGCACTCCTTAGGGTCCGGGCTGCAATGTTGGTTGTTGTCTATGTGTGTTCTTTGTGGGTGACCTTGGTTTCTTCATTGGTGTGTGACTGTGGCTGGGATCCCATTGGTCGGTGTGGTATTGCCGTCATGTCCATGTACAGCGTAGTGTGCAGTGTGTCAGACATTCAGGAGTCTTGTTGAGTGTCCATGTGTGATGTGTTTCTACACCTTGGTTCCCACCCACCACCCTGGAATAGTAATGGGTGCATGTGCAATGTCACCAGTGCATGTGTACTTCACTGCTGCACATTGTTGGAGGTCGAGGGGTGTGGTGTTGAGTGTGTGCAGATGAGAGTTGTTGCCCGGCTAGTCCCCTGCCTCCATGTTGGCCTTGGCTTACTGGCCATGCTGATTGATTTGTGCTTGTGTAGGTGTGATGGTAGTTAGTTGCTCAGGACACCTGACTGTGGTTCACAGTGTGAACGACATTTAGCTTTGTCATCACAGTGGTATTTTTCTTCAGCCCAGGGTCACCACATTGTGGGGGCCCTGGGGGTGGTGCTGTGGTGTGTCTGTGACTTGCTGTGTTAGTTGTTGTTCCTACGTGCCTGTGTGACATGTGTGTTTTGTGCTCCCTCTCACCTGTCAATGCCTGCTTGCCCACATAGGGGATTTGGATCCATGAGTTACCTTAGTGTGGCAGTGTATGCACATCTGTATGATTGGTATTCAGCTCTCCTCATGTGTTGTGTTGTTGCCTGGGGACAATGGCACCCCCACCCCTCACCTGCTGTGTATGATGACAGTGTTGGTCTGCCTGTTTGTGTTTGTGCATCTGCACCACTGCATTGGCATATCTTGGGTGTGCCATTGGCTGTATGTTGTTTGGTGTGTTTCCCCTGCTGTCCCTGGGACTCCTAGGTCATCGGTCAGCACAGTGATCATGGTTTGTGTGTCCCATTGCTGCCATGGTATGGTATCTGTTCACCTCACATCTGCTGTCTCCACAGGGTATCTGCATTTGTGTGCCCATTGGTGCAAATATGTGGTTCTGCATTCTGATGGTCACTTCTGTCATTGTGTCATTGATGACTGTTGACGGTCTCAGCCACCATGGGTGTTGTTTGTCTGCACATGGCCAAAGGAATGTTTCATTTGCACTGCAGTATTTGGCTCCCCCAATTTATGTTGCAATGGGACACATACACTACTTTGCCACAGATGAGTTTTTGGTTCTGTGACCAGGAATGATCCATGCAGTTTGGCAGTTGCAGCTCTTTCTTTGTCAACAATTACCTTTTGGTCACTGTGATGATGAGGGTGTAGACCCCATTGCCACAATGTTCAAAATGTGCTTCAGCTATGGACCCCACACTTGCCTTTTGGTCACTGTGATGATGGGGGTTTAGACCCCATTGCCACAATGGTCAAACTGTGCTTCAGCTATGGACCCCACACTTACCTTTTGGTCACTGTGATGATGGGGGTTTACGCCCCATTGCCACAATGGTCAAAATGTGCTTCAGCTATGGACCCCACACTTGCCTTTTGGTCACTGTGATGATGGGGGTTTAGGCCCCATTGCCACAATGGTCATGGGCTGCTTGCATTGTGGGTGCCACACACATATATGTGTGGCACATGTGCTAGGGGGTCACATTGTATGTTCAATGTCATGTTCGGTGTTGTAGGCATTTGACACAGCCTGCTCACACGCTTGTCATGGTGGTGGGGGGATGTCTTAATCTTGCATTCCCTAGGTTGTGGTGTGCTTGTTGTGTCATGCATTGTCCATCCTATGAGTGGGGGTGGTAGTAGTGGTAGGCATCCAGCCCCCCTGGCTAAGGGTGGTGGTAGGCATCCAGCCCCCCTGGCTAAGGGTGGTAGTAGTGGTGGGCATCCTGCCCCCTGGCTAAGGGTGGTAGTGGTGGGCATCTGGCACCCCCTGGCTAAGGGTGGTAGTAGTGGTGGGCATCCTGCCCCCCTGGGTGAGGGTGGTAGTAGTGGTAGGCATCCTGCCCCCCTGGTTGAGGGTGGTAGTAGTGGTAGGCATCCAGCCCCCCTGGCTAAGGGTGGTGGTAGGCATCCAGCCCCCCTGGCTAAGGGTGGTAGTAGTGGTGGGCATCCTGCCCCCCTGGGTGAGGGTGGTAGTAGTGGTAGGCATCCTGCCCCCCTGGTTGAGGGTGGTAGTAGTGGTAGGCATCCAGCCCCCCTGGCTAAGGGTGGTAGTAGTGGTGGGCATCCTGCCCCCCTGGCTAAGGGTGGTAGTAGTGGTAGGCATCCTGCCCCCCTGGTTGAGGGTGGTAGTAGTGGTAGGCATCCAGCCCCCTGGCTAAGGGTGGTAGTAGTGGTGGGCATCCTGCCCCCCTGGGTGAGGGTGGTAGTAGTGGTAGGCATCCTGCCCCCCTGGCTAAGGGTGGTAGTAGTGGTGGGCATCCTGCCCCCCTGGGTGAGGGTGGTAGTAGTGGTAGGCATCCTGCCCCCTGGCTAAGGGTGGTAGTAGTGGTGGGCATCCTGCCCCCCTGGGTGAGGGTGGTAGTAGTGGTAGGCATCCAGCCCCCCTGGCTGAGGGTGGTAGTAGTGGTAGGCATCCAGCCCCCCTGGCTAAGGGTGGTAGTGGTAGGCATCCAGCCCCCCTGGCTAAGGGTGGTAGTAGTGGTGGGCATCCTGCCCCCCTGGCTAAGGGTGGTAGTAGTGGTAGGCATCCTGCCCCCCTGGGTGAGGGTGGTAGTAGTGGTAGGCATCCAGCCCCCCTGGTTGAGGGTGGTAGTAGTGGTGGGCATCCTGCCCCCTGGCTAAGGGTGGTAGTAGTGGTAGGCATCCTGCCCCCCTGGTTGAGGGTGGTAGTAGTGGTAGGCATCCAGCCCCCCTGGCTAAGGGTGGTAGTAGTGGTGGGCATCCTGCCCCCCTGGCTAAGGGTGGTAGTAGTGGTGGGCATCCTGCCCCCCTGGGTGAGGGTGGTAGTAGTGGTAGGCATCCTGCCCCCCTGGTTGAGGGTGGTAGTAGTGGTAGGCATCCAGCCCCCCTGGCTAAGGGTGGTAGTAGTGGTGGGCATCCTGCCCCCCTGGGTGAGGGTGGTAGTAGTGGTAGGCATCCTGCCCCCTGGGTGGGGGTGGTAGTAGTGGTAGGCATCCAGCCCCCCTGGCTAAGGGTGGTGGTAGGCATCCAGCCCCCCTGGCTAAGGGTGGTAGTAGTGGTGGGCATCCTGCCCCCTGGCTAAGGGTGGTAGTAGTGGTAGGCATCCTGCCCCCCCTGGGTGAGGGTGGTAGTAGTGGTAGGCATCCAGCCCCCTGGCTGAGGGTGGTAGTAGTGGTGGGCATCCTGCCCCCTGGCTGAGGGTGGTAGTAGTGGTAGGCATCCTGCCCCCCTGGTTGAGGGTGGTAGTAGTGGTGGGCATCCAGCCCCCCTGGCTGAGGGTGGTAGTAGTGGTGGGCATCCTGCCCCCCTGGGTGAGGGTGGTAGTAGTGGTAGGCATCCTGCCCCCCTGGCTGAGGGTGGTAGTAGTGGTAGGCATCCTGCCCCCCTGGCTGAGGGTGGTAGTGGTAGGCATCCAGCCCCCTGGCTAAGGGTGGTAGTAGTGGTGGGCATCCTGCCCCCTGGGTGAGGGTGGTAGTAGTGGTAGGCATCCAGCCCCCCTGGTTGAGGGTGGTAGTAGTGGTAGGCATCCAGCCCCCTGGCTAAGGGTGGTAGTAGTGGTGGGCATCCTGCCCCCCTGGGTGAGGGTGGTAGTAGTGGTAGGCATCCTGCCCCCTGGCTAAGGGTGGTAGTAGTGGTGGGCATCCTGCCCCCCTGGGTGAGGGTGGTAGTAGTGGTAGGCATCCTGCCCCCTGGGTGGGGGTGGTAGTAGTGGTAGGCATCCAGCCCCCCTGGCTAAGGGTGGTAGTAGTGGTGGGCATCCAGCCCCCCTGGCTAAGGGTGGTGGTAGGCATCCAGCCCCCCTGGCTAAGGGTGGTAGTAGTGGTGGGCATCCTGCCCCCCTGGGTGAGGGTGGTAGTAGTGGTAGGCATCCTGCCCCCCTGGTTGAGGGTGGTTGTGGTGGTTGGCATCCAGCCCCCTGGGTTGGGGTGGTGGCGCGCATTCAGGCCCCTGTGTGCATATGTGGCATTGGTGATGGGCATCCCGCCCCTATGGTGCTGCTGTTGCTGGTGTAAGTATATTCAGATTCCCAGTGTATGTGTGTGATGTGTCGTGTACGTGTTGTATGTGTTTTGTGGTTGGTGTCTGACTTACCTTCTGCGCCGTACGCGTCCGTGCCTGTTCCGGTAGTAGATGTAGAATATTGGTATGATCGGGACGAAGGGATTCATGGTTGGTTCGTGTCGTTCGTCCTTCTCGTTGCTTCGCGTCGTCCTCGCCGCTTGGCTTCGTCCTCGCCGCTTCGCGTCGTCCTCGCCGGTGCTGTGTTCGTCTCGTAGCCGTGGATCGTGTTGTGGCGCGATTCGGAGCTTATGTGCGCCTCTCCCGGATGCTTTGACGTGCCGTGCGTAGCGACGGGTTCGGCGCGTACGGAAAGCGCATCGTACTTGTCCGGCCGGACGGGGCTGCATTTTTCCTTCCGTGCGACTCGATTCGGCGTTTCCGGATTCGCCTCGGTCGGAGAACAGGACCTGGTTTGGGTGAGTACGGCTCGGCCGGGATTTTTGCTGTTGTGCGCATCGTACTTGCTCGTTCGGTGTACTGTACGGATCGGTCGGGAAACTGGCTTTCGCATGGCTTTTTTCCCGACCGAATAGTATTGGGTGCGCCTCCGACCGAGATCGGAATCGGCCCCTAAACCTATATAATTTACTATTCCCACTCCAGTTAATATTAAGTCAGGGAAGGTGCTGGACACTAAACATATATAATTTACTATTCCCACACCAATTAATATATAGTCAGGGAAGGTGCTGGACATTAAAGATATATAATTTAGTATTCCCACTTCAGTTAGTATTAATTTAGGGAAGGTGCTGGACACTAAACCTATATAATTTACTATTCCCACTCCATTTACTATTAAATCAGGGAAGGTGCTGGACAGTAAACTTATATAATTTACTATTCCCACTCCAATTAGAATTAATTCATTGAAGATGCTGGACAGTAAACCTATATAATTTACTATTCCCACTCCAGTTAGTATTAAGTCAAGGAATGTGCTGGACACTAAACTAATATAATTTACTATTCCCACTCCAATAAATATTAATTCAAAGAAGGTGCTGGACAATAAACCTATATCATTTTCTATTCCCACTCTAGTTAGTATTATATCAGAGAAGGTGCTGGACACTAAACCTATATCATTTTCTATTCCAACTCCAGTTAATATTAATTCAAGGAAGATGCTGGACACTAAACTTATATAATTTACTATTCCCACTCCAGTTATTATTAATTCAGGGAAGGTGCTGGACATTAAAGATATATAATTTACTATTCCCACTCCAGTTACTATTAATTCAGGGAAGGTGCTGAACACTAAACTTATATATTTTACTATTCGCACTCCACTTAGTATAATTCAGAGAAGATGCTGGACACTAAACCTATATAATTAACTATTCCCACTGCAGTTAGTATTAACTCAGGGAAGATGCTGGACATTAAACTTTATATTATATAAATTACATAAAAATTAATATTTTTATATATTATTAAACTCAAACTCATAGACTAAGTATAATGCATTAATACACATTTAAATTATTTTTTTCACCAATAGTTATAACATTCTTATTACTTAACCATTTAAAATTATTAACATTTTATAATAAAAATACAATAAATTGATTTTAAAAAGTACACTTATTAATTATTAATAAAAGAATTCCCTTCATTTTTCATAATTATTTTTAAAAATTAAAATGTAATAAAATATTACAATATATTTCAAAAGACTCTTCCTTTCTCATCCCTTTAAACACAAATTTACAATTATAAATGTAATTTTTTGTTTTAAATTTTTTTGATTGCAATTTAAATTTTAAATTTTGTATAAAATTTTAATTTCTCACCAACATTATCCACTATAAAGCGAACATCCCATTGCAATGAACTCTATATTTTAATTTTTATTATTTAAATTAAAAATAATTTGTTAAAATGTTTTTTTTTAAAAGTAACTGCCCACCATTAACCCCTAAAAACACAAAATTCCTAATCCAAATCTTTTTATTATGTTCCATAAATTCATTGTAAAATTTCAAATTGTTATTTCAATTTTTTTTAAAAACACTTCCCACCCTTATCCCCTACAAACACATCACGCTCCTAAAACAACATTTCATAATTAAAAATTCCAAATATTTAATTTAAATTTTTTTTTTTTACAATTATTTTAAAACACTCCCCACCCTTATCCCCTAAAAACCCAACATTCCGCTCCTAGAAACAACATTACATAATTGAAATTATAAAATTTAAAAAAATCTTTTAATTTAAAAAAAAATATTTTATAACACTCCCCACACTTATCCCCTAAAAACCCAACATCCCGCTCCTAAAACAACATTTCAGATTTTATATTTTCAAATATTTTAATTATTATACATTTTTTTACAATTATTTTAAAACACTCCCCACCCTTATCCCCTAAAAACCCAACATCCCGCTCCTAAAATTTATATGACATTTATTTTTTTAACAATTTACTACAAATAATATTACATTAAAAACAACAATATTTTAATATAAAATAATACTATGGCGATATTTTTAAAAAAACGATATTTTATACATTCTATATTTTCCCCCGATATTTTAAACAACACTAACAACAATATTTTTTAATGACGATATTTTTGATTTGATATTTTATACTTCGATATTTTATAATTAAAAAAACGATATTTTTAACATCGATATATATAACATCGATATTTTAGTATTATCGATATACTAAACTCGATATTATTGTATGTCGATATTAAAAATTCGATATTGTGACTAGTTACCATTTGATAAGCGTATACAGCCTCTCAACAAATTCGTCGATGGTCTCACCAGCTTTCTGCCGTTCTTGACTGAAGATGTTTCTTTCATAATCTACATTTGGCATTGGACTGAACCTGACATTCAAGGCTGCTTTGCTTTGACTGTATGTAAATTCGCCAGCTCACAGCATTTCTTTATGACTTCTTTTACACCTTCAACAGCAAGTTTCTTAAGGTACTTGATAATCTTCTTGTTATCTGCTACTTCTATAACATCAATAAAATCATGAAATGTCTCTATCCAGGCAGTCCATCAGTCACCAATATTCAGTTTTTTGGCAGTATCAAATGGCGGTGGTGGTTTCAAGCAGGCGGCTGCATTGTAACCATTTACGAGATTGGCTGATACTAATGGTGGAATGCTCTATGACACTGTCTACTGTCCGCTAGGACCTGCTTCATCCATACCATCTCTAGGGCCCTGTACTGTGCTGGCCTCTGGGTCATCTTGGACAGTCCAGGAAACCTTGTCCTCCCTCTTGGTCTCCATGGGAGACCTTCGCTTTCCGGAAACCTTTGGAGTTGTTCTGAGCCACCACCCGGCAGCTTTGGTGGTGTGCGCTTCGGGTATGGACAGCTTCACAAGCACAAACCCGGGAGCTTCGTCTGGGATCACTTCCCCCAGCACTGTGGCACAATAACTGTCTTTGCTCAGTTCTGGTAAGCAGATGACTGTTTCTTGTATCACTTTGCCTTTAGGTGTCTCTTTGTGCTGTCTGACACCTGGTTGATCTCTGCCTCGCCGCGCTTTTGTATGCAGTGTTATCTTGCAATTTGCTGCTCTTTCAAAACCTGGTTGCATCCGCCTATAGTGTCATCACTCTGTATGATGTACGGTTTTGAGTTGCATAGTAGTGCAGTACCTCTCTTTGCAGCCTTCACAGCAGGTTTTCGGCCAATGAATGTTTAAATGCCTTAGTGAAGCTTTCGTTATTTTCAAATGCTTTACATGGACTGGGGTTGCGCTTTGACTCCACATACGCCACATGTCAATTCCGCACTTCAACTGAGGCAAATGGGGCACACACAAGTAGTTTGCTGGACCACAGCAAACTCTGGGAGAGCACTGATCTTCGGGTTACATATCCCATATCTTGTCGCAAGTTGTAGCGTCCTCCCCACCCGGGTACTCGCCAATGGCTATGCCACGCACGGACCTTATTATAACATGTCTTTTTTCTTCTGCGTGCAACTGCGAACCCAACATTCTAAACCTGCATTCAAGGCACTACGCTCTAATTACATTTTTTTGTTTGATCCGTTTATTGAGTTTTGCAATAGAAAAACATTTCACGTGTACAACACATACATAAGTGATACATTTACATCGGAGCCACGACTAGAAGTCACTGCAGCAGACCTCCACAACTATTAATGTTTACAGGACTCAAGTTCAAGAAGTGTCTGTATCCTCATTGTCCATGCATAGCAATACGCCTGAATGATCTATTTTCATGTTTCAACTGCTCTCCTATATTCACTTAACTTGCAATAGCTCCAAAGGAAATAAATCACATAATAATTAGACACATAGGGGGTCATTAGGATAGCGGGCGGATCGCCACCGCCCGTATGGCGGTGGCGATCCGCCCGCTATTTCCCACCGCCCGCCTCACATTTCCCCACCGCCATATTAGTATGGCGGTGGGGACCCAGGCGGGTGGCAAGACCGTCCGCCGGTCAACCAGTCGACCGTGCGGAAAAGGGGCTGGATATGGTGGCGGTGTCTGCTAGACACCGCCATCCATATTATAATGGGCAGCGGTGCAGGGCTTTCCATGGCAGAGACCCCGCCATGGAAACCCAGGCGGAGTTTGCTTTCGGGGGCCCGTTGCAGGCCCCCAGGGTATTGGGGGGTGGGGGTGTACATGGGGGTACCTATGGTACCCCTGCATTGTCATGGACATGGTGGCAGGCACCTCGCGGTGCCTGTCACCTTGTGCATGACGATGCACACAGTGCATTCCCAGCATTAGGCGGGCGGTGCTGTGAGCACCGCCCGACACAATGCTGGGAATGGAGGATGCCACCGCCACGGTGGCAGTGGCATCCTAATCGCCTGTGCGGGACCGCCGCACCACTGGCGGCCGGTCCCAGCACCGCTAGGGCGGCGGGCGGACGAAAGTCCACCCGTCATCCTAATAGGCCCCATACTGTCTTGTTGAGTACTTAGATAAATCCCGATTCCGCATCACATATTATAACAAACTGATATGTGAGAGCAAAATATAAGTATCGCTGGCTTCAAACATATTTTAGGGGAACATTAAATTTGCAAACTAAAAAAGAGAGAAACATTACCCAACTTCAGGCAAACCTGTACTCAAGGCAACCTCCCCAAGACAAGTATTAAATACATCCAAATTGCAAAGAGACCAATATTTCCCAGGTATTGACATTCCGTTAGTTATAAATATGTACATGGAGCATACCATCCCATTTGTCCCATCAGGGTAGATATCTGTCTTTACCTCTCATTTAACCGCCAGTTCCCCACTTCATGGGAGATCCGCTTCCGGATCAGGGAGTATATTCATTTGGAAAGCCACTAGAATCGAGTTCCAACTATCTGAGATAGGAAATTTACGCAGCCCTAAGGTGTCTTCCCTGTGGAGGGACACACCCTCAGCCCTGGCCCAGTTAAGTACCGAACAGGTCCAGTCCAGTAAATGTGGTGGATCTTCGGATTTCCAACGTTTCGTTATGAGCCGCTTAGCCACCACCAGACCCAGATCAATAAATCGACTTCTGGCTCTGTACTTTTTGTCTCTTGTAAACAACCACAATATACATATTTCCTACGTATTTGAGAGTCGTCTATCAGTGCAGGCAGCTAGGTGCTGTATCACCACCTCCCAGTACTGCCACAGGTTAGTACAGGACCACAACATGTGTATGATATCTGCGTCTTGATGGGAACACCAGGGATATTGCATATCGTTCCTATTAAAATAGCGATGGATTTTCTCTGGGGTTAAGTATGCTCGATGTATTATATAATATCTAATCGTGCATTGTGGGGGACAAATGTGTGGCTCGCCAGAATTGTGTTCCATTCTGTATCTGTGCATGAGCGACCTAAATCAAGTTCCCATTTCATACGTAACGGGGTAAGATCCGTTGCTGTGTGGAGGCGGAGTGCATCCGCAAACCAACGAGTGAGATGCCTGCCCATTCCCATAACATGAATCTACTAGATTACTAAATTTGTTTGTAGTTCTTGCACAATATCCCCCAAGCTTTGCTGCAGCAAGCTTATCCACGAGGCATGCATAAGGAAATGTCCTGGAGGTATTCCTTTCTCCTGTGTAAGGTCACTGTATGGTATAAGTGCGCCTTCTAGGTAGAGGTCACCTAATGTATGCAATGCCGCTGTATGCCAAACCTCAAGATCAGTCAGTGTAGTTAGTCTGTTGCCCCTTGGTGTCACCAGTATGGGAATCACTGAAGCATAAGGTCTGAGGTTTCTGGTGAGGTACAATGAGCAACGAAAGCAACAATAGGTGACTTGCAACAGCAAAGGGAGAGGGCTAGAATTCTTACCACATGGATGAAATAATCAGAGGATTTTATATTCCGTGTATGTAGTGTCGTTGCTCGCTGTGTTTGATAAATATCGGCCCGCCACCCAAAGAGCAACCCATTGTAATTGAGATGCTAAGTAGTGATGATCTGGGTTAGGTACTGCGAGCCACCCTTGTTCCGACAGTAAATATAGTTTTGCGAGCGCCACTCTACATCTTGAGGTGTTCCATATCAGATCGCGGAACATGCGCTCAATCTGCTGCAAAAAAGGATGATAGCAGATACAATGGCAGGTTAGTAAAATAGTAAAGTAGTCGGGGGAGCACCACCATCCTGATGAGGGACACCCTTCCCGCCACCGATAGAGCGAGCGTTTTCCAAAACGTCCTCTGTGACGACAAAGAAGTAAGCTCCCTCGTAAGGTTTCCATCAAGGAGATCTTTTTCTGTATGATATACCCTAATGCCCAGGTAGCGAAACATAGACACCTGCCAAGTAACTGGGGTCCCATTGATAGTAAACATTGGATCTGGTGTATTAGGATCAAATGGGAACATGCATGACTTTCCCCAGCTAACCCGCAATCCTGAAAGATGAGCAAAGAGATTGAGCATGTTAGGTATGACATTCAGGACCATTCCAACATTCTTTATATTTAATAGCAGGTCATCAACGTAAAGGGAGATGCACTTCATTTCCCAGAGTGATACCCCAAGGGGCTGCAGAGGCTTGCATCGCCAAAGCCAAGGGCTCAATGGCTAGTGAAAAGAGAAGGGGAGAAAAGAGACAGCCTTGTCTAGTGTCCCTTCTCACCAATATAGGCTGTGACACTATGTGACCCCGTCCTGACCCTCACAACCGGATTATTATACAATAGCTTAACCAGTGTAATAAAGTAGGATCCCAGTCCATATCCGGCCAGGATACTAAAGATAAAGGGCCATTCCACAGTATCAAAAGCCTTCACCAGATCAAGCACCATACAGCCGGAGCTAAGCCAGGCCTGAGGGGCATATCACATGACTCGAAACAGACTGCGCAGGTTAAGAGTATTGTAGCTGTCTGGGACGAACCCATTCTGGTCCTCGTGTTTTAAATGGGGTACTAATGGTGCCAGCCGACCCGCAAGTATGCTAGCCAAAACCTTATAATCCACGTTCAAAAGTGCCAGTGGGCGGTAGGAGCCGAGCTGAGTGGGGTCTCTATCTGGCTTTGGCAAGGTAACTAGTGTGACTTCACACATAGAGGTCGGTAAATGTTGCAAGCGTAGTGCCTCATCATACTTTTGGTAGTATTGGTGCTAAAAACTCTGAGTACGCTTTATACACCTCCGAAGGGAAGCCATCCGGGCCAGGCACCTTCCTCGAGGCTAGGGAGCGGATCACTCCCTGAATTTCAGTCGTTGTTATTGGTGCATTTAGTTCTGCACGCTGATCAGGAGTGAGCCCGGGGAAGGAGAGGCCATCTAGGAACTTGTTTATTTCTGAGTCAGAGGCTTCCAGAGTTGACTGATATAACGAGGAGAAGTGACGAACCAACTCACTGTGTATTTCATGCTGGGTATACTTCATCGAACCATCGGAGATTGTATTGCTGTAATGGGGCTATTCGGTTGCTCCTGCCGAATTAGCCATGCCAGTTGTGTACCAGAGCGATCTTCCAGCGCATGCATCCTGGCAGAATGTGCCGCATAATTTAGGCACCTCAACCTTTCAGTTAAGGTTGTGTGCGCTGTCTTCGCGGTCAAATGTTGTGGAGAGCAGGAGGGATCAGAAGTCATGCGTGTCTCTAGCGACAGTAGGTCGCACTACAGTTCTCGGGGCTGTCGCTCCCCTTGCCTCCGCATTCACAGCCCTGTCCCAGACATTTACTCCTTATCACCACCTTAAATGCGTCCCATTCCAGCAGACAGGACACCACTGTATCTGTGTTATGCATAAAATAGTCCGTTATAGCAGTGCAAAGGGATTTACGAAAGGCGTGGGTTGCAGGTGTCATGTCAGAGTCGGAGGGGCTGAATGTCCCATACTAGTGATACATAGTGCGGATTATGGTCAGAGTGTGTATCGCCAAGATAATCTTCCTGTTTCACGTATGGTAGCAGATTAAGTGTACATACAAATTCTGTCGATGCGGACATGCAAGACGTGGAGTAAAAGCAGTACACTTGTCTAGCGGGCTTACGATGCCTCCAGATAACTACCAGCCCCCACCGGCAGGTGCAGCTCCTGAGCAGCGAGGCCCCAGCAAATGCCATTGTACCTCTGAGCGGTGGAAATGACCGGCCTAGTGTCGTGTCTAGCACATTGTTAAAGTCCCCCCCATTACCCAGGGTAAATCGCACCATTTAGAGAGTATTGTGGACAGCTTGCACCAGAAGGGCCCCTGCTCTGTGTTGGGTGCATATATGTTTCCTAATAGAAGACATCTTCCATCCAATCTACCTTTAAGGAAGATATATCTCCCTTCTGCATCTGTTACTACCTCCTCAACTAGGAGGGGGGGTGCCCAGACGGACCCATATCAGCACTCCCCGGGCAAATGCGGAGTAATTTGTAGCAAAGATGTGTCCCCTCAACCTATTTGTCTCCAAATGCGTTAGATGGGACTCCTGCAAGAGTGCTATCTGTCCACTATGCCGTTTAAGGTATGCATATACCGCGTATCTGCAGGAGGGGGTACGTGGGCCTCATACGTTCCATGTTGTAATACGTTGTGATGTCATGATTTAAGCATGTTCGGATACATGGAACGGAATTAAAGTCATACATGTGGTCATAGTAGAAGGTATCATCTGGGGACAGCAGCAACCGAGCACGGCAATGCCTGATTGAACTTTTCTTAAAACGGAGCGCCAACATTTCGAACATGTAATATCAAAAGAGCGGCCCTTACAACCGTAAAGGACTGCCCAAACCTAATGCTATATTGCACATGAACAAAATAACCCCTTAGAGTGTATGGGAATGAGGGAACGTGAATTACAGTGGCTTTCCAGTGCAACACACCCATCCAGCAGCACGAAATACAATTTCACCTGTGATCTCTAAACTACGCAGTAGGTAGATAATTGCCCAGTCCAGATTTGTCAGCTAGGACTACCAATGTGCCTCCCTCCCTTCCCCCCAACCCCAATCCCCTCAGCACCCCCTACACATTATCATCAGAACAGTGCTCATCAGTTGGTGGAAAAAGCATACAAAGACCCAGCAGTGGGTGAGTAGTTAACCAAAGGATACAACATGTCTCAGATAAGTCCATTCGCTGTCTGCGAAGTGACATCCGTCAAAAACAAAGAGTTAGCGGCAGAGGGGCAAGCCACCAAAGAGCCCTCATCATCAGAGGACCGGTCTGACATCATCTCCTTGTCAGACTCTTTGGCTAAGTCAAAATCTTTCTGCTTCTCTGTTGCTGTTCCTTGATTATTTGTTCCAGGTTCGGTACAGCAGTTAGTTAATGAGTGCGTGCTCTTTTCTGTTGTCTGCGTCGCTCAACAGTGTGCGCAATGTCTCCTCGCCTACCCCCCTACCAGTTGGCCTGGCGCCAGAGAATTTCCCAGACGACTCTAGCCAGTCCCATGTGTCTTGCAGTATTTCAAACAAGCATTTGCAATGTAACAGGTCTCGCATTTAAGCGAAGTTACACTATTGGCATTGTAAATGACAATGCCTATTATTTTTGTTTTTTAAAACATAAATAAAAGGCATTGTCATTTACAATGCCAATAGCTTAAACTGCGTAAATGCAAGACCTATTGCATTGCAAATGCTTGCTTAAGTTTAAAACTGAGACGGGCGCCGCTTCAAGGACACCGTGCTTGTTTCTTTTTTACTTTAACACTGAGCGCGGTGTCCTTGAAGCGGCGCCGCGCTCAGTTTTAAAGTAAAAAAAAAGAAACCGAGCGCGGTGTCCGTGAATCGGGCACAGTGCTCATTATGAAAGTTCAACAACAAAGAAAAATAAACAGAGCGCGTGTCCCAGAAGTGGACGCAGTGCTCAACATAAAAGTTAAATCAATAAATAAACTGAGCGCGGTGTCCCTAAAGCGGGCACCACGCTCAGGATACAAATACAATAAAATAGCATCTGCCATTGTCCCCATTAGTGCCCCTAAACAAAATAGTGCTGACCCCCTAGATAAAGCTGACCGTGTAACGAGCCAAGTAAAAGGTCCAGTCGTCATGGGCGGTAACAAATGGCGACAAGGCGGTAACAAGGAGGGACTAACAAGCCTCATAATGAATCGGAAGCCAGCATTTACCAAGGACAATGACACCAGCCAATGAAAAGTATGGGCGGAGAGTGGGCGGGGCTTACACAGCATACTCGACTTCTGCATGCCTCGCAGAGCGAGCAGCGCATGCGCGCTGCCGCTAGGCTCGACCTAAAAAGCGAGTTTTACCGTCGACTACTATATGCAGTCTTGCAGGGAACAGCAAAGAGAATTGGATGACCAGCTGCCGGAGTTGCAGCTTCACTGCTAAAAAGGAACTTTGCTGACGTTGCACCCCGACAGTGTAATCCGGAAAAAACATCACTTTAGCGTTCTCCACTTGGACCTCTTTCATCTTCTGTGTTTCCCTTAAGACTGAGTCCCTATCGCGGTAGTGGAGCATCTTAAAGAGGAATGGACAAGAGTTCGTGCCCAGTACAGTTCTCCGAAGTGGGACGCGATGTGCTCTTTCGACTGAGAAGTGGGGAGCTAGTGACGCTGCTGGTATTAATTCTCTCAGCCATTTTTCGATAAACTACACAGCATCTTGGCCCTCTGCTCCCTCCGGAAGGCCTATAAGGCGGACATTATTACGACGTGAGTGTCCTTCCGCATCCCCCACCCTACCTTCCAGGTGGCGGAGCCTTATTTCATAGTCCTTCATTTGTTGTACCATATTATCCGTGGCAGGTTGTACCTCAGCTAAGGTTTGTTTGACGTTGGTGACACGCTCAGACAATTTTCAGTGATCCGCATGAAGGAGCCTGAGTTCAGATGCCACATTGTCAATTTTAGCCTCCATAGATAACCTGGAGCGCTCAATAGCTTGAAGAATAGCATCAAACCTGTCGTCCAGTGCTAGGTTCTGTTGACTCGGGGAGTCCTCCATTACGGAAGATGCTTGCGAGGATGTTCCGGGGCCCACTCCCCCTTGTACGCCCTATCTCTGCGTCTTTGTGAAGCAATACAGCTGCCTCAATAATGCATCAACTACACCTGTCCTTGCTTTTGCATCCCAGTCATGCAAAGATGTCTAATGAAGCAGCAGCCTGTCCTCCGACCACAGGCAGGGGTCACGTGATCATGCAATGTCTCTCCACTGCTGTGGACCCTCCTGTCTAAGAGCATTATAATGAGCACAGGGGGGATCCCTGATAGATCTCCTGCACTCTATGTACCATACATTTCCTTCAGGGGAGGGAGGAGGGGGGTAGAGGAGGGCTTTTCACAATCCACCCCCATAAAGAAAAGACGGGGGTGCACCATTCAAGTTTCCAGGCGTGTGCGGCGTCTCCCGTCCTCCCAGCTAAATCATTACCAACCGGTTCAGTCTATCTCTGCCATGTCAGCTAGTGGCCCCGCGCTCCTACCTCCAGCCACCGGTACCAGGAGTGGGGGTGCCCAGCGCGGTAGGCCTGGCACTGCCATGTATCTCCAGTAGCAGCACCTGTCCCTGCACCCAGCTGCAGCAGGAATGGCTCCCAGGCCCAGGAGGCTGTTGCACCACTAGTGGGCCGTCTCTGCAGCTCTCCTCTCTGCTCTGCTATCAACCTCGCGGCCCCAGTCAATGGTACCTCAGCGGGCCCCAGAGCTCAGGCGCCTCCTCCCAGATGATCATGCTGTTGGCGGAGTGCCGCTTCTCAGCTCAGCTCTCCGCTCGTCTACCATCAACTGCTTCCCCTGCGCAGTCCGGCCCACGCCTCCGGTTCCTCCTGGTCTTCACCCAGGACTCACGCAGCAGCCCCTTCACCCTGGTCAGTTGGCGAGAGGTGCCGCACTCCAGCTCAGTTCCCAGCAGTCACACCAGGCCTGCAGCCGACGCAGACCCCTGATTTCGGTTAATTCGCTGCCGCCATATCACCAGTGCCGCCCAGGGGGTCCCCGGGGTTCAGCGGGTGCTCCCTGATGAGTGGAGGGCAGATCACTGGCGATGTAAATGACGGATTAATTGAGCATTGTGCGAAGTGGTGTTAAAACACGTCTGCCATCTTGCTCTCGCAGGCCACGCCCCCACGGCACTACGCTCGAATGCTTACGCCACAGTTCTATGGAGTCCATCAGGAGCCACAAAGGGTTCCGTCATTACAAACTCACACAGCACCACACATATGATCAAAAATCTGGGACAAAAATAGTAGCAAGGGGGGTGATAAGGGAACATATGTGTTGGAATGTATTTTAATGCTTTTTTTATATGATTCAAATAGGAATGGACACCACAGGAAAGATTAAACTTAATCAGACTCCTCTGATGAGACCAACATCCTGGAAAGATCAGTTCATAAGTTTTGACCACAAACCTTTCCATCGTATCAGCTTTGATACATGAAGAAGCCCAAGTTTTACAACTTTCTGTCAGACACACCTTGTCTGTTGTGGAACACCCATCCGGGTGTTCATGTCCACAGAAGCACCAGACCGGTCAAATCCACGTGGACTTTCAGCCTTGTACTGATTATGGCATCCTTCTACATGCGACTGGACCTGCGTGGTAAGTGCAATGTCTTCTCTGAGCCCTTGCAACCTCTGGTAAGCATTCAGCATGGATGTGACACCTCTATAGAGAGTGCTAATAATTATGAGTAGGATAGTCCTCTCTTCAAGGGGGCAGCCTTCAGTTTTTGGAGAGCTCAATAATGAAGGTGTCCTAGAAAAATGGCTTGAATGAGGATGACAGCAAACCTACAACTTTTACTTACTGTTTGAGGGATATTGACTAAAGTTCCTTCTTGAGGGCAAGTACTGATCTAGAACATGGAGTTGTATTTTAAAATATCAGCAACAAAAATAACATCTGACATGAATATTACGGCCTACATATCATTTACAAAAAAATATCTTTCCAGTGTGTGTAGATTTCTTATTATTAACTCCAATGGGGCAATGTTTTTGTAAATGATCATTAGGACCAAATATTTTTGAAATACAATATTTAGGCCACAATTTTGTGATACTATACCAAAATGGGTAAGTGTAACATTGCAGTCATCAAATCTATTCTGAAGCCTAGAAAGCCAATCTGCCCTTTGGCTCCACTGATAAAAAATACCTAGACTCTGTGACACTTGTATAATTTGATGAACCTAAGATCTGAGTAACAGACTTATATTGCATATGTAAATTATTAATCTGATCCCCAGACTCCTGAGGTATTCTACTACTTGATACATCACCTTGGTAAAATACCAGGGCGTTGAGGAGAGACTGAAAGGGAGAGCTGTGAGTTCAAACATCTGCACTTTCCACGTAAATTTCAATTACATTCAATAATCTTCAGTGAGGATGAGACCTGGAATGCTTAGGTATGTGGTGTAGAATGTTAACACTTTACAGGTAAATTGCAAGTATCTCCAGTGAGAAAGATATGTGGAATTGTTAGGTATGTGTCCCTGAGATCCAACCTTACTGTCCATCATTTGTGAAAATGTCCCACAGGAGCATTTTGCCAAAATTGAAATATTACTGCGCATTCAAAAAGCATGTGCTTTAACGTACCTTCATAACATTTGCAGTTCCAACAAAGTGAAGAATCTATAAGTTTAGCCTTATACAATTTGTAAAGAGTCCATAGACAATTGAATAAAATAAAAGCGTTTGTTTGAGATAATGATACAGGAAACCATCCTGAAATATTTATGGTCCATATTTGTCTCCATTCATTTAACGAAAATTCAGAGAGAGTTCTGCATTCCAAAAAGTGGATAAAAAGGTTAAATTGGTAGTACTTGTACAATTAAGCTGTTTATAAAATTTAGAAACAGTATGTTGAGAGGCAGAAAAAGCTTTAATACATGTTACCGAATCAGGGGATTTAATTTGGGGTAGCACATTTGGGAAGGTGTTAAGTAGTACATTACAAAGAATTTCATTTTTAAGAGCTTCGGTATTTGGTAACATGAATTTAGTTCAGAGAAAGATAACAAAGCATAATTTTCATAAATATCCTGAAGGAAGAAAATACCAGCCAATATCCATAATTTCCAAAATGCAACCGTACGATTAAACTTTAATGTAGGTTGTGCCAAAGAGAAATCATAGTAGAATCTGAAATACGTGACGAAAAAGAAGCATCAAAATCAGTAATAATCAATTTAGTGGATGCTATGATGGGGGGGGGTTTAAAAAATTTATTTGAATTGGACATAGACAAAAGTGAAGGGAAAGGAAATGGTGATACTAAGTTGCGTTCTATCATTAACCATTTAGGGGAATAACTAGGGTCCGCACAAGTAAACCAGAGTGAATTTTGTTTTAAAATAAATGCCTTATGG
The DNA here is from genome assembly GCA_963921515.1 of Calotriton arnoldi. Lineage (NCBI taxonomy): Eukaryota > Metazoa > Chordata > Amphibia > Caudata > Salamandridae > Calotriton > Calotriton arnoldi. The sequence goes on from CAWUFW010011798.1 coordinate 194,557, forward strand.
TATTTGAAAAATTCACGTATGCCAAACCCTCCATTAAGTTTGGAAAGTTTAAGTTTAGTATAACCAATACCAGGAGGCTTATTATTCCAGACAAATTTCGAAATAAGTTTATCAATTTTTTTGTAGACTGAGAGAGGCAATTGTATGGGAATCATAGATAAAGTATAGAAGATAATTGGGGCTAATACTATTTTAATGGTTTCAAGTTTCCCCCACCAAGATAAATAAAGTGTGGACCATTGACGAATTTTAGCTATAATTTTTTGTAAACAAAGTATCACAATTGAGAGTAATGAAATGTTTTAAGGAAAGTGAAAAAAGTATACCTAAATACTTAATTTTCTCCTTTTGCCAGATAATTTCAGTGTTATCCAATACTGAAGGTGTGCAATGGACATTCAGGGGAAAGAATTCTGTTTTATGAGTATTCAAGGTATAACCAGAAACAGTAGAATATTCATGGTAACATTTAAAACTGCGGGTATAGGTGTGGCTTGGTTACTAAGGTATAGTAGGACATCATCTCCATAAGCAGACGGTTTAAGGTTAACATTAGCTAACATTAGTCCTTCAATATCAATGGAATTTCGAATATGGGAGGGAAAAGGTTCAATTGCTAATAAAAAAGAAGAGGTGACAATGGACAGCCTTGTCGGGTTCCTCTATGGAGAGAAAAGGGATTAGAAAATTGACCATTAATAAAGAGTCGAGCAGAAGGGGAGCCATATAATGTAGATACCATTTTAAAAAAAATTATTACCAAAATTAAAAGAAGATAGCGTTTGAAAAAGAAATTGCCAATGAACTTTATCGAACGCTTGGGAGGTGTGAATTTGGTCGAGGACAGTCTATCTAAAAGGGGGTCACTAAACAAATTAAAGTCGCCCCCCATAATTAAGGAAACTTTCCCAAGTTGAAGAATTTCAGAGGTAATACGAGACCAAAAATTAGGGTCATCAGCCGTTGGCCCATAGATATTATTTAAATGTAAATTCGTATTATCAATTTTAACTTTAACTAAAAGAAATCTACCTTCAGAATCAGATTGTTTATCTAAAATTTGTAATTGAAGATTTGTTGAAAAAGGAATGACCACACCATTCTTTTTACCAAATGCAGGGGAAGAGATAATCTGACCAACACATTTCCTTTGCATGTATGCTAAAATGTTGTAATCAATGTGAGTTTCTTGCAATAAACAAATGTCAGCTTTTTGCCTATGTAAATAATCTAAAATCTTGAATCTTTTAACTGGATGTCGTAAACCTTTGACATTCAAGGAAACAACTTTAACTTTATGAGTACTATTCATATAATATGAAGTGAAATAAGAAGAAAAAAATAGAGAAAGAGTAGAGAAAATTAGAAGATATGAAAGAAGCATTATAAGAGATCAAAGAAGTAGCCATAGAAACATAGAAAAAATAAAGTAAAGAAACAAATGCATATACAAAGTAGTGAAGAACATACATAGACATTAATGAGACACACACGTGCATATAAGAAGAGAGAAGAGAAGAGAGAGGTGCACCCGTGCTTAAACGAATATCATAGAAATAGCAGGAATAGCAATGACCTAAAATACAAGGTACATACAACTTACATAACAGGTAATTAAAGATAAAATTATAATACTATCTAAACAACTTCAAGTTGAGGAATCATGTGTATCCATTGAGAGAGGAGAATGGTTATCAAGGAAAGCTTAAAGGTCTTTCAGACGGTGAAAGAATTTGGAGATGTCACCTTTCCAGATATGCATGGTGGATGGATCGAAGAGTCCATATTTGAAGCCAGAGTTTCTCAGTCGTGGTCTCAGTGCTGCAAAATCCCGACGTATGGCAACAATCTCATTATCCGCAACCTTCATTGAAAGACTAGCCATATATTTCCGTATATTTTTTATTTCCATGGCAATTGTAGGACTTGGCCTTTTTGGCTAAAGTTCCCTAAACCTTTTGCTTTCCCCCTAGACCGTTTTCCTGACATAGAGTTGCCAATTTAGATGCTTTGGGTACTTTGCCACTGCTGATCAGTGTCAAAGTACAAGGGTTCCCTATGTAAAGTACAATGGTAATTGGTTGGCCATGATTGGTATGTTTGCCTTACTAGTAAAAGTCCCTAGTGATATGCACTGTGTGTGCAAGGGCTAGTAATGCAAAGGCGCGCAGAGAAGGGAACTCAGGCCTTCAGTGTAGGGCATGCACGCAGTTTGCTAAGTTAGCATGTTGTCCTAACAAGTGCAACCACTTGTCAGGCCTTACTTTCCCTTTTGCGTACACTGTGGGCACCCCTGTGATAGGTCCCAAGTAACCCCTGGGCAGGGTGCAGTGTAGGTAAAAGGCAGGACATATACTGAGGTGTGTGCTATGTCCTGACAGTGAAAAAACACTCCATTTCGTTTTCACTGGTGAAAGGCCGTTCTGCCCATAGGACAGAATGGGGGAGGCTGGGTATGGTGTTTTGTTAGCCTAGTTTCCTGTAAGTTTATAATGGAGAGGTGAAGTTTAGTATGTATGAACTCACAGTGTCATAACACATCTTTCTATGAAAGTGGTTTTGTCACTGTGTGTTCAGAAACCACTCTTTTAGAAAGTGGCTGAGTTTTGTGCTTTAAGCATTTCTGTGTGTCTCTGCTGAATGTGGATTGACTGTCTGGATCTGAGATGGGAGGGGGTGAGATGGCACCTGGCTGACCTGCATCTGGAGAGTATGCGAGGAGAGGCCCCGGGAGGTGAAGAGGCCTGGGTTGCAGCTATAAAACAATTGACCCATCTCCTGCTGAGTGATTAAGGGTCCAGACCCCCAGTATCAAAGGGAGAAAGGTGACACTGGGAGGGAGACACCCAGAACTGATTTAGGCAGGGGTCAGGGACCCCTGAGCACAACGAACTTCAAAGACATGAAGGGGTATAACTAAGAGAACTGAAACCCCTAGAATTTGGTGTAATTTTGAATGGCGAAATGGACAGGTTGAGTCTGCAAAGGCTTTGACCTCTTTCGTGGTCAAGAAGAACCTTTGCCAAGGAAGAAGTTGCTGAAGAGACTGCTGGATAGGACTGACCCTTGCTTCGTGATCTGGGGCTGGCCTGAAGTTTGTAGCTTTTACTAAGGAAGAGACTGAAGGGACATTGCAGTGGGTGGTGTCCCCCCCTTCTTGAACAGGACTGTGCTTTGTGCTGTGTCCTGAACCCCAAGGGCCCGAGGTGAGCTGGCTCGCTGTTTGGAAACAAAGGAACATAAAAGTTTCCGGAGAAGTCCCAAGCAACGCAGTGTGCGCGTGCTTTTGCAGCTTGAGACCCTCAGAAGTTGTGCCTTGTGATCGTGGGCACGCAGGAGTAAACTGAATCTCGGACGCGCAGGGTGCGTGTCGAGGTGCAAGCCGAGGCATTGGTGAGGAGCGCCTGGTCCTTGTGTGCACCGGGAGATGAGGTGAGACTCGGACGCGCAGGGTGCGTGTCGTGGTGCAAGCCGAGGCGTTGGTGAGGAGTGCCTGGTCGTTGTGTGCACCGGGAAAAGAAGTGAGTCTCGGACGCGCAGGGTGCGTGTCGTTGTGCAAGCCAAGGCATTGGTGAAGAGCGCCTGGTCATTGTGTGCACCGAGAGAAGAGGTGAGACTCGGACGCGCAGGGTGCATGTCGTGGTGCAAGCCGAGGCGTTGGTGAGGAGCGCCTGGTCGTGGTGTGCACCGGGAAAAGAAGTGAGTCTCGGACGCGCAGGGTGCGTGTCGTGGTGCAAGCCAAGGCATTGGTGAAGAGCGCCTGGTCGTTGTGTGCACCGAGAGAAGAGGTGAGACTCGGACGCGCAGGGTGCGTGTCGTGGTGCAAGCCGAGGCGTTGGTGAAGAGCGCCTGGTCGTTGCGTGCACCGGGAGAAGAGGTGAGACTCGGACGCGCAGGGTGCGTGTCGAGGTGCAAGCCAAGAAGTGGTGACGATCGTCTTGGCATCGTGGACACCAGAGAAGAGGCGAGTCTCGGACGCGCAGAATGCGTGTCGCGGTGCAACCGGAGGCGCTGGTGAGGAGTGCCTGGGTAGCTTGTGCACCGAAATCGAAGTAAGTCTCCACAAGTGCTCAGGGCGGGTCTCGGTGTCCACTGAGACTGCCGGAAGGAGAGCCAGGTCATTGGGCCCTCGGAGTGCAACAGTAGTGGCCCGGACTGGCAGTCCCAGAGGAGCGGAGTCGCCGGCCCGAGCTCGCCGTGCCCATTGACGGAGTTCTGGATCAAGGCCCAAGTCGCTGAAGGAGGGGAGGAGAGTGGGGTCGCGCCCCCCCAGGTAACGTGGATCACCACCTGGGCTGACACTCTCTCGGTCTCTCGCTCCTGGCAGCTGCGTGAACCTGTTGCTTCGGCTCGGATCAAGGCCCGTGCTGGCCCAAGGAGGGGCAGTACTGGGGCCGGAGTGAGAAGCGGTACTTTTGTGTCATCATTGATCCATGTCGGGGGCAACTGTTAACGGAGCACCTAGACTGTCGTATTACACTTTGCATTATTGCTGCTAATGAACTATCGAACTGTCGTATGACGCCTGACTCTATTTGTGCCTGACGAACTACATGCTGGGTGCGCTACGCACTGCGTTAATTTCCCTTGCAGAGTACATGATTGTAAGCGTGGCGCATTGCATTATTTCTTCATCGCACAGTACATGATTGTAGCGTGACGCATTGCTTTGTTTCTTCCTTGCACAGGGCATGCTGGTGGTGATACGCATTGCATTATTCCTTCTATTGCAAAGTACATGACTGTGGCGCTACGTATGGTATTGTTTTTCTATTGCACAGTTCAGGAGTATATCGTTACGCATTGCAGTATTTCGTTTCTTTTGCAACGTGTGTGATTCTAGCAATACGACCTACCTAACCTTTTGAAAACGGTTAGAAGTCAGCTTAACTGTTGTTTAGAAGCGGTGGTTGGGATTAGAACCTACCAATCCACTGGAAGAAATACTACCCATTATTATATGTTGGTTTTGTATCGTGTGGTCATATCGTATATCTTCTTGTATAAAGATTATACTCGTGTTATAAAAACTTGTGTGGAGTCTATTTGTGGTGACATCATTGGGTTGCTGTGAGTGTGGTTGCACATACTGTACACTCGTGCCTTGGAGATAAGCCTGGCTGCTCATGCCAAGCTACTAAGGGGGTGAGCAGGGCTATCTCAGACGGTGTCCTTACTTGGCCTAACGTTGAAACGAGGGGTCCGGATTGCGCACCTGGCAACAGCGGTGTGGGACGGGGACTCCCGCCTCCAGCATTTGGTGGCGACGGTGAGGTATAAGGACCCCCACTTCCAACAGCAATATTATCTGTATTTGATCTAACAGCCTTTAATTCCTCCAGAATAGTAATAAGGGAGGGTTCAAATGAATCTACCATTTCTGCCTTGACAGGTGGAGGAGAAACTGTCTGTTTACGTTTATTTGCTGAAGACTTACTTTCCATTCTCAAGAAAATTAATAAATACAGGCAAGAGTGGTCAGTATCACAATAGAAATATAGACAAATATGCCAAACCAGTGCAGCAGCTAAAACCAGCAGTGGGAGGAAACCAAGGCCAAAACTGCGCCCTCTCCAGAAGTAGAACTTCGTCTTCTTGACAGGTAACCTCGGAGCCAAGCTGAGGAAAGTCTCAGTGCAGGAGAGCTGGAAGCCAGAGGGGCCCAGAAGTCGTAAGAATCGCCGGAAAACCTGCAAAAAACACCTCTTTATGGGCAGGTAATCATTACTGACAGCAGGAAATAAGTTAATCCTGCAATTTTGGCATCAAAAATCTCATCGTAAGGACGGGTGAGCCGGAGCTTTAGTGGCGAGCCGCCATCTTGAATCGCGCGCTCGTGCGTCTCCCAGCAAATTAGTTCTGATCTCATCTACTTTCCCCTTTCTACACTGAGATCTTTAGGGGCCTTGGCACTGACTGTGGCTGGCAGAGAACTCTCAGCTAGCTATGATCTATACAAAAAGGGAAGGTCTGAATGCCCTTTTCCTTGGGTAACTGCACCTTATGCAGCACAGTGAAAGTAGCAATAAACCCCCCTATCTCCTTCTCAAAAGGGCCACCAAAAGAAAACCGATAGCCATGGGGTCTGCTTCCGTTGGAGTGGCGTGCTCCAATTAAGGGTTTAATTTAATCTGAATGGACCTGCAACAGTCCACTAAAAAAGTTACGTCTCCCTAGCAGGAATATTGCCTTTGAGTCTATTCGGGCAAAACGTCATGAACTATGGTAAGTGTCCTGAAAAGTCCAAGAGCTTTTCCTTGCATCCACACCAGAACCTATGTAATCCTTTCCTAGGGTCGCTAGTAAATCTGAAATGAAATTTGGGCATTTTTGGGTCCACTTCTGGGGTGGACACAATCCAAGGACATTCCACCCTGATATGATTTCTTCCTCTTTTTGCTGATGTTTTCATTAGCCTAGTTTGCACGTACGTGCTCAGAGATGGGGCTCAATCTGCGGACCTTAGATGCACAAATCTTTTGGGTCAAACAACCCTTCTAACCTTACTTTTAAAGATGCAGCAGGGTCTTGCCTGTCTTCCGAGTCTTCCCTATCCAGGCCATTGCTCTTTCTTTTGTGGCTTTGTGGAAGCCATGAGGTTTACATAAGCCCTTGTAAGCATCCTGAGGCTTATGAGTCATACAATCTCTCTTCGTCGGAAGAGTTGTGTGGTTGTGAGACAGGAGATTGAGCCTCTCAAAGAACCAAATAGAATGTATTTTTTCGTTTAACATAATTTTTTTAATTAGGAAAGCTTCTTTCAGCTTTTCTTGAATTGTCTACACAAGTGGAGGAATTCGTTTTACCTTTATGTTTTGTGAAAGGGGGCCTTTCTTAAGGGTCAGGAACCTTATCTTCAACAGCATACAATTGTTTTTGCCTGTGGAGACCAAGGAGAGCTTGATATGATTTTTTTGTGAAACTGTGAACATTCATTTACAAAGGTTTTGTCGTGTAGTTCCTATAGTACCCATGCAGGACCTGCGCGTTTGTGTAACATAAGCTGGGGGCTTGGTGGCAGACTGACTCTGTGCACCCTCACTGCGTATGTTAGATTGTTTTGCATTAGCTAGCTCACAGTGCCACTAGAATCTCCTCTTATCGGGGAGAGATTAGTTTCTGGCAACCTTAGGTCATGACAAACCAAATTCCTCAGAATCGTGGAAACAATGTACTACCTTTCGCTCAGTCACTCGTGCTTACTTATTCGGTTTGTCTCAGAGAGTTACACAGAATAAACAGTCGGGCGTTTCAATAAGTATTTATTGAACAGTTGTTATTCTAGTGTAAAATATATGTGCTGCGGCAACCAGCAGACAATAGCAGAGATATATTATCAGCAGTACGATAAAAGCAAAGGGATAGAACAGTTCTACCATATTGCGATAATCATGAATACATACATGAATATAAAAGCATTATGCAAGTGCGCGTACTCCTACGATGCCTAACTAGATGTACCTGAGTGTACCTAGCATATGTGCAGGTCTAAAAGCCTAAGAGCCAAGAATCCTTCTAGGATTTAGTCGAACCCCCATACCTGAATAGAGAGAGTGTGGGACCCCGTCCTGGTCTCGAGTTGGACACCCCACAAGGGCTGTGTCAGACCGCTGTCAGCTGGAGCGACTGCATGCAGGAGCCTCAGTGTCTCTGGTCAGTGTGTCAGCATGGAAGTCTCGGTTCCCTCTGTCTTACCGGGGCAAGTTGTGGTGTATTTATACCCTAAAGAGTCTCGGTCCTCAGTATGGTTTGTATTGGTCTGTCGTTAGACATGAAGAAGACGTCAGGGGTGAACTTTGTACATACATATTATGCAGGTGGTGTATTCCTAGAAAGCCATGCATAATTGATGAGTACAGTGTGGGCCTGTGTTTGGGAAAAACCCTGCTGTATTCAAAACCACAGGATAGATAACGTTCAGCCCTCAGAGCACGTTGTGTACTAGTGAGGACCAATGTAGGGGAAAGATCATGCCTATATAAGGATTCATGACTATAATAGGACATGTACAGTTATGACCATAATTGGGCATATGCGGCTATGACCATAATAGGGCAAGTACGAATATGACCATATTAGGGCAAATATGAATACGTCCATTTTAGGGCATGTATGAACGGGTCTACATTAGGGCCTCTATATGAGACATAACAGTTTTGAAGAGATTGAAACCACTTTATCAACAGTCTCCAGCACTAGTGATTCAATAGACTGGGATAAACTCTTCCCAAGCATGAAGGTGGCCACAGATAGTTGTGGTGCAGCATGGAAGCTCTGTCTTTCAGCCATGTGGGTCAAAATGCAAGACCACAGGCAAGCCTCCATGAGCTCTGCAACATTTTTTTTAAAGGAATGACAATGGCATTTTAAGGAATGGCAATAAATATTACATTAGTAGATTCTCACCACAGTTATTAGGATAGGGTCCCTCCAAAGTTGACCTGGTAGTGTCAGCACTATCCCAAAGGACCCTCAAGGAGGACAACTCCCCCAAATGGGGCACATTGCAGCACATGGCTCTTAGCTTGTTACTCTTTGCCAGAGTCAATATTTATACAATCTTACAGCCCCTAGGTGGTGCAGGGCAGGGGGTGATTATAGAATCAAGCAAGAGGCAGCGGCAGCCGGCGCAGGTAAGCACGGTTAGACAGTGCGGGTTGGTAGGGGGGGAAGTCGACAGACGACGGAATAGGTAAAATTTAATTAATAAATAAAACCTATTCTGTCATCTGTCGACTCCCCCCCCCCCCCCACTGCACTTACCTGCACTGGCCGCGACTGGCAAGAGGTGGAGAGAGGGTGTAAAGAGTCATTGTAGGGGCGGTGCCATCCACAAAATCAAGGTAGCACCTCAGACTCACAAAAAGTGTACTGTGTAAAATGAGTGTAGTCCTGTGCTTCCTATCATTGGACAAAATATGCTAGCAGACACCCAAGCGCCTTGCTGTGAGGGACAGAGAAACACAATTACTGTGGTCAATTGCTCGCTACTGCGTGCTGAATTGGTAAGGTGTCTCCAGAGGAAATTTACTAGAACGGCCAAGCACACAAAAAGAGATGGGCCTGAAGGGGTAATGATTTTGATAATACATTATCAGTAAATAACACCTGTGTACACAAAGTCACAATTAAACATGTAGTGATACACTTATCTGTGGCCCTACAAGACCTCCAGGACACCTTTATGTCCATAAAGAGGAAAGTAAATATGATGGAGGGAACCTCGATAGCTGTGAAACAAATGCAACAATAGTCTACAATCCTGAATGATCATTTGCAAATCTACAATCCAAGAGGAAGAATTTTTAGTACTTCATAAACTATGCTACCACTTACCATTAACCCTTTGGAAACCCAACTGGAACACCCTCAGAATGCCAAATGAAATGCCCCTCATATTGACAGTCCAGAGGTTCTTAGAAAATGAGGTTCTCCCAAGTAAGGTTTAGCCCGGAGGGACCGTATGTAGGGTTTATTGGTGGTCAAAGAGCAGTTGACACTGTGAGATCGCCTGGATTCATCAAGCAGCAGCTTGCGTCTTCACAGAATGTGGGTTAGAAAGAGTGCAGAATGTCTTTGAAGTGGATCTTGGACAGTGTAGTGAAAGGCACTGTCATTGCAGAGTTGAACACCGCGATGGAGAAGGAGGTGGTTCACTGCACATTCCAGCAGAGGGGCAAATATACAGATTGAGGGTGACAGAATCCTAGTCTTTTCAGACCACACTAGGTTCACCACGAGGCGATGCCAACAACTTCAGCTCCTAAAAACCACTTGATTATTTTGTGTTGTGACAAAAGATTGTAGCACCATGCAAAACGTAAGGTAATCGTGGAAAGTACAACACAAGTTTGGTCCCAGATGGAGGCTTTGTAATTATTCCTCTCTATGTTGTGTGGAGGGTAAAGCGGACATGGTATGCTGCCACTGGTTGAGGTTGTGGTTAGATGACTGTTGGTATCTCCCTGAAGGGCTTAGAAATGAGCTTGGTTTCTCCTGATTTGGTTGGAGATGGAGTTGAAGGGCTCTCGTGAGTGAAACCCATTTCTGGGTTTATTGTGAATCGCTGCTGAGAGACTCCTGTGCTCCTACGCTTCTTTAACCCTGAGCTCCCCCACTTACACTCTACTAACTAGTTCTGGTGGGAGGGTGGAATTGAATCCACTGTGGGGGACACCCAGCAATAGTGACTGGCGGGAGTATGTGATTCACTATCTTATTCTAGTTCTCTGATTTTGTTTTTGTGAGGCGGGGGGGGGTAGTCTGTTTCCAAAGTTGTAAGCTATTCTTTGTCTAATCAAAAATTGAATCCCAAAGATATCAAAAACTTCCCTTTGTAATACGGCACAGATCAACAGTATTTTATGACCAACTGCCATAATTTATATTACTTATTGTTAATATGATGCAGAATATATTATTTCTCTAATTAATTACGATTATAGTATTCATGTTTTGACATTTACTTGTGCTTTACAATTTCTAAAGTAATACAGGAAAAAGAATAAATATTAGTTTATTGGCATTACAAGCAGATAAACATATTCAAAGTAAATTTATGGGATACATAAAATATTACTGACTCCCTACTAGTGTGTACATGGCAACATTTGGCAACATATAGGTGGGAGATTTAAAGACACAAATTAGGAGAAATGTATTTCGCATTAAATTGCTCTGACTGGAAGACGTTTTAAGAGAAAAGCAAAACACTTTGTGCTGAGAAACAAATCTCAAGTTTTGACATGTCTAATAGCAGTCATGCTCACCTAAGTTTCCGGGCTACTTCAAAGTCAATGTTTTTATGCACTGTCTCTCTTTCTGTTCCATGTATTGCATAGACATTTTAAGGCACAGTCTGCTGTCAGATCACCTGGTTTCATCAAGCAACAGCTTGCTTCTCCACAGAATGTGGGTTAGAAAGAGTGCCGAATGTCTTTGAAGTGGATCTTGGGCAGTGTATGAGAGAATGTTCTCAGTCTCTACTACTCCTTGGTACTGTCAGTGAGTATCCGATGGTGTAGGATAGGGTGACGGGACAGCAGAATCTAGTAACAGACTGACAAAATGTGATGAGGCCAACATAAACTTTATTCAGCTTCAAACAAAAGTAGCAGAGAACATGGAAATTGCATTTCGATCTTCATCCCCATTTTAATTCTGAGTCCAGCGAGAACCCTTCTGGAGCTTGACCGCTTCTGTCTCTGGCTGCGCGGTTTGCATGACCCCATCCTTTTGTTTCCGTTTTGTGTGTCCACTGAGACAAGCTTCTGCGGGGTGCGACACTCTCATATGTCAGAAGATGCATGCAAAGTGACAACTCTACATCTGTGTTTTACTTACAGACATTGTCCATTACAGTGATGAGTCAATCAGGAGATATGATTTTGTAGTGAGGTTGATACGTTTGTGCTTCTGAGGGAGAGTACAAAGGGATAGGTGAAGTGAACCTGGATGATCAGGGACAAATCATTATCAACTGATTCCTCACTTTGAAGTTCATCAGTATTGGTGTCTTGATTCGCAGGCATGACGCTGCATGGATCCCCTTTCAGGAACATGAAGAATGATTTGAGCATGGAGCCTAGAATATTGTAAGTTTCAGCATCAAACAAATCTGAGCCTTTTCTTTTACAAGGTCTCCCTGACTTATGTGTGGCGTTCTGGTTCTCCTTCTCCTGCTAGCCTATTCCTTTATCTTTTATCTCTTGTGATGACCTTGCCGCTCCACCTATTTCAGTGATGGTGGGATAGACTGTTTCCCTAGGGATATTATTGCAAATCTTCTTCCAATAAATAACTCCACAGATGATTTCCCTTGAGTACTACAGCACATATCACAATTGTCTCTCAGCGTATCTGAGCGATCAGTTTTGAGTGAGTTTGACTATATGCATGACCTTCTTCAGTGTGGCCATGGAACATTCAACAATGACTTCTGCTGACGTGTGAATGTCTGATGGTAGAAGCCCATGTATTGTGCTAAGCCTGCCACCTCATTGCTGTTGAAGGAGGGGCATCTGTCTGACTTCACAGTTATTGGTACTCCCTAATTTTAGAACACATTGTTGAACACTGGAAATGACATCATCTGCTGATGTGCTGGACAGTGCCATCCTCTCTGGGAACCTGGAATATTCATTGATGACAGCCATCAGATACTGTCCAATGAAAATTGGATCAAAGAAGTCAACAACCATAATCTCCAACAGTTGTGGTTGCAGGAAATACATTGTGAACCCCCTAAGCTGCTGCAGCTTTTCCAATCACTGTGCTGAGTCCTTTTTTTGCTATTTGGGGTACTTTGCGCCTATGCCTTAAAAAAATGTGTTCCACATAAGGTCTCCAAGCCAAATTTAAGGTTTTTTCCCCCAACATCCTGGGGATTCTAAAGGTAGCCAGCGATTGTAGATTCCCTAGGAGGGAACCGAGAAATTATGCAAAATATAGCTCCATGTTGGGTATTTTTGGGAAAACGAGGAAAAAGGTGCTGTGCAAGAAAGCATATATTTTTTCTAAAAATGGCATCAACAAAAGGTTTGCTGCACTAGAATCACCATTTTCCCAGCTTTAAAGAACAAGCACAGTTGTAAAAAACATTTTTTTTTACCACAGTTGTTGCCTTTTTCAACCAACTTACAGTTTGTTATGGCAATAGGTGTGAAACCGATAGATGATCCTAGAAAACTATATATTTCTGAAAAGTAGACAAAATTCTAAATTCAGCTTAGGGTCATTTGTATAGATCCCTCAAGGTTTTCCTGAAGAAACTAACTGTTGAAATGAAAAACAATGAAAATGAGTAGACAACATTTTCATCTGTAACTTCTTTTCACAATGATGATTTACAAAGCAATACATGGTTACATCTGGCAGACCCTGGCAGGAACAGAAGATCTCCGTTAAAGAGCCCCTTTATGGGTGCCCGTCGGGTATTGCACCGCCGACCCGACGAGGAGCAAGTCCATATGATGAAGCATGACACCTAGCTTGCTGGGTGTGTGAGGACTCTAGTTCCACTTAGGAGGACTTCCCTCCTTTTACCTCCCCCTTACTTTGCTTTTCCATCTCTCTGGGGAACAGCGTACCCTTCTTAGTTTACAGACCCTTCTGGTCACAGCAATACAAAGGGTTTGTAGGTTCTTCCAAAACACATAGGGCCAGATGTACGACCGGGGCATTTAGCGACTCGCAAATTGCGCTCAATTGCGAGTTGCAATTTGCGAGTCGCTAAATGCCATGTACAACAGTGTCCGAGACACTGTTTGCGATTCCCAATGTGGTCGCAAATTGCATGCCTCCTCAATATTCATAAGGCACTCGCAATTTGCGACCCCATTAGGAATGGCTGGCCCTCTCAGGTAGGGTGGCCTCCTGGGCTCAGCAGACCTCCATGTCTGGGACTGCTTTCCAATAAAGCAGGTTTTTTTTTAAAATGCAGCCCGTTTTCCTTAAGGGAAAACGGGATGCATTTAAAAAAAAAAAAAAAAAGTTTTTGTTCCATTTCTTAAGGGCAGGTAGTGGTCCCTGGGACCACTGCCTGCCCCTAAAAAATATTTCCCCCTGCATTTGCAAAGGGGAAGGGGTCCCCTGGGGATCCCTTCCCATTTGCAAGTGCATTACCACCCTCAAGAGGGCGGTAAATTGCGAGTGTTTTTGCAATTGCGGTCGCAAAACATTCTTACATAGGGTAGCGAGTTGCAATTAGGAAGGTACGCCCTTGGAACGCCCCTTCCTAATTGCGAGTCGCAAATCCTATTTAGCCCGTCGCAAATAAATTGCGACTCGCTAAATAGGGTTTGTACATGACCCTATTAGTTTTTGCATGGGCAAACAGGTTGCTAACCCATTTGTGCATGCAAAAATGGGTCGCACATCTGGCCCATAATACCCAGAGCCAACAACTGAACTGCACCTTACAATGATTTTTAGGTCTCGCCTAGTGATGCAGCACGAATGTGCTGCCATCGCTTTGCGAGGCATGCAGTATACACTGTAGTGTGGAAGCTTCGTGGAAGTTCAGCCCACTCTCTGCCCATTGGCTTTTGTCTTAAATGCTGCCTTCCGATTGGTTTGAGGCATGTTAGTCCCTCCTCAGTCATCATTTGTATCCTTCCACGGCTATCAGCCCCTTTACTGCAGACTACTTTCTTCCAGTCTCTCCCCCTCCCTCCCGCAGTCCGTGACTTCTTGGCGGCCCCGCCCCCCTCCAAGCACTCCCGGTCGTGCTAGTTGCCACTACGGGGGCCCAGCCTTTGCCTTGTTTGCCCCTTTCGCAGGAGGGAAGCGGGAGCCCACCCCGCTGTTGCGTGCCCAGCGTGTTGCGCTACAGTCCTCCTGAGCGTGTGTGCGCTGTGCGGAGCTGCTCGCAGCCGCTCTCCCTCCCCTCCCGCAGTCCGTGACTTCTTGGCGGCCCCGCCCCTTCCATCCACTCCCAATCGTACTCGTGCCACTACGGGGGCCCAGCCTTTGCCTTGTTATATTATGTGCAGAGAACATATGGCCAGAAGATAACATTCAAACGGGCCGATTAGATCGGCCTGCTGCTGAAACTGAAAGTGCTCAGGAGGCCGATCTTATCGGCCCACAGCTCCGCCCTCCAGGAGGAGGAGATTTAGAGTCACTCTGTGCCTCCTCTCTTTCCGGCAACACCCTCCCCACTCTCCAAACCCCTCCTCTGTCCCCTCCCACAAATCCTATGCCTAAATGATTATTTATATTTGCCAGAACGAAGAAGAAATATTACCTGCTCTTTTCATTCCCAAAGTTCGTTTCAATTGAGGCACCGTCCATATTTACCCGAAAGACTTGTGAGCGTCGTTGAAATCCGGTAGGCACAGACGGAGGAATGTGTAGAGACAGGCAGGGGCGGGGAACGAGGGGAGAGACAATGGCATGCCCTTCTGTGAGGTGAAGGAAGGGTGCACCAAAGGCACTGGGCATACAGTTAGGAGTGCTACTGGGTGCAGGAAATGAAAGGTATTTAAAAGAACACTTCGTTTATCAGAAAAAAATGGTTTCAAATATATTTGTATCAGTAAATCATGTAACGTAAATCTCTACTGTTCTGTGTTCGTCCACCACCCCTAACTCCGCCCACTCACATCTTCATAAAGTGTTTTGAGCGATCGGTGAGAGCAGCGGCCGTATTTCCCTCCATCGAGGCTGGAAACAATAAACTTTACCCAATTGAACTGGAAAGAGCGTGTAAACACGGGCTCCAAATGTGTTCTTTGAGTTTCTCATTTTGTCAGGTGCTAACGCTTGCAAGCAACTTTTTTTCATGCCATATAAATCTTTAGAATGCGTGGCTCTCCTAAGAGTCCCATGCATGCATGTCACGATGCTAGCTGACAAACGCTGGGAAATGCCCTTACATAGTTTGTAACAGGTATTGCAAATGCATGATGCCGTCAAACTATAAATCAAGCATTTGCAATGCGAATTACATTACCAAATGAAAGTGGAAAAAACTAGAGTGCGCACAGATAATCAGCTCCAGAAAGTCGATGTATGTGTTAGACATGCGTTTTACTTTTGTGTCTCTCGCAGTCACTGGTAGCACCAGAGGACACATTAACTTATTGGTAAAATCTGCTGCACGCTGATGTAAGCCCCAGTAACAGTGCAGCATGTGCCTCCAAGCCAGCAATGACCGCTTCATGACCTCTAATAGAACCCCCCACACGTAATCTGAACACTCCACAGAGGAGCTGCAGCTTGCAGTGAGTGCGAAAACAAGATCAAGTCCGGATCAGGTGGCTTCATGATAGGTAAACGTATTGTGCTTAACTTTTTTAAATTTAAAAAGAATAACATTTGTGAATTTTTTATCACCAGTTCTTCAGTCCAGTCATTGGAGCCCCGAGTTTGAATTCACTACTTATGCGCTCTTTGATGTTCTACTTTTTGCAGATCTATCGGTCTATTTTGCTATAAAATGGACTGCTCTGATATGATTTGTGTAGCTTGCTGTTCTGCTTTTCTCTAAACTTCCGACCAACGAACCCCTTATTCACCTTCGAGCAGGAGCTGCAGTTTCTTTCTTTATTTTTTAAGTTAAATTCCCATCACCAATACTAATAGATGTTTAGAGTAAAGGAAAAGCATTTGTGCGCAGCGAAGCTTCGTTGGGTTCCTAAGTGTTTCATGTAGTTTCATTGACTGAGGAAATGTATAGCTTTCTAAAGAAGTGTGATGGTTGATTGTAGTTGAATTCCGTACATGACTGTCTGGTGACAGGAATACAATGCTGGTTGTAAGTTTCTAATTATGTCCCCAGCGTACCAGACAACCTTATTTTGCCTTTCTGCCAAATCGAGAATTAGAAACCATATGTATGTCTTGGTTCCTGAAGGTGTCTGTGGGCCTTTGGGTGGGTGCCAACGCTTATTTTGTTCCAGCTGTTGCAGATGGTGGGCACATAAACTTAGGGGCATATTTACTCAGAAATCTGGCAGTGGAACAAGTCATCTTGCTGCACTGCATAATAGGGAAAGGGCAGGAATCTGCCATACTTAACGATATGTGGCACATTCCTGCCATTTCCCAGTGCTGGTGCACAATGTGGTACCTAGCGGCAACGCAGGCACCCTTGCACCAAGGTGGTGCCTGCGTTGAAAGCAAGATTGTTTTCGTGCACAAGGGACACCTTCCTGCACAAAATCAATCCTCTGAGGCATATTCCTCCTATTACTCCAGCACACATAGAAACAGGAAGTAAGAAGGAGAAATAAAGATATTTCGCCTCGTTGTGCCTCACCTGGGAAGGTGTAGTATCCTGACGCATTCCCAGGTCTACCAGTATTAGTAAATATGGGATTGCTTCTGAATCCATGGGTGGATGTATGGGAACATCCACACTCCACTCATGGAACGCCTTCCCAGGGCAGAGTAATGCAACGCAGCGATTTACGCAGCGTTGCGTTACCCTCACTGCAATAAGAACCATCACTTCTCCCCATTCATATGCTCTCTTTTCTCTCACTTTAATTTGTCCACTCTTTCTCTTGTTGTATTTCTCCTCCTGCTGTTTATCCCCTCCTCTCTCCTATTACACATCTGTTCCCCAAAGCACGCCCTCCTGCTCTAACAATGTCTGCCTTTCTCTTCCTGTGTGCACCTCAAACACTACAGAGCATACTTGTCAATTTCCACAAACGTACACAAACGTCTTTGTAGGCTCCATTTATTTATAAATTTATTTAAAGTGTATCAAAAATTTAATGTATTATTCTTCAAACCACTCATAAGAGCTCAAATACAATGTTCACTGCCAAAACTACTGCCACAGTTATAATCACTGCCACACAGTCCATTGCAGAAATATGCAATAATATACTGCATGGCTATACACTTATAAGGTCCCAAAGGCGAGACCGATTGCATTGCAAATGCTTGTTAATTCTGTACCCACTTTACAGCAATTTATATGGTAAAATATGAAGAATGAAAAATGGGTATGAAGGAAACCTGTTTACAACTGTAATCTACAAAACATATGGAGTTTAGGACAGGTGGTTATTTGTGCATCTTCGAATATGTAGTAATCCATACTATCATGTGACTCCGAGGGAATTTTGAAAAATGTCTTCATTCTTGCACACTGGCTTACATTTGAAAGGCAAAAATGCAGAGAAATCTAATTGGTAATAACAGATGCTCTACTATTCTGTGTTCCTACATGCCTCCCGATAAAAACAGTGTCCAACTTGTGTGGCTAGGCACAGTGCCTGCGACACATAATGCCCCCAAGCGTGACCTGAAGACATTATATTTCACCCAACAAAATCCACGCATTTTTTACAATATGGGTAGCTGTGTATTTTGGGCCTTAGCCACCACCCAGCTCAGCCGCCATCCAGCTCAGCCACCATCCAGGGAAACCTAACATACCCAGACATTTCTGAAAACTACACATGTGGGGGAGTCCAGGGTAGGGACACTTGCATGCATCTCATGATGTTTTCTGACCCAGAAGTACTTGCAAACATCAAACATTGGCTAAAAAACACACATTTCCCTCACATTTCTAAGAGGGAAAGGTCCAGAATCCGCAGGGATCCTTAAATTTCCTACTACTCAGTGTACCCACATGTCTCCTGATAACAATGGTACCCCACTCGTGTGAGTGAGCCTATCGCTCGCGAAAGAATAGGGCCCAAAATGCAATGTGGAGACATCAACATTTCCTGTAAACAAAACACAGCTTTGGCATGGATGAAGCTGCCGCATTTGGGCTCACGCTCGGCAGCTGCCCAGGGAAACCTACCAATCCTATACATTTCTGAAAACTAGACACCCAGGTTAGTTCAGGGTGGATTTTAACCCACAAGGTCCTGCAAAACTCAAACTGCACCTAAAATTGCACTTTTCCTTACATTTCTGTGACATAAACTTGTGGAATCTGCAGGGATCCATAAAATCCCTACCATTCATTATTTCCCCACGTGTCTGGATAAAAAGACTAATGCACTTGAGTGGCTGGGCCTAGTGCCTGCGTCAGGAACAGATGAAACCAAGGACAATGGGAATCCTCCAAATTTCAAGCGAAGTTTGAGGTTTGGAGGGCATTGTGTGTAAGATAAGGTTGGGAGTTCAAGACAAGTCACAGTACCCTGAACAACCCAATAAGTCTGTTTTCAGAAATGTCTTGATTTGGCCTGTTTCCCAGGGTGGCCACCAAGTAAGGGCCCATATACCCAAGCTACTCCTGTTAACAATGGCTCCACTTTGGGTTTTGGGACAGTTTGCATCACAGGTGCTAAGCCAAGCCACAGAAGGGGGGAGTGGCATTTTTATAAGGACAAGTGTGAAGACACTAGATAGTAGGACTCTAGTGGATCGCCACAGATTCTGAAAGTGTAAATCACTGAAATGTGAGTAACATGAGATTTTAGCCACTTGGGGAAGTTTAACATTTGCAGGGCATTGTGGATAAATAAATGGGATCAATGCATGTTATACCAGCCTGGCCACATCTGGGTGTTCATTTTTAAAAAATGAATGGAGTCTATCCACAACAGAAGTTCGAATTCATACTGGTTATTTTTGGCACCACCAGGAATAATAAGAGGGTCAAATAGTAAATACTCATAACAGTATGTAGGAAAGTGCCACTTTTGACATGGTTAGCCCCCACTTTTTGCCTGCTGTATGATGTGATTTTCAAATTGAAAGTGCACTGAGTCCCTGCCAACCAGATTCCCAGTTCCAGAACACTTTCCTAAAACTGTACCACGATTGTCACAACTTCAGTAACTCCTGTAAGTCCCTAGTAAATGGTACCCCTGGTACCTAGGGCATTGGTACTGAGAGGGTCCACTAGGGCTGCAGCACAAACTGAGCCACCCTAGGGACCCCTCACCAAGAACATACACACTGCCATTGCAGGCTGCATGTCTTAGTGCAGAGAAAACCGAAGAGTCGCCATGGCACAGAGCCCTGTGTGTTTTCCCATAGACACTGCATGAGAAATAATTAGGTCACCCCTTCTGCAGGCTTTATAGTCCTAAGACATGAGCACATATGTGTCTGCAATATCAAGTCCATTCTTGGATATTGTAAGTGCCCAGGGAAGCCATAGAGAGTACATGGGCTGGATACTTGTCATTACGAGATTCCTAGCTCCATGATGGCTTCAGTGTACCCTAAGATGTTTGGTACCAAACATCTCATCTTAATAAATCCTCATTGATGGCACTGTTGGATGTATTAATAAAAGCACACAGGAAGCCATTTAGAGGGCCCCCTGAAAACCTACCAAGCACTGGTGTGGTCTCTGACTAGTCTTAGCTAGCCTGCCACCACCAGACATGTTTCTGCCCTCATGGGGTGAGGGCCAGTGCTCTCGGAGGCCAGGAACAAAGCCTGATCTGGGCGGAGGTGCTTCACACCTCCTCCATACTAGGATGGCCTTCCAGGGCAGGAAGGTTCAAAGGCAATACCGCCTTTGAAATGCAACCCAGGCAGCTCCAGATATTGGAGGATGCCAACCACCCTTTCCTGCTCCACATTTGGTGAGAGGACAGACAGGAACATTAGTTAAATGAGGTGGTGGGTCCCCTTCCAGCCAGCACCACCCCTAAGGTGGGGCAGGTGATGTGGAGCCCACTTTTAATTTCCCTCCATCTTG
This sequence comes from Calotriton arnoldi, assembly GCA_963921515.1. Classification (NCBI taxonomy): domain Eukaryota; kingdom Metazoa; phylum Chordata; class Amphibia; order Caudata; family Salamandridae; genus Calotriton; species Calotriton arnoldi. The sequence goes on from CAWUFW010011798.1 coordinate 214,691, forward strand.
GTTTGCGTGGGAATTAGTCAATTAGGGTCAGGATAGTGCCCCTTTCCACAGGAAGTGGTCACTTAGAGGGTGTAGACACCCTAAAGGTAGGTAGCCCATTGACTACTTCCTGTCTCCCTCTGTAAAGCCCCTAAATTCAGTATTCATCCCTGGACCCTGAGCTCAGATTCAACAGATACAGAGAAGAAAAGGACAAAGAAGAGCTGCTGACCCAAAGACTGAAGCCCTGTGGAAGAAAATTTGGGTCAAAACCTGCCTGCTGCCTTAAGGACAAGACAATCATGGTGTACTGTCTCGTCCTGCAACTGTGAGGCCTCTAAGAACCCCGGAGCCCCTCCAGCCTTCTACAAATCACCAAAGTACTCCCATGGAGTAGAGGTACTACTCTCATGCAGTCTGCAGGCACCGACCCATGGTTTGTCAACTTGCTGCTCCCCCAGCGACACCGTTGCAGCACCCAAACCAAAAGTGGTACATCAGCTTCGGAGGTGTCTCCCCACCAAGTTTGGAGAAACCAGGATCTACCAGAGCTGTGCCACACCAATACCCGGGGTACAGGACCCCCTACAGCATTCACCAAGACAAATAGTTCAGTCCGGACTCCAACTGCCCAGGAAGCAAGCACTCATCGAGGAACGTCGGGACCCCTGAGACCCACATAGTGAGTGGCCCAGCTCTCCCGGAATTGCATCTCCAAGCTGCCTGCTCCTGACTGCGAGGAAATCTTGACGCGCACCACCCGGCTGACCTATCTGCTCTGCACCCGGCCCTGGTAACAATGATCCCGCTGTGTTCCTGTGCTCCGGTGGTCCTGAGGCCCTTGCAACCTGCTCCCTTGAGTGGGACCCCTCGAACTTACCTTTGAGTCCCTTTGTGCAGTGTCTTTTCAAGTGGCCCCCTTCTTCGTAGCGCACCAGTTACCAAAGAGCTCAGCACCCTGCTCCCGGCCGAATCCAGGACGCTCTCAAGAATCCATTGCTGGAGCATTGGACCTGGCCTTGCTAATTACTTACATCCCGAAGGTGAACCTTGAGATCCAACTGTATGAATTTATATACATTTTTCTATTTTCTCCCATTGATTTCAATGGTGCGTAATTGCGCACAAGAGTATTTCATTTTGCGAACGTTGAAAAATGCAATCTTAAAAAGTACTTACTATAGAACGAAGTTCTTGGTCTGAAAAATTATATGAAAATCGGTGCTATTTTTGTAAGTTGGCTTTAGATTTATTCTTGAGTGTGTGTCTCACTTATTGCCTCTGTGAGTACAACAAATGCTTAGCACTACCCTCTGATAAGCCTAACTGCTCGCCCACACTACCACAAATAGAGTGTTAGTATTCTCTACTTTTGCCTCTGTATACCAATCTGGGACTCACTGTACTCTCTGCACAGTGTACTTCTTTTTACTGCACTATATAGAGAGCCAGCTTCCTACACATTATCACAATATTGAGCCCATGACTTATTGGTAGTGAGCCTTAAAGTCATGTCAAGCGACCAACCAATTTATGGTCCTTTCACAACGCTCTTCATGCACACCAAACAAAGCCATTAACACCTCCAGCTACGGGCCCAACACATACAACACTTACATTAACAAACCACTGCCATTCAAGGGTCCATTACATTCACACGCCAGCAGGACTTAAACACCAATCTCACTGTCAGTCAACCATTCATCAGTCAACTTAGTATATGAACACACCTCTAGCAAACCAATGCACACATTCTGCCAGCCCACAGCCACACATTTCACCAGCCAACAGCCACATATTCCACCAGCCAATAGCTACACATTCTGCCAGCCAAGTGCTACACTTTCCACCACTTTAACCATGAACATCTAGTCATAGTTCGTGGATTTCGATTTACACATCTGCAGGAGTGCCACAAAGCAAGTCCTATTCACCTCCGCAGAGAGACCATGATTTCTAATTAGACAGTTATCACAGCAGCACAGAAGAGGGGTAAAGGGAAGAGATAGGAAACACTAATGTCAGGCTTGTCATACTTCCTCCTGGACTGCTATGGAAGGCAGTAAGAAACAATATCAGATTAGTAACAAACTTTGTATCTTGTAAATTTAAACAATCCTTCTACCTAATTACCTTAAGTAACAATAGAGTGTACCTGTGGAGGACTAGGCTCTAAAGGGGAGCTGAAGTACTTCAGAACATCAGAACTCTGCTTCTGGAATCATGTTGAGTGAACAAGTCACAAATCAGTTATCTGATGAGCACAAGTAGGTTCTAACAGACAGTCACTCAGTTTTTCTGTTAGCATTAAGGTTGATCATTTCTTAACATGGCGACACTTGGCGAGAGGATAATATTGACAATAACTTTGAAACCTCAGCACAAAAGCAGGCATGAACATAAGGCTGTAATGTTGAGCATTAATAATGTAATGTATGTTGTTGTATAAAATCAATAAAGATCAATAAATATCTACTAAGAAAAAAATTAACAATTCCTCTTACTTACCCCTTTCTTCTCTAAACTTATAGCAATCAAAAATGATTACTATTGTCCTTCGAAATCCATGCGGTATGGCTTTCACATATGACTCTACAAACTTACTAGACACATCAAAGCACAGTAGTCCAAACTAGTTCATTCTTGAAAATATGGGAAAATGACTACATGTACAATGGCAGTGATGAAATCAGGAGACAAAAAGTGCAAAATAATAATGTTAGAAAAAAACAAAAATAGATGATAAAAATAGAGCACAGAACTATATAGCTTTAAAATATGCATATGAAAATTGTAACCATTGTAAGTGCATCAGTGATATAGGCGACTCTTTTGCTCTGTTGCAGGAATGAGGTCGGCAAAGTGCCGATCCTGCAGCCGAGCAACGGCCTCTACAACATGTGAAGTAGAGGATACTGCTTCTAAGCAGTAAGACTTTTAATTACAGCCAGCTTTAAGTCAAGGAAGGACATCAGTCTTCCTTTCTTTTTTTTTTTTTAATTTAGCCACAAGATACATTCTAAAGCACATAAAATATAGATCCATTGTTCAAATTCCATCCGTACAGCCTTTTAAGTTAAATCACTTGTAACTGATTCACACTACTATTGTTAACGTGCTAGGCCAGTTAAACATAGTTAGGTATACATATTAACAATCCGGCATTTTAACAAGCAAAAGAAAAATTAAAAGAAAACATTAATAGACATCATTGCTATCTACCCGATTCCCATCCTATTTGCGGGCTCCAAGTGGCCTTTTTTAATCCAACTAGTCATAAGCCCCCATATCTGATAGCCTTTCTCTTTGCACGCCAGCCCTTGCAGTTGTATAGAGCCATTTCCTGTACATGAATGTGTAATAACCGGTGGAGCCAAGCCATATATGACGGAGGTTCTGTGTCTTTCCACCTCGTAGCTATCAATAGCCTGGCTACTGCTGTTGTGATAAACACAAAATCCCTATGAGTTTTAAAGAGCTCAGCCCGGTAATCGTATCCAAACAATATCATAGACGGGGTGATGGTAATCACTTGACTGGTTATTTCTTGCCAAAATTTCTCGATTCCCCTTTTTAATAAACTAAGAGCATTACATGAAAAGAACATATGAATACTATCTGCGGGGCCCTGACCGCATCTTGGACATTCATCCGTCTCTCTTTTCCCCACTTAAAAAGCTTGGCTGGAGTATAATACAAATTAAAGAGAGTTTTATAATGTTGTGCCTTTAAATTAGTAGCCAAAAATATGTTATTCCCCAATTCCAAAGACATATCTAGATCCGTGTCTGCATCCCCTATTTTCTCAGCCCATCGGGTCTCCATTTTTCCAAGATCATCCGGTATAGTCTCCATCAATATATTATAGAGACCCCCAATCCGGACATCCCCATTATATATTTGATCCATTATAGGTATAGGTCCTAGATTAAATGAACCCCTCTCCAAATTTTTGAGACACCCCTTTACTTGTATATACTTAAAGTAAGTCCCTTTATCAATTCCAAATTTCTTAACCAAGTCCGGGAAGGGAATTATTTGAGCTCCATCATTATATATACAGGCGGCATATATTATACCTGCCTGTTCCCAATCCCTGGCCATACCATCCATTATTTCAGCTGGAAATAATGATGACCCCCATAATGGAGTATATCTATTGAGTTTGGGAATTTTCAAGATCTTGTTGACTTTGACCCAGACCGACCTTGCTGCTTTAATACAAAGAAAACGAATATTCGTATAATACCTCGACTCCCATTGCCTAAGAAGTAGCCCTGTTGCTTCCCTCCCCATGGACAGCTGATATATAGACGGCAGACCATCCTCCCTATCTGCCTTCTCCTCTACCAACAGAGTGCCCATCTGTTGTAGAGAAGCTGCCCAATAATACAGAAGCAAATTTGGGGCGGCCAAGCCCCCTATCCTGCGGGAGGGTTAATGTTCTCATAGCCAGTCTTACTTTATGATAATTCCATATAAAATTCGAGAACATAGTATTCACCTTCTGAATTATATCAGATGTAAGCTCGAGGGGAATTGAGCGAAATAGATACAAAATTCTAGGGAAGATCTTCATCTTTAAGACATTAACCCTGCCCACTATAGTTAGATGTAGTTTGTCGATTCGTCGGAGCTCAGTACTAATATCCTTAAGCATAGGGTCGAGGTTATTTGCCCAAAGTTGGTCCAGTTTAAATCCAATCTTTACCCCCAGATATATAGCTATATCAGTCTGTCGTTGATCTTGGAATTTACATTGTCTTGAGGAGATTATCTGAGTCTTGCCCTTATTAAGACGATAGCCAGACCAGCTCCCAAATTCCTCTGCCATGGTTTCGATCTCCTTAATTGCCACCTCTGGCCTAGAAGTAACCACAGCAATATCGTCCGCATAAGCCAGGACTTTGGTCTCATAGCCATTAGCTCGGAACGGTTCTATCGCTGGATTTAAAATTAACTGATTGATAAAGGGGTCGATATATAGTGCGAAAAGAATTGGGGAGCATGGGCAGCCCTGCCTAGTACCCCGTGCTACCTGTATTGTGTCAGAAGTACTCCCCATCACTCGTACCTTTGCAGTTGGATTATAATACATTGCCCGTATTGCAGTAATAAGCCGTGGGCCGAACCCTCGGGCGGCCAATATTTCCCAGAGATATTGCCAGGTCACCCGGTCAAACGCCTTTTCGGCGTCCAAGAGGATCACAGACAAACCGTCTCCCCTAGCTTCCGCTATATCAATCAAAGAGATCACTCGCCGGATGTGATCCGTAGTACCCCTACCGGGTATAAAGCCATGTTGCCAGGGTGAGACTAATTTGGCTATGATCCGCTGGAGTCGATTCGCCAGTACCTTTGAATAGATTTTTGCATCAGAGTTTATTAATGAAATAGGCCGGTATGATCCAGGCAATTCTGGAGGTTTCCCTTTTTGGGGAATATTACTATATCTGTGTCCTGCCAAGATTTAGGCGGTATCCCACGATATTGTACATCTAAGAATAGATCTTGTAGTATTGGGGCCAAAATTAGTTGGAGTATCTTATATATTTCTACAGGAATTTTATCGGGGCCAGCAGCTTTCCCTGCAGCCAGACCATTTAAAGCTGTCACTGTTTCTTCCAGTGAAATTTCCTCTTCCAGTTCCAAACAAATTTCTGCCTCAAGTCTATTAGATCCCAGATACTTCCTCATATTTCCCATATATATTGTTTCACTGGGATCCATCTGATATAAATTCCTATAGAATTGCTCAAACACCTCCGTAATCTTTGCCGTGGTGTTCACCAGTTGCCCCGCGGAGTTCTTTATTTCAGCGATATGATTCTGTGAATCCTGCTGTCGGACCCTAAGGGCTAGGAGTCTGCCGACCTTTTCCCCATATTCATACCTCTCAGTTTGATGTGCCTGATATACCTGGGCTACCTGTATCTGGAATAAGCTATTAATTTCTGCTTTAGTTATTGCAATCTCTTTGCTGATCTCGCTCAATCTCTCCATTTCCCTCTGTTCTAATCTCTTGACCTGCTCTGTCTCCAGTTGTGTTAGTTTAGTCATAAGAGCCATAATATAATCTTTGCGTTTCTTCCGCTGTTGGCCTACAAAGCTTATCACTTGCCCCCTAAAGGTAGCCTTAAATGCATCCCACACTATCGCGCGGGAGGCACTAAAGCGGTTAGCGTCAAAGAATTCCTTGGCCCAGTCTTTAAGAAACTTTAAAAAACCATCATCAGCGATTAGTTTCTTATCGAGAGTCCATGGACAGATCTTCGGTTTGCTACCCTGGTATGTTATTCCCAGCAGAAGAGGGTTGTGATCTGAGAAGATTTTGGGGACTTTTGTGATTTCCGCCTCCCCTAGGATTCGTGCTGAAACCAAAAAGTAATCCAGGCGTACACTCTTTTGATGTGGAGATGAAAAATACGTATAACCTGGATCATTGCCCTTCTTAGCCGTCCATACATCCACTAGTCCATGACTAATCTTAAGCATGTTTATAGCCCGATTAACCTTTGGTTTCCTCCCATTATACCTTGTGCCATCCCCTGATGAAATCCCGATATGAATATTAAAATCACCACAAAGAATTAGTGGGGTCGGCCATGTAGCTAGCTCTATCTCCAGTTCTTCCCAAATTTCTGGGTCATCCTGATTTGAGGCATATATGGTCCCAATTGTAAGTCCCATATTTAATAAGACTATTGCCCATCGCCCCCATTTGTCTGCCAGGACACGTTTACTAATCCCCATATGTTGCTTAATAAGAATCGCCACTCCTCTTATCATAGACGTCTGTGATGAACAGACAGCCAGATCATAACCCTTAATCTGAAGGGCAGCTCGATTACTCCATGGAATATGGGTTTCCTGTAGACAGATTATTCCTGGACTAATATATCGCAATATTTCATAGATCTTATCTCTTTTAGCCCTATCATTAAGCCCTGCCACGTTAACTGTGCATATTGTTAGTTTATCCATACCCAACAGCTTGAAGTACCCGGCTAATTTGCTCCAAAACATTTTTACTGAATCTCCATTTACCTATTGCGTACTCTATGTATCTTGTCTGGCTTTTTCTCCCCTGTGCCCACTTTGTCCCTCCCCTCCCACCCCCCTGCCACCCAGCACCCCATCCCACCCCTCCCCCCTTCCCCCGTACCACCCCTCCCCTTGAAAGCTGCTAGACACACGGTCTAGTAAGTGATGAGGCAGCATTACACCACGGTCCTGAGACATCTCTCCTTGCACCTCCTTATCACAATATCCAGTAGTCTTACATCATAGCATTGGGTTACCTCTCCCCCACATATGCATGTAGATTTCCTTCGGTCTCAAGTATTCCTACTTCCTACCCTTTAGTTCCTCCAAGTACTCTTTGGCCTTAATTTCGGATGAAAAATAGCGAATATTATCCCCTTTTACTATTTTCAGCTTTGCCGGGTTCAGCAGGTATGCCTGTGCTCCTATTGTTTGGAAGAGGCTTATCATCTGTCTAAGCCTCCAACGCCGCTCTACAGTTACATGGCAAAAATCAGGGCGCGTAAAGAACTCTACATCTTCAAGCTTGCGCTTACGGTCGGGTCTAGCCTTCTCAGAGATGATCTGCCGGAGGAGAAAGTTCCCGAAATAAACCAGTACTGCTCGGGGTCTACCATCTCTTTCAGGCGCTTGTTTAACAGTCATAGGCACCCTATGCGCTCTTTGGACTTCATGGGCCCAGTTCCATCCTACTACCTCAGGAAAGGTTTTAGCTAGGAGATCAATCATATATAGACGGATATCAGTACCCCCTTTATCCTCCGGAATTCCAAGAAATCGCAAATTGTTTCTACGTTGGCGATTTTCCTGCTCTTCCAGTTTCCACTGGACATCAGCAAACCTAGCCTCATGCATTGCCGTCTGCTCCTGTATTGATGCCATATCTGTTTCCATATTCCCTGTTCGGGTTTCAAGTTCCGTTATGCGGTCGGCGATCTCCGTACATACTTTCGCTACTTTCCGTACAGAGCCCTGTACTTTACGTATGGCTACTTGAGATCGCCTGCTGTCCTGTCGGGCCTCTTCCCGATGAGCCATGACGGATTGCAGTATTGCGTCCAACGTGGCAGAGGGGGTTTCTTCTGGATCCAAAGTCTGTTGGCTTTTGCCCCCCACTAATTGGTTTACCGGTGAATAGTCCCAGTTTAATTCTAGTTCTCGCGTGCTAATGTGTGTTAACAAATTAGAGCCTTTTTTCTTGGTCCTGCGTATCGTCGCAGTGGGGTTCCCCCCAATTGCATCCGGCTGGTCCTCATTTTCCGTTTCACTGGCACTAGTCAGAGAGAAGGAGCCTTCCACCGATTCTGTGTCGTCTGACAGTGAATAAAAATACTCGGTGTTTTCAATGTCCGCCTCCTTCTCCCTATATATTTTCTGAGTAGACTGTTTAGCTCTTACATATAATGGGTCCAGACTCTTTGTACCTATAATTAAATCTTTATTTCCATTTTTTGGGGATCCGCCGGCCCATTGTCCAGCTGAAAACATTGAGTTATAGAGGGTTCAGGCCGATCAGTGCATTTGGGTGTAATACTACCCTTAGGACTCCCTTCTTCACAGATCTGGGCATCCCCACTTTCCTCCTGCCCCCCCTGATTTCCAGACTTCATTTTTATCGCCTCTATGTCCCCCAAGGTCTCCGAAAGTTCCCTCAGGGTTACATCTGCTTGTTCCACCAATTCAGGTACATCACTTGCAGTGTGAGTTATGAGGCGTGTCAAAGCACCCCCAAGGTTTTCCTCGTTTACCCCCATTGCCTTTCCATTTTCCAATGCTGATTCAATCAGCATCTCTTCACCGGCTGAACCCACCTTTTCTTTGCCGCTTTTTCCCTTTTCTGGCCGATTTTTCCCTGCAAACAGCTCGGCAATTGTTGAACCTGACTGCCGCTTCTGGATCGGCGCTTCGTTGGTCAAGTTCTTCCGGTTCTGGCCACGGCGTCCGGTTAGTCGTGTTGCCTCTGCTCCTGCTCCGAAAGCACCAGTCTCTACGCCCGGTTCTCCTGTCAGCGCATCCGCCGTCATGGCACCTTGAACACAAGCGCCAGGTACAGTATTTTTCCCCGTCGCCGTTTTGGAGCGCACTGATGGAAGTACTTTCGGGGCCATTTCTCTCTGACTTTGATCAGCTTTCTCCCAGCCACCGGCTTGCTCCGACTTACAGCAGTCTGAGCCCCGCAGCAGCCGATAAATCCGGCTACAGGTGAGAACCACGTCCGTCTGGATCTCTACTGCATCCAAGATTTTTGCCAGACTGTGCGCGCTACAATTTATCTTCATCCATAGATTTCCCAATACCGCGTCCTGCAGGGACAAGGTCATTCTTTGCTACTCCATCTGTGCGAGTGTCGGACCGCGGTGTTCCTGCTGCAACGACAAGCCGACCTAGCCTGTCGCCATCTTGCTTTCCTCCCGGACATCAGTCTTCCTGTGGTGGTCTGCGATAGACAACATACAATGTGTATGTTACCAACTGAATCAGGTGAGTAACCAACTTGGTATACCATGTGCAAGTTTTATTACTCGCATTATATTGTTGAAGAACCTGGTAACTTTTATCCACTCCACCCGTACTTTTTATAATAAAGTATACAGGTGGGCTTGTGGACTTCTGCCAACTGTCCCCAAAGAATGACAGGAGAAGTGCTCCCATTGTGATGTGTAATGAGCACATTTACTTCCTGTTAGAAAATCTGAAAACGAGAATTTATAGCAATGCAACACACTGCTCTTGCCTTTTGGGAGCTTCTAGCAAGCTTCACAGCAAAGGAAGCTCCCCAGGGAAACCTTTGCTGTGCACTCTAATGGTACCACAAGCCACAGTGCCAGCTTTCTACAGTTCGCTAAAAAGCAGAACTCCTGTATTCAAGTTATATATAGATTATAATCTTTAAGAAGGAGAGATTGGGCAGGCTCCCACACGATCTTCTCACTAACTCCTAACGTGGAAGGACAACCTGCTAGATTTATTGCAGAGTCCTTCGCTATGTAAAATCACAGGCTCTGCACATAACCAGTAGAGCTCTCATACAACATGTACTGCTATTTTCTTTCCAGGAAAATAAATCTCTGGAAACTTGGCAGACAAATGTTCCACGACGGAGCAAATTTTGAACAACCTGTCATGGTCTGGGTGGTTTCGGGGCAATGCAGCAGAAATGTAATTGAAATGTACCATACACTGCAAAATTCCAATGTTTAGCATTAAGCCCAGAACTTTCTTCATCCCCCAAAGTGAAGTAGATGTCCACAGGTGTGCCCTAGAGTGAGGCACCAGAGTGCCCCATTCTCCCTCAGACACTGTTCAGCATACACATTTTGTGTATGAAATAAGTAAATATGAAATTATTTAAAAAATTGTAATTTGAATATGGTTTTTTATATGCTTAGTTTTTAGGTTTTGCATGTAATTATTTTGTATTACATAAATGTATGTTTAAAAATGTAAAATAATGTTGAGTTTTATAATTGTTTTGTTATTAGGTACCAGTTGTTTATAAGGTATTTTATTTGTTTATTATTAAAACACTTAAGGAAGATGTCTTACTATGGAGTGAGGATAGTATACGTAACCACTTTAGTGTCCAACACCTTTACCAGAATGGTTAAGATTAGAGTGGGAATAGTAAATGTAACCCCTTTATTGTCCAACACCTTACCCAAAACGGTTTAGATTGGAGTGGTAAATAGTATATGTAGCCCCTTTATTGTCCAACACTTTCACCAAAATGTTTTAGATGGGAGTGGGAATAGTAAATGTGGCCCCTTTAGTGTACAGCACCTTCTTCAAAATGGTTTAGATTGGAGTGGGAGTAGTAAATGTAACCACTTTAGTGTCAAGCACCTTCTTCAAAATGGTTTAGATTGGAGTGAGAATAGTAAATGTCACCTCGTTAGTGTCCAATGCCTTCTCCAAAATAACGAAGATTGAAGTGGGGATAGTAAATGTAAACCCTTTCTTGTATAACCCTTTCCCCAGAATGGTTTAGATTGGATTGGGAATAGTCAATGTAATACCGTTAGTGTGCAAAGCCTTCCCCTAAATGGTTTAGATAGGAGATATTGCATTTCTCACTTACGTTATTAATATTTTAATTTAAATAAAGGAATATAACACAGTTTGTAATTCTTATTTATAGTTTTTAGCATTTATTGACTTGTATATGTGTATATTTTTAATTACATATATATTTGTACACATAAGAAAAACATTTTCATTGTTATAATTAAAAACATTTTAGTACAATTTTAATATTAACTATAACATATAGATAATTTTTAATAGTTTTCTCCATTTTTATATTTTCCTTAATTTTTTCAAGTGTGGTACATTTATTTTTTATACATATATACACTTGTTTCATATACATTTGTGTTTTTAATTCCTTTTTTAGTTATATAATAAATAATAGTATAGGGCCTCATTATGATGTTGGGCGGACGCAAGCGGTCTAGAACTGCCCGACCATAGGTTGGCGGTTCCAATCTCGCAATTAGCCTCTACTTCCAGGAAGGAGAGAGTCCTAGCACTGAGGACACCTGACTTAATCGCCCCATTCTTTCTCTTTCTTCCTTGCTCTAATTTGATTTCTAATGTATAGGGCGGTGTCTATGGCTTCATTTAAAATGGTAGGACAACGTACACGTACCAAATAATCTTTTATCTCATCCTTTAAGCCTTGCTGAAACAAGTTTAACAAGGTATGTTCCACCCACTTAGTTACCTACATCTGGTAATGCTAGCCATTACTTATTGTGACCCTCGCTGGATATTGCACAAGTTCCTCCACTGAGTACTCAGCATTTGTTCTGCCAAACATCTGTTGAAATAAATTGAGAAACTGAGAATAATCCTTCAGACAGGCATCCAAAGAGGTTACTAGTGGCATGGCCCATGATATGGTGTCTCCTCAGAGACAACTATTCAGATATCCCACTTTACCCTTACTCAGTAGAAATGAAGTGAGTGGGCCAGAATGTGAAGTGAACTGTCAATCCATTGATGAACTCCTTTAATTTGTCTGGATTTCCATGGAAACAGGGAGCCCCTGCGGTTACAGAAGGAAGGTCCGAAGTATTTCAGGTCATCAAAGCAAGTCTAACTGCAGCATTCTCATTCTTTAAGGAAGTAATCTCTGTAATCATCTGCTGGATGGTTTTACTGAGACTTTGTAAGGAATCTATTATTTCCGGGGACACTGAAAGGTGTAGGCATCAAGAGCAGGTAGAAAAGGTTGCTCCATTTCCATAAGGCCATGATCACAGGGAAAGTGTTTCAGAAGCCACTGCACCAATTCCTAACTAAACACTATCAGTCGATAAATGTTCCCCAAAAAAGCAATCAGTTCTAGTGGAGGAAAAGGCCAACGGCACAAAAAGCCTCCAGATGACTAGGGTGGAAGATCAAGGATGACGAAGAGGACCACCAGATCCGAATCAGCTGAAGGTTCAGGATCCTAAAGGAAAAAAATATCTGGGGACAACAAAATAAGGGCAAGAAAAAATGAGCAAATAACTACTATCCAACATAAAATGGAATCTGAAGTGCTGCATCGCATCATTCCCTTGAATAAACATACTTAAATTCTGAAGGCTGTCCTGAAAGTAGAAACAATCACGGAAAGCACTAGTGCCATTTTGGCTTGGGAAGAAATGCCCATTGAATAAAGACGGGAGCTTCCTCTTAGACTGAGCAGAATGACTACAATAAGTCCACAAGATGGCACCATTTGCTTTCCATGTTCTCTTTCGCCCAATAGAGAAGATGGTCATGGCCTCCATGATCTCTTTTCAGAGGTCCGATGCTGGGATCTCTGCATCGCTGGCAGCCTGATCTATGATCCCCTCATGGACACCACAAACGACTGATTCGCATCCACTGCAGATTGAAGTAAGTTGGCTGCTGTTTGCGACCCACGGATAACAAAGGTAGCAAGTTTCCTGGCAGTCTCAGCATCTAGTGTTTTAGTCCCCCCGACAAGTACGTTGGGGCATTTCTTGCCAGTCCTATTGCCCCCTTTCATTCCCATTTCTTGGAGATGCTATCCCTGCAGCCCACTTCACTATACAATACAATTGTGTCGATAAGTAGTAATGTTCAAAATCTGTTGTGTTCTGGTCAACTACAGTTCTTGGGAATTTGAGTTTGGCAAGTGTAACCTGGTGTCTAACAGATCGCCTAGATAAAACTTTGCAGAAGAACGGTCTAGGCCATCACACTACTAGGTTGGTGAAATATTGCAGGAGGCACGTTAGCAGGTTAGCATAACACATGAAAAAAAGCTCATTATAGCACACCCATTACTATGTAAATCAATCCAAAGAAGTATTGGACAAGTACTAATCACAATCTAAATCAATATACTAATAAGCACATGAGGATAATATAGTGAGACAAATGATATGCAGGGCATTTAAGATAGTCCACGAGCGTCATCAGTAGAAAATTCTTTTTATTGATTTTTTAGAGATTCCTAGCACACGATTTAGCCGACACGTGTTTCGTCTGTACTCAGACTTTTTCAAGGCTGGAAAAATAAATATTACACAATCAATGTGCTAAGTATATACAAAATGATTCTTGATTAAAAACACCTAATACAAAAAATAGTAAAATGCCTCGCAACATTACATGTTTTCTGAACTTTTATGATTGGATAGAAAGAGAGGACTTTGTACTACATTATAGAAATAAATTTTAAGTCATGTACAAAAAAGCAAGAATTCTGCTGATACAGATAATAAAGAAAAAGGAAAAAGATCAGCAAAACAACCAGAGTTTCAATCCTAGGAGAAAGGAAGAGAGAGAGTGCAACTAGGACCATGGTCTCTAAAAAGAACCAGAGGAGAGAAAGAGAAGTACGGCTAAGACCATACCTATGTGTGCATACAAGAGTTAGGAAAATTAAAAAAATAAAATAATAATTTTAATAACAGAATTAGGTGATGTGTCCTTAAAACACAAGAAGTTGGAGTGAATAGACAACCCAGACACCATGGACCCTGGTGAATAATGTCTAAAAACATCACAAAGAAAGACCCACCAAAATGAGAGTATTGAAGCGAAAAGATCCAATATTTGTCTGTCCAAGTAGCACGTCTGATTGCGTGTTCACAAGCCCAAAATTGTTCATATGGTGTACCCGATGGTCTGTTAGTACAAGATAAAAAGATTAAATATATCTTTCCTGAAAACATAAATGAAAAATTGCAAATAAAGTAAATTGCACAAAAAGAGACATGTTGATGTAAATTGGCATATAACAGCAAGAGTCTATTAGATATATGCCAAACATGTCTAATAAACAAAATAATTTGTTTATTGTTATATTGCCTAATGCCTATATGTTTGGAGCATAGATACATGCATCCAGGTCAAATGCGAATTTTAGGCATAATAAGATAAAGTCCACAAGGCTATTTGGCCATACTTTGATTTTGTTAACTAGTAAAAAGCAAAGAGGATCGATCACTGTCCTCACTTGCTACGTGAACCTCCATGATAGAAATCTCAAAATGACCGAATATATATAGTCCAGTGATCAGAAAAAAGTATGCGATGTGGTCTCAGCATGAAAGTGAAGTCAATACTAAACAAGGACCATAGGAAAAAAATAAGAGTTGCAAAGGATAGGGTCTGTGTGGTCTCATAAGCAAATCACCATAATAGGAAAGGATATCAACATCAAATAAGTGATCATGTTGGTGCTTATACATAAAGCGGAGGTCAAAAATACATATGTTATATACTATAATGTATCAAGTATTAAAAAGTGCCTATGTTGAAGATGGTGCAAACTCAGATTGCCACCCCCAGATGTCAAATCTGTGCTAATGTGCACAAAGAAATCAAGAGGTATCCGGTTATAATAAGACGGAGACACTCACCAGAAAGAAAAGCTGCATTAGGGTTACACGATGTAAAAAACAATAGGTCCCAAATTCCAAACGATGAACTATGCACTACTAGGGTCTTATCCTAAACCAATAAACAGGGAAATGTAATAGCAATAATAACGCGAGCACCAGGAAAATAATCACGAAAAATAGATCATCACTCACCCGTGAGTAATGTCGTATGTGCTTCAGAGCAAAAAAAAAGTTTCTTTCTTTTTATTTGTATGTGCCAAATGTAACCGTCTATGCAGTGCGCTGCATCTTTATGATAATTTGCCAAAGC
Source organism: Calotriton arnoldi (assembly GCA_963921515.1). Classification (NCBI taxonomy): domain Eukaryota; kingdom Metazoa; phylum Chordata; class Amphibia; order Caudata; family Salamandridae; genus Calotriton; species Calotriton arnoldi. The sequence goes on from CAWUFW010011798.1 coordinate 229,892, forward strand.
GGGGCCCGACCATGGTAAGTCTGCAACCTGGTGATAAAGTGGTAACCCAATGAGTGTGGGTGTAAAGCATAAAACTAAACAACATTGTGTATCAACAAGGCCCCATAATGGACTCACCCTATATAAGTCGGTGTCTCCACAGCAAAAGCACGTGTGTCCGCTCGTAGTGTAGATAAGAAAATGTTCATGGCCATCTTGTATTTAGTCAATCTCGCTCGCAAGTCACATGACCACAGATCACGTGACCAACGCGTGGACTGATACTGAACATGAAATATCACTACGCGAGTATGGCCGCCATCTTAAAATGTGCAAAATAGCGAAGTATAGAGGCAGAAGCGAGTGTGTAGACAAAGTCTCGGACCTCGCAGAAATATATACCAAAAAGTACTGATAAGTATCCACCCTATGATTTAGGTGCATAAACATACACGAATTGCATTGAACCGTTAATAATGTATGAAAAGAAGTATCAGTGATTGTCATGTATTAGCCTCTGTGTAAATCAGTCACATGGCCCGAGGACGCATATCATTGACATCACATGTAGTAGATGTTTGTCGAGAGATTTTGGTAAATGTGGCCGTCATCTCTAAGTACGAGTGGATATATATTGAAGCAACATGTCAATAGGTACTACATACAAAAGATTAAAGTTTGGCGATTATGTTCGTCAGCCATATGTTGAAATATAAAAAATATAAAAAATATAAACAATAGAATAGTGAGGCCAATATATCGATGCCTCAGGTGCTGATGCGCACAATTAACAGCTACATTGTAATGTAATGATAATGTAACACAAACAAAATGCCAATATATCAATCAAAATTGCCCTTGATCACAAGCTGAAGAGAAATTGGTGTCTACCGATAGTCGATAGGACAAAAGAGGGATGTATATCCGATGTTACAAAATGTGTTCAGATAAACATATAAAATACAAGTCGCAAAGGCTGCATGGATGCGCCAAAATAGAATCACATCAGTAAATGTGACTTAAACACAAACAAAATAACGATGTAACAGTCAGAGATGCCCACGATCTCAAGCTGAAGAGAGATTGATGTCTTCCGATAGTCGATGTAACAGGCCAAGTCGAAGAAGAAGTACAATCAATCAAAGTTCAAGAAAAATAATAATTATAGCCCTATGCATTCAGAACAATAAATTCGTTTTTCATAATTCATTGCAAAATCTACAGAAAAGACAGCATTTACCAATCTAAATTTGTTTACCCCAATTATGCATAGTAAGCACAATATCATTATTCAAGATGTATAGTATCAGATTGATTAAGACAATATTCGGTCAATACATCATATTACATCATATAGGACATGATCTATTTAGTAGAGAAATATTCCTTGATTACAATGCAGCAGTGTCATACCTCTAATGATACAATGTTGGAGAAGCCCATGTAATAGGGAACATCATGCCAATGTTGATATACAGAATTGTAGTCAGTCACGTAAAAAAACATGCAATTCTCTATCTGTATTAAGCCCTTGATCCATAGATCTCAATTTAATGAGCCACTTTGATTCCAGTTTTCTAAGTGCAGAGGTTTTGTCTCCTCCGCGGGGATCATCTTCCACTATGGCAATACCATGAAATCTGAGTCGCAGTACTTCTGAGGTTGTGTGCGAAGTATTGTAATGTACTGCCAGTGGATAATTGATGTAACCATTACGAATGGCTCTAATGTGTTCCTGAATCCGCTCTTTCAGCGGTCTGATGGTACTACCAACATAAATTAGATTACATTGACAAATAATGCAATAAACTATGTATTTGGTATTACAATTCATAAAATGATGAATTTTGTGTGTCTGCCCGGTGTTATAACTAAAGCTAGTGATCTTATTATCAGCAAATTGGCATACACTGCACATTGAACATTTGTAAAAGCCCTTCGGTTTTACTGGTAACCACGTCCGTGTTTGTTCAATACCCCTATTGCCAACGATTGACGGACTCAGTACGTTCCTCAAGGTCCTACCCTTTTGTATGTAATCTGTGGTTTGTTAGATATGTATGGATCCAAGTCATGATCTAGCTTTAACAGATGCCAATGTCTATAAATTGTCTTGAACACATTGTTACTCTGCGAGTTAAATTGCGTAATGAGTGCAATTTTATTTCTCTTGGTTTTGTTGTTCTTTTTAGAGTTTGATTTTAGGAGCCCTGTACGTTTCGTTCTATTGATCCTAGTGTGAGCTTTATCCAATATAGTACGGTCATAACCTCTGATCAGAAAACGTCGTTTCAGAGTATCTACCTCCTGTTGGAAAATTCGATCGTTGCTACAATTCCTCCTTAGACGAGTCATCTCGCCAAAGGGTATTGCACGAATTTGGGATGCAGGATGTGCACTACTAGCGTGCAACACTGAGTTACATGCTGTAGTCTTACGATAGAGTTTGCACTCCAATATACCATTCTCAACAAAGAGTGTAATGTCTAGAAAATCTATGTGGTTTTTGTTGATGTTATGTGTAAAGCTCAAGTTATATTGGTTGACATTCAAATATTGAATAAAAGCATCTAGTGTCTTACTGTCACCACCCCGAATCATAAGGATGTCGTCGATAAATCGACCCCACTAGACAATGTGATTTGTCAAATTGGGTGGGCATAGTCTCCAAATATGATGTTCCTCGTAATAACCCATGTAGATGTTAGCAAGCGAAGGGGAAAATTTGGCACCCATGGCAACCCCTGAGTGTTGTCTGTACCAGGTCTCATTGTGTATGAAGTAGTTTTTATTAAGTGTCAATCGTGTGAGCTCCAGTAACATTTCTGTATGTTCATACAGGGTCGCATCACATATGGATAGAAAATAGGTGAGGGCTTCCATCCCTTTGTCGAATGGAATGCTGGTATATAATGCACTCACGTTAAGAGTGACAAAGGTGAGTTCATCTGTCCAAACAAGATCTTCCAATTTATTGAGAAGATCTTTAGTGTCCTCAATAAAAGCAGGTAGATTTCGTACGATCGGTTGCCAAAAGATGTCAATATATTCTGAGATACACTCAGTTGGTCCCCCTATTCCAGAAATAATAGGTCTGCCTGGAGGAGCTGTTGAGTTTTTATGTATCTTAGGCAGAGTATATATGTACGCTGCTCTTGGTGTAGGGTTGAACATATATTTGTATTCCATTTCTGTGAGCAAACCAGCACTCTGCCAATATCTCAGTGTTTCCTCTACTAGCTTGTTTACTTCTTGCATAGGACTCTTAGAGATCTTTGTGTATGAATCCCTGTCAGATAATTGACTTTCGATTTCTCCATTGTAATATTCATTGTCCATCAGAACAATGTTGCCCCCTTTATCCGCTTCTTTAATAGCTAGATTAGAATATTTTGTCAGTTGAAAGAGGAATGTTCTTTCTTCCTTAGTAAGATTATCTTTGACTCTGGTGGGTGCACGTTGTAATTTGTCCTCTAACTTGTATAAATCATTTGTTACTGCTTTATAAAAGCAATCAATCATGTTCTCAGGGGCTAACATGGGTGTAAAAGTGGATTTGGTTCTCAACCCACTATCTGTTTGTAGATTGGTTCCTATATCGAGGTCTTGAAGTATTTCCCCAATGCTAGGTACAGAATCTATACTATCATCAAGGGATAATAGCATTTGTATGTTTTGGATGTCCTTGATCGTTTGTCCACTATTCTCCACTGTATATATAGGTACTGGACACAGTTTTTAGGTCTCGCCTACGCAGCGCGCATGCGCTGCATAGGCAAAAAGACCTTTTGGAATCGCTTCGGCTTTTCAGCCAAAAACGTGCACGCGTTCCATTGCCTTCAATGGCAACGCGTGCACGTTTGGCGATTCACTTGCGGGAGCGAGCGGCGCCATATGGTAGCAATTATCGCTCCTGGCGCCGCTCGCTCCCGCAAGGGAATCGCACTCCCCCCACCCCTCCCACTTCTTAACCCGGAGTACTGTTTCACTTTCGCGGCCGCGGCGCAGGGCCGCACTTGTGTTTCAGTGCTTCTTTACCTACCTGTGCTGACTGCTTCTGCCTGTACTCTGCCCCCCTGTTGCTTCCAGTCCTCTCGTGCACCACACCCTGTCTGTGCCTTGTTACTCTATATCTCTGTCCTTGATCTCCTGCCTATGCTGTCCCCCCGCACCTTTGCTTTTGTGCAGCTCCTTGTACTTCTGATTGTGCTCCGCACCTCTGTACTTCTGCCTGCGTGTGATTGTCACTGCTCTACTTCTTCCTGTGCTCTTCTCCCCTACATGACTACTCCGTGCTTGCCTCGTTAGTCCGTACTTATGTCTGTACTCTCCCCTGTATGTCACACTCTCCCAATCTTCCCTTCGCTGTCCCTTATACATAAAACACTGCCCGTGTTTTTCTCCCTAGTGTGCTCTCGTCTCATGTACCTCCGCCTCTTGTTTCCCACCCCTATCTGTGCTCTTATCCCCCAAACCAGTCGGTGGCTCAGCTCCCCCACACCTCCCTCCAAGTGCTGCCTGCCTGTACTTTTGCATCCGTTGTGATCTTTGCACCTCCACATGTATACTGCGTCCTCTTAATGTGCTTGACTTGAGCTCTGTGTCTGTGTTTGTTCTTTTGTCTTTTCTGCCCGTCTTCTACTCGTACCAGCAATGCACATTTTTCAGTATTATCTTCTGCAATTTTACATTTTTGCACATTTGTGTCACTTTGTGGTTAGATCTGGATCAGTCTTTGAAGGGCTGGAGGACCCGGTGAACGGAGCTGAGTGTTTTCTAACAGATAAAAGAGATGGAACCACAAAACCACTTTGCTCTGACGTTCTGTTTCTTCGTTGTTTCCCATAGCTGTCAGTTTGGCATTCATTGTTTATTTTTTATAATTGCACCATAGAAACCTATGAACTTCCTTTGTTTGAGCACAATTCTTGTCGACTTTTAGGGATGGGCAAGCCCTGTTAAGGTTCTGCTGTCTGCCCGATGGCTACCAATGTTCTATATTTAGATCCTCTAGCGAGGGATTGCCAAGAAACACCCAGCCAAGGCCCAAAGAGTTCCGAATTCAAGGCCCCGGTTGGCCACCGCTCTTGGAAATTGAGACCTTTTTCCGACAATTGTAGACAAGCAAGGTCATTTCTGAAACTTGGGTGTTGAGGAGCATTTGCTCGTTTGAATTAACATGTGCTTTATCCTTTAACTCCAGTTGAAACCTGGATTATTTAATAATGCTTGGTGGCCTTTTCGGCCATTAATTGCTGGTCAATACCAGTATGGAACGGATTTGGATGTCGAGTGAGGCACTGTGTTTTCTACTGGGCAGAAACTGCACTCAAGACAGGATAACATTTCAATGTCTGCTTAATGCGCAGCCTTCCGTGCTGGCTGGATGTATGAGGGCTTCAGCACTGGTTGTTGTGCCTGCAACAAAAGGCTAAAATCATGCAAATGTATGTATGTAGCAAAATAACTTGCTTGCCTCTAACACTAGTTTATAGTCATAGATTCTAGCACAACAGACTGTTGCTCCCCAAAATGCAACCTTAAGGTGGCACTCAAGTCCGTGTGTTTAGAGGTTCTCCTCCAGGGGATCTTTATTATTAGTTGTACGTACTGAATTGTTCCACCCAAGCGTGGGATGCCGGAGTGGTAATTTATAATTATATATGCAAATTATGACTTTTCAAAAGAAAGGCCCATCCTGAAACAAAAAACACGCACGCGCGCACAGAGGTGCACAGACACACACACACAACACACACCCGTTTCTCTGTATTCACACCGCTTCCTGTTTAGAGATCAGTAGCACCAGGTAACAGTCGTACAAGAATCCGTTATCCCACCCAAAAATGAGGAATCTCTCGTATTGCAAAAGTACTACATTTATTCTGTTAAAATCCATACTATAACCAGTCGGTGCGTTTCTTCAACCGTGCCAACACCGCAAACCAGCAGCCTCGCTTTTTGTGCAGTCCTTTCTTTATTACTATGCCACTTATGCCCCCTCCTCTTTTGGACACTCGCATTCAGGGGTGGATTCCGCCGAATATTTTCTGTCCCATTTTATTTTCATTCTTCCCCTTTTCTCTCCCTCCCATCTGTCCCCTTCACCAATTTAGCTCCCTCCTGATTTCTTTACATGCACCTGTCTTTTGTTATCTCTGTCTCTTGTTATCTCTGTCTCTTTGCTCCTCTCACTTTTCTTCTCTCCTCGATTTTTACCATTCCTCCCCTCTTTCAATAATGTCTCCATTGTCTCTTAACTCACTCCTCCCGACCCCTTACCGTCCCCACTTCCTTCATCTCCCGTTGTACCTTCCCCTCTCACTCCTCCACATTTTGTACCATTACCTCCTCAATCTTTGCCTTTATTTGCATCTATCCTTGAGTCCCCCCACCCACACTCTTTTGCCTCCTCACTCAGCTTCTCAGCTCTTTTCTATATCTCTGTACCCTCCTCTATACCCCCCTCTCTCCTTTAGCTCTCTGTGGCTCTCCCTCCACCACCCATTCTGTTACCACCTCCTCTGTGTTTATCCCACTTTATTTTTCTCGCTCTCTAGCCTTCTCCGCCTGTGTGCTCTGCTCTTTACACCAACACCCTTTACGCCCCATCATGCTCCCCCTTTCTTACAGCCTACACCTGTCCGGTTTCCTCTTGTCGCACTCCCTCCTTTGCCTGCATTCTCTCTCCTCCTTTCTCGCAAACCTTCTCCAGCAGTTTCACATCCATATTCTCTCACTTCCACCTCTTTTCTTGGTTTGATTTCCCTTTACATCTTCAATTAATGCCCCCATACGCCTTCCCCTCACCCTCACTCGTCCTGCCCACTCATGTTAACTCAGTCTTTACTTGCGCCCACAAATTCCTACCTCGGCCCTGCCTTTCCTCTCTTGACCCATCTCGGCTTCCCTACAACCCCCTAAGGTCTCTCTCACCCCCACAGCCATAGATTCTTTCCTCGCCCACTTCACAACCCTTAACTTCCCCGAAACCGCTCCGCACTACCCGTTTATCCCTCACCCTGAAAATGTATTCTAACCCTCTTCCATATCTTCCCTCCCACACCCCTTTCGCTGCCCTCCCGTACTCATTTGTCTCCGACACCAAAATTCTTTGAGTCCTATCTTGCCTCCACAGCCCTCAGTGGGTCCCCATCTCACTTCCACGCCCCTCATACGCTCCTTCCCTCGTGCATTCATGCCCTCCTTTTACTACCCGCCCCATCCTCACCGTGATACTTCGCCTCCCTCATTCCTCGTCTCCTCCTTTACCACCTCACCACATCCTTCGTAGCCACGCCCATTCCTTCCTTCACTCACCTTCACCCCCTTTTTACTCTTCATTCCTTGTTCCTTCCACTGCGTTCGCACAACGAGCATGAAAATGCTCATTTTAAAAAAAAACATAAGTGGTCAAGGATGTATCAGTTTGCTAATGTCCACATTTATGGAATAAATGTATCCCACAATTTACAGCGTAAGCTACACTTTTTTTCTCACGACTATTGTCACAATTCGAGCGGTGTGAAGATAGTAAAATATTTAAATAGGATTTGCAGCCAAAGGAGTGGAAAGTAGTTGGAAAATGAGCAAAACCTGTTTAAAAGATAACATTTTTAACAAGCATTGGCATAGCCAATAGGTCTCGCCTTTGGGACCTTATAAGTGTTTAGCCATGCAACACTTGATGTTGTTGCACCAAGGATATTGTGCTGGGTAACTTAAGCACAATATCCTTGGTGCAACAACATCAACTGTTGCATGGCTAAACACTTATAAGGTACAAGGTTTAGCCATGCAACAGCTGATGTTGTTGCACCAAGGATATTGTGCTGCAAAACTAAATACTTATAAGGTCCCAAAAGCGAGACCTATTGGCTATGCCAATGCTTGTTTGTTATTGTCAAAGAATTTTTTTATTTGAGCCTCCGCACAAATTTGAACAGATCTATGTGAATCTGCGTAAAGTTAGGTCTAGATAATGGACAAAAACTAAGTCCCTTCTTTAGTACATTAATTTCAGCATTGGTTAACACTTGATGCGACAAATTATCAATGGATACACCATCCTTTTCATTAGTAGCAATGGACATTGTGGATACATTGGCATCATTTAACATTTCTCGCTCTCCAGCCATCAATTCTTTTGTATGCGTGTTACTGACCTTGTCACTCTTTTGTTCTGTTCTGAGTCTGTTCTTTCTCGTGGCAGGAGCTATTTTTCCATTGCCGATATTGGTAGAGTATTCCCGAATTCACAAACGCATCCCTTTACAAGACTGTAGTGCCCTTACCTGGTTCCCTGTCACTAGGACACAGTCTGAGTGATAAATACGAATCCCCAGGTATTTTAATATATCAGTTTCCCAGGTTATGTTCTGGTCTGGCAATATTGCAGCTCCCTGACCGCTGCGCGACCTCCGCAGGATCCTGGAACCCTGGCAGATGCAGCGGTCCTGTGGCGGCCTGACCACCCAACTCCTAATACTGTGGGTGGGCTTGCAGTGTGGCGGTGGTCGGACCACCACCGCAGTAATTGTAATAAGGCCCTTACTGTTTTAAGATAAAACAAGTGATTTCAAAGTATATATTTCAATAATAGGTAAACTGTACCTAGTGCAAATATTTTAATTAAGAGTCTATTAGAAGAACACTTTCTAGAATTTGCCTTACAACACCCTAACATCATGTATCAAAAAGAATAGCTCATCACCATGAAGGTCAGGTGATTCCAACAATTAAAGCCTATAATGACTTTCAAGCAGCCTTTACATTTGGTGATTAACCAATTCCACACGTTTACATTTCTTTCAGGTAGCAGGCACTCTTGTGAGAAGATCTGTTGCTTCCTTATTCCCCTGCTGGGCTTCACAGAACAGGAAAACCCCTTCCCACCCCAACCCCACTCTCCATTTACTTTCACGCAGAGTTACCTCAAGGCCCACATTAACTGTTCAGGGAAGTTTGTTTAACGAAAAGTAAGAGATCTGCTTTTGACAGGAAAGAGGCCAGCAGGGTCACGTTAAGACACAGACCTCTGATCGTCCGGATACCTTAGGCCTCGGAGTAAAGGCCCAGGAGAAAGAGGTAAGTAGTGAGATCCTTGGATAGTGTTAAAGGGATGGTCTACTGGAAAGGCTACTATATGGGGGGTATTATTTTTAGTTTATAAATGACACTGCCCACTTCCTCAGAGAGACGCCTTGAGTAAGGTGGGGAGTTATTGGGTACTCTTTTTTTTATAGGGCCACTAGGGCAGCAGGTGCAGTGGCACTAGGGCCAGGTTTGTGAGTAGCTACCACATCCCAATTTTGGCTGTCTTACTAGCAAAAAGGGGGTGGGAGCCATTTCCTTGCTATCATTAGGGGCAAGGTCACCCTTGTGCACAGGAAAAAGGGCCCAAGAAACACAGGGCGAGTGATGGGACTTTTTCCCTCATTTTTTAATAGAAAGGGGCAGAGAGCCTGCTTTAGGCCTCACGCCTAGGAGTAATGTTCCAGTGGAGTGGAATGGACAGAAGACACAGCCTGCTTCGCAGGGCTGGGGGTATCATTGGTGCTGCAGGTGCAGTTGCAGCTGCACCAAGGCCCAGGGGTGCGAAGAGACAACTACACCCCAGTTTGGGCAGTTGTACTGTGCTTCCTTGTTTGCATTAGGGCCCAGTCCACATTTGCTGTTCCAATGTTGCTTTGGGCCTTAGACCAATGGCCCAATGGAGGTGAAAATTGAAGCAGAGGAGCTAAGATGGAAGCCCATGTTTTTAGCAAAGGGCAGAGGAGACTACCTGCTTTGTAAAGCAGTAGATATCATTAGCGAAGCATGAGCAGTGGCACTGGGCCTAGGACTGTGAGGGGTTCACTGCATCACAATTATGACTGTTTGCCTTTACTAAAGGGGCATGAGGGCTCATTTTCTTGCTAGTGTTAGGGCAGAGGACACCCTTTCTACAAAGAAGGGGCCAACACATGGGAGCTCATTTTTCAGAGACAGAGAGTCTGTTTTGAAGATTGGAGTGATGGCCAGGCATGAGGTGAAGGGGCGAAACAGGCAGAAAGAGACAGCTTGCTTCTCAGGCCAGCAACTACCACTAGTGTAGCAGGTGCAGTTGCATTGGGACCCAGGTTCACAAAACCCTAATTTTTGGTCAATTTCTGTTTTGTTTAATATATTTTACTTTTTTAAGTCTCACGTTTAGTTTTAGTGTGGATTATGAGCTACAGAATAATATCCCTGATATGATCTCATAAGCTCCATTCCCTGCGCTTGACCCTGCCCCTCCTGTCCCCCCATTCTTGCCGTACATTTTTAGGCGGGCTCAACTTCAAAACATTTTGCTTAAGGGGGCTCAGAGCAAAAAAGTTTGAAGACCTCTGTTTTACAGAATATGCTTAAGGGAGGCAATGTTATTTTGTCCTTCTTCACTCTTGCAGGCGGGTTACTAATAGTAAAGAAAGAGTTCCTGGGAACCCTATGCCTTGGAGCAGTGCAACCATGTATCTCCAGATAAATGTTTTGAAAGCCTTTGCAAGGTCGACTGACAGTGCCATTGCACCTGGATGTTTGTGGGAGCCCTGCTCTATCATTCTGTTAATATGGAGTAGATGCAAGAAAGTACTGCTTTTAGGAATAAATCTGTTTTAGTCTGGGTGCACCAGTTTTGGAATTAGTGGCTATTATACGTCTTGCTAGGATTTTGCTGAGTATTTTATAATCAGACTAGAGCATAGAGAACAGCCTATATGAGGCTCTGGAAAATGACTCCTTGAGGATAAAGTAGTGAAATTACCACCGAATCCCTAGTAGTGGTGGGTAGGGCATGCAGTTCTAGAATGGCTGTATACACCAAGGCCAGGTGTGGTTCCAGTGCTTTGGCATATGTACAATAGAATTCTACCAGGAGCTCCTTGGGTCCTGTGGTCTTACTGTTTGTCATCTCTTTAATGGCTTCTTTAATTTCATTATCTGTTATGGATGGCTCTTTAATTCATTGTCATCATGTATGATTTGTGCTAGGGTTGCTCTATCAAAGTACAAGTTGATTATTTCTATTACATTTTTTCCTATACAGCTCAAAATGGATGTATGACTAAACAACTACCACTTAAACAACGAATGCCTAAACCACGAAGGCTAAACCACTACCAAAGCCAAACCACTACGTTCTTTACAACGACTTACTAAACCACGAAAAATAATCAATTTCCATATTACCCGAATCTACCACTACGTTCTCTTAAACGCATGTTTGAAACATGGTAAAAAAAATGTAATTAAATTAAACCAGACTTTTTAATAAAACAATTTTAAGTAAATAATCTTTAAATTATCAATCAACTAATCTTTTATTACAAATACGGACGAACTTACAAAAAAACACTAGTATACACTTAAAAACAATAAAATATAAATCCATCATCTTTTTTTCCAATTTTGACTAGAATGCTAACTAAATAAAATAAAAATAACACAAAATGTACTAATTAAAACTACAGTAAAAAAAGCATGTTCTCACAGAAAATAATGTTTTTTTTAAAACGGAGTGCAGAATATATTTTCATTTGTAAAAAGAATTGACTTAATTAAAACATATAAAAAACGGCCAACCCCCATTTTGTTACCATCTCAACTGTGACAACCAGTCGCATCGAGCACAGATCAAGATCGCATCTGTGAAAAACAAACCAACAGTGCCATCTACTGGCCTAACACGGTAAATTAAAACAAAGTCTAATATATCGACAGCGTGATTAAAATTAAATACCTTACATCCCGTTCCTAATTGCAATTATTTTAATATAATTACACTTGCATTTAAGATTAATTATTTAATTATTGACACTTACCTCTGGTTTATTAAGTCGTGGTTCATGTACAGTAGTGGTTAAGGTGGTCGTTGTTCGTGTACAGTAGTGGTTAATGAGGTCGTGGTTCAGGTAAAGGTCGTTGTTGAGGATTCGTTGTTTAGTACACTCGTTGTTATGGATTCATTGTTAAGGCCATTTCCCGCTCAAAATATAACTTTAGGAAGGTAGCAATAATCGATCCTTGCTTGAGGGTGTCCTGTTCTGTTATGGCAACGCGTGCATGTTTGGCGATTCACTTGCGGGAGCGAGCGGCGCCATATGGTAGCAATTATCGCTCCTGGCGCCGCTCGCTCCCGCAAGGGAAACGCTTTCACTTTGCCGCCACTTGTTTAAACCTGTTTTTGAAGCACTTATCTAGTGCATGTATTGCTGAAATGGTGAAATATGGTTCGTTTTAATCTTTGGTAGACTCGCTGTGTGATACAGTGGCTTTCAAGTTGTTTTTCATTTTTCTGCGTGCAGTTCTTCTGTCTTCTGCTATGTGCAGGTAACTGAAAGCCTTTTGCACAATGCTGATTTGGGAGACAGCTTGTTTTACTTGAGGCGCGCACGCTTGTTTGCTACTGCCAGAGAGGCAGCCAAGAAGGTAACTGCTGCATTTCAATTACAGATCACTCCCGTGTGATTTTTATATTTAAATTCACATTTGCCTATAGTCATTTTGTATTTTATTTTCTGCTCTCGTTTTCTTCTTCCAACGTGTTCTCTTCTCATGCTTTAGTTTTTGATTTTTCGATTTTTTTTCTGCCAATTGCGTTCACACTTTCATTACTGTTTCCTTTGTGCTCGGTGCTTTCTCTTAGTGAAACAATTTGTATTTGTATATTTATGTGTTCCTTCTTACATTGACTTTTTTCTTGCCTATTTTGCGTTGAAGACTTTGTGCACCTCTGTTCTTTTGTGATCTTCACTAAATATGCTGTGACATACACAAGGCTTTATTTCCTTGGTCAAGAAAATAAAACATGGTTGATAGCGAGGATGTCAAAACACGCTTTCTTCGCCCATTGAAAGACGAGGAAAAGTGCTTTGTTTTGCAGAACCGCACAATAGGATAACCCGTAAGTATACAGGCATCTTTAATGCAAGCCAGAACTACATACGACGCGCGCCAAATGTCACACATGGCTTCTTTATCTTTGGGCTGCTTAGAAAGTGCAAACACTTCAAGAGCAACTTACCCACCGAGTTTTATTTCTGTCTGCAGTAGTGTTTAATTGCTGGATAACATTCTTCTCATCATGCTCCATTTGCACTTCGCATTAGGCAATGCCAAACAACGGGTAATCAAAGAAGCCTCTGACAGGGTAAATGCTTGGCTTTCATCGGGGAGTATTTAGCTTTGATCTGCCATAAACAAATAACAGTGTGTAGCAAACCAACTAGTAATTTTGATCATAAGCATGCCAAACTGCTAACACTGTGATTTCCCCTAAAACAAGTCAAGGAAGCACATATGTACATTTGTAATGCTTTTATCGAATCTGTCACCTACATTTTTGTCTAAAATGCCCATGACTTCATTTATGAATGTTCTCTTCATCTTCAACTAAGTATGACTTTTATATCTCATAGACCCCTTGACCTGACAATGCTGATTGCTGGCTTGTCGGAAAGTCGATCATTAGTAGTGGCAAATGTTTATCTGCCACTGGCAATAAGGCTACTAACCCAATCTTGGGCTCAGAATAGGTCTTAGAAAATTATTCCCATGCTCAAACCTTGGTAACTTGGCTGCGAGCAGTCAGGCTTAACTTCAAAGACAGGTATGTAAAGCATTTAAAAACACCAATTCAGTTAATAATTAAGGCGCAACACACAATAAAAATCCAACACGAATTTATTAAAATAGGAAATATTTTTATCTTAAAAATTTCACCAAAACGCAAAACAATCCAATGTAGGGAATCGGAGAAATACATTTTTAAAGATTTAGCACTATCTGGCACATAGAAATTTATAGCACCAATTGGGACATCTGGGCACGCTAGACCGGGACAAAGTCAAAGTTTCAGGCTGACCACAATTGAGCCTTGTTCGGCTACCCCTCGCGATAGGTCGCGGTCAAAGTTTTTACCTTCTGACTTAAAAACTTTTCTGGAGGTTTTTTTCACGGGTCCCTCTAAGCTCTCAGACAGTCCGGATTCGGTGAGGGTTCGCCGGCTTGCCTTGCGACGAGCTCGCGGTCAAACTTGTAGAAGTCCAACCTCCGGCAGTTTCCAGCGGGACGAACCAAGGATACAGTCTGGCTCGCCGTTGAAGGGGAGCACCTTCACTCTCGCGGTTGGTCCCGGTCACTGTCTCTACATTCGGACTTAGAAACTTTTACAGAGATTTTTCTTGCGGGGTCCCTCTTCACCAGGCCGGATTCGGTGAGGGTTCGCCGGCTTGAGTTTCAGCTTACTCCCGGTCAAACTCTGGAAGTCGGACCTCTGGAGCTTTTCAGTATGACGAACCTGGAAGGCAGGCCGGCTCGCGGTTGAGGATCGCTGGCTTGGCTGGCCAGGTCGAGTCGGTTCACTTATGGAGTTTTTTCCAAAGTTGCTCCTAACTTCTCCAAACTTCTGGAACTTCTTCCTGAAGTTCCTCTGAGGGTCCCAAAGTGTCCAAAACTTACTCCAAGGGTCTGGAAGCTCCAAGATGGTCCTTGAAAGTTTGGGACTTCAGTTCCCACAATCCACTTTGACAAAACCTTTACAAATCCACTGGTAGTACTCCAGGCTGAGGATTCTTGGTGGTGATGTTCCAGGTGAGCTCTGTTATCCTGAAGCTTGCAGGGAGTCCTCTCTTTAGTCCTTTTGAAGCAAGGTAGTCCACAGGGCTGTAGTTCAAGATTGTGCAGCGGGCGCAGTCTCCACAGTGCAGGGCCTGGTTGGCGCAAATCAAACTTCTCAGCATGGACCCTTTTTAGGTCTCGCCTAGGCAACGTGCATGCGCTGCTCTAGGAGATGACCTTTAGAAATTGGTCAGCTCATTTCAAGCACTCGTGCTTGTGCTGGCATCCACCTTGCGGGAGCGAGCAGCGGCGCGCGGGATAATTGAAAACAGATGGCCCTCGCACCGCTGCTCACTCCCGCAAGGTGGATGCCAGCACAAGCACGAGTGCTTGAAAAGAGCTGTCGTGTAGCGGCACGTTTTCAATTCGCTTCGGCCACGCGTGCTTGCTCCTCCACTGCCTTTTTCACCCTCGCTCTCCCTTGTTCTCTCTTGCGTGTGTGATGCTTTTCCCCTCTGCTCCATTCCCATGTTGCCCCCCTCCCACCCGCTCCTCAGCAAACTACTTGCAGGCATGTAAACATTTTTTATTATTATAATTACTTTTTTTGTAGCGCCCTGCAGCCACTAATTGCAGCCGGTCTGTTACTCTGTGTGAAAAGTGCTTTTGCTCCACTAATGTGATTTGTAGCAGCTCACCCCGTCGGCACTTTGCTTTAATCCCCAAAAATAGTGATCTTTAATCGTCATTCCACTCCAAAGTCTCTGCGCCATTCAAGTGTCGGACGGAGCGGAAAGCCAGCAGGAAAACACCCTTCAGCAGAACTGCGGGCAGCAGAGCACGAGGTCCTCTGCAGCTCTGGTCCTCGGAAACATGCATGCCCCACCTCTCAATTTCGTGACCATTCCCCAACAATACACTGTCGCCGCTGAGCAGTGCCAGTACAGAAACCCCTAACAGCAGGGGTGAACCGCTCTGCAGCACGCCGACTGCCGTCCAGCTAGCAACAATATACATTGCTTTCTGTGCTTTTTAAACAACCGACCACGGGAAAGCTCAGGCTCCCACCACAGCATGTTTCCTCCCACTCCCTGTGCTCCCCCTCCCCCAGCCCGCACACTCGTGGTCCGAGGCCTCCAGACCCCCATCTCTCCTCCCCCTCCGCGCCTCGTGCCGTTTTGCAGCAAGGTTGACATATTGGGCTACATCTCCCACAATTCGGCAATATTTTTCCTAACTTAATTGTGCAAGGGAAAATCAAGTTGGGCCAACAGCCATATTTTGGGCTACAATCCACGCAGTGTATGTCCGATTCACAGAATTGTGCCTCGCAGCCATAGTGCAGCCTGGGGTTGCTTCACCACGCCCCTCTTCCACTGTCTGCCTCTCCACAGTAACACCGCAAACATACATCCAGGCTCCCACAGCATGTTTCCCCCCCTCTCCCTGTGCTCCCCCTCCCCCAGCCAGCACACTCGTGCTCTGAGTCCTCCACACCCCCCCATCTCTCCTCCCCCTCCGCGCCTCGTGCCCATTTTGCAGCAAGGTTGACATATTGGGCAACATCTCCCACAATTCGGCAATATTTTCCCTAACTTAATTGTGCAAGGGCAAATCAAGTTGGGCCGACAGCCAGATTTTGGGGTACAATTGGATCCACGCAGTGTATGTCCGATTCACAGAATTGTGCCTCGCAGCCATATTGCAGCCTGGGGTTGCTTCGCCACGCCCCTCTTCCACTGTCTGCCTCTCCACAGTAACACCGCAAACATACATCCTTTGATACACGAGCAATTCCTTCCTATGAGGGTGTTGCTGTTCTTGCATTGACCTTTGGCCTGCCCCCATAAACCCGCAGACCTGTCCCTTCGTTCCTTTGATCCAATTGTGCTCAGATTCATACCTCACTGCTTGGGCATGCCAGCACTTGTAAAGCCCCGCCCCAAACCTTTTTGCCCTTTATTGTTTCAGGCTCACCCCCCTACTTCCTTCTTTTTACCTGCCTGAACTTCTGCAACCACCACTCACCACCCTAATTAACGAAGGAGGCCTCCTACCGCCTGACGCCACATGTGTTGGAAATCAAATCTGCCCCCCAGTAGTCAGCAGTTTGTCGCTGACCCAGCCCTATCTGATTCACAAACATTTTTTTGCCTCGGGCCCTGGAGTTCTGCGCCACCCCCAGCTACTTCAAAGGAAAGTAAGTTAAAGGGAGAGTGTCTTTCTGGTGTTTAACTTTCAGCACCATGGCAGCGGCGTGTGTAACAAAAGATGCTCTTATGTGAGTTCAGTTAAAAGGTGTGAGAAAGCTATTACTTCGCCTAGTAATGCTCAATAAGGTTTCTGCTAAGAAATATTTACAAAACCTATGTTACTTAGTAATACAATTCTGCTAATTACAATAAATACATGCAGTGCTCTGATGTGAGGCTATCCCACCCATGTTTTAGGAGTGGTGTACAAGAGGGCTACACCTCTGGCTCTGTTTCTGTAATTTTCTTGAATGTGGGAGAAGGAATTCGCCTGAGTGGTGGGGCACATTCAGTGGGGTCGGGGACGCTGTAAGTAAAAGCAGCACTGTGTCCTTGTGTACATATGTAACTGCTGCTCATACATAGCGCTCCAATACCCTCTGGTTAACTTCCCGCTTTATACATATGTAAACATGCTTTCTCTCGTGCAGGCTGAACCAAACACACAACCAAAACTTTCACTAATATACCAAACACAATGTCCTTGGAATCCCCAACAATTGTCCCCTATCTACCAAGCAACTCCACCACCTCTACAAACAGCATGCAGACAACAAAAATTCTCACCATCATCTATAAACTATAGGTATGGTCAGTACTCCTGAACAATTTTCTCATTTATATCATATAGTATAACATTCTCCTTTTACGGTTGGCAGCTTAACTCGGTTAAACAAGTACCAATCATGTACATTTGTTGATCTCCTTCCCTCAAACCCACCCTAATCTCCTACCTTTTACTCGCTTTCAACATTTCTTCCACCCATCCTCCCTATATAATTCGTTCAGACCCACCCCTCCTTCCTTTTTCTCTCTCTGCCTTATTCCCTCGTTCCTCTCTTCCTTATTGGCCTCCTTAATCCCTCTTACTTCTTTCCTTCCTACCTTGCTTACCTTCCTTCATTCCTAACCCTCCTTCCTTTTCCCACTCTTCATTACTCCAACCATCTCTTCCCCCTTCCTCGATTCCTCCTTCCCTCAAACTCTTCCTTCCTATGTACTTCAACTGTCCCATCTGCCTATCTTCCTCTCTACCGCCCTATCTTTCTTCATTACCTCCTTTCCTCCTTCTTGCCCTTCTTAATCCCTCTCTTCACTCCTTAATCCTATACCCTCACCTTATTTCCTAAACCCTAATTTCAACTTCACTTATTCTAGTCACTCATATCTTGCCTTTCCGCCTTTCACTAAGTCCTTTCATTGTTCTTCTTGCTTTCTCTCCTATCCTTTTTTCCTCTTTCACTCCCTCACTCCGTCCCTCTCTCCCTTCCTCAAATCCTCGCCATCTTTCCTCCCTTCTCTTAATTCCTTCCCCCTTTCTTCCCATCCTTCCCTTATCTCTCTATCACATTGCTCCTTCACTCGTCACACTCACACAGTTCCATGCCACACAATTCAACTCCACACATTTCCATTCCACACTACATAATTCACCAACAAACACCATAATTCAACTCAACACAATTACATAACACACATACATCCAATCCAAACCACATAATTCCACATCATGCTAGAAAATTCAACAGCACACCACATAATTAAACTCCACTACATGCCACTCCACACCACAAAATACCATTGCACATAATTACACTCCATCACACCCAATCCCTCTCCACATAATTCCACATAATTCTTAACTAACAATTCCAATCCAACTCACATAATTCCACTCCATAACACATAGGTAAAAGACATTATCATTTACAACGCCAATAGCTCTAACTCAAGCAAATGCGAAAGCAATTGCATTCCTTTTTGGATCATACAAGTAAAACAAAGGCGCATGCGTCATGCGTCTCTGAGGAGAGGATGTGGTCTCACGGCTAGACTGCTGACTTTGGAGCTGGTAAACCAAGGTTCGAGCCTCGGGGTCGACTCCACATCCTGTGATTCTGGGCAAATCACTTAATCTCCCCGTGCCTACCAAAAAAAATAAATGTGTCCTTGTGTAACGTAACTGGTACTCATTAAAGCACTCCAATACCTTCGGGTTGCGTTTGCGCTATTTAAATCTGCAAAAAAATAAAAATACATTTCACATGGTAATGTATGCACGTGCCTACACAATAATGTGGTCAGTCTTCTTTATTCTAATTTTTCAACATGCTACACATCAGCCACACTTCTCTACGACATAGCTTAGAAACAAAGGCAAAGCCAAAACCTCTGGCTAACCACTTATAAGGTCCCAAAGGCGAGACCTATTGGCTATGCCAATGCTCTTTTGCTCTTTTGTTCTTGTGCTCTTTTCAGTGTTTTTAAGGTTGGCACCAGTCCTACATTAGGGGTGTTGCTACTTTTTCAGGAACCATGGCTCAGCCATGCCATGTCGTCAGGAACTGTTTTTTCTTTGGTTTTTGGTGATAAGCGAATGTGGATACCTTCTATGGCCACTGCTTCTGCATTTGTTTTACACTTCTCCTCTTTTAGATGGGGGGTTCAATCTATGGTCCTGTTCCCCTGCAGACTGCTACTATAGAATTCAGTGGAGAGGTAATCCAGGATGAGCACTGGTGGGGGGACAGTCACCACGCTGCAATATGCATCCCCGCTATGCATTGGAAGAGTCTGCTGGTTCACACTGTTCAGCACAATTTACCATTTTTGTCTGGGCTCTACCTCCCATGACTTTAATGTATTGTGGCTTAGTTCCTTGTATTGGCCACAACCACCTCTTGCAGGGAGGCGAAGAGAGGACACTCCACCCTCAGTGAGTCTGTTCAGCCAAGGACGCCCATGAACTCCGATATTCACACAAGCGTAAAAAGGGTCAGACCATCAAGGGAGATTTCCTCGGTGACTTATAGTTCCGTGGTGTTCAGGTCCCCTTCCTTTTAAGTGCCCAGACTTGCAGAATTATACTGTACCAGCAGGGTCAACAAAGGAGTGTGGTGGAGTCCTTCCAACAACCTCTCTTAAGCAAGTCAGGGGAACAGTGTGAGGCTTCCAGCTCCCGCAGGAGTGCCATGAGAATCAAATCAAATCAGGGGCATTTGTATAGCGCACATATCACTCGGAAGTCTCATGGCGCTTGCAGACGGCTCTGATAGAGTACTCGTTTAGTTGTCGAATAGCCATGTTTTCAACTTTTTGCAAAAGCAGTTATGATCTGAGATAGTACGTAAGTTCCAGGGAAGTTTATTCCAGGAGACAGGAGCAATATAGGAAAAAGACCTTCCTCCGTATCTCGCAGTGCGGATTCTGAGGGGTGTGAGAAGGGATTCATTGCTCGATCTTAGCGACCTACAAGGCTGGTACCCCAGGCCTTTTCCATACATGTTTTTATGTGTTAGACAGAGAGTCTTAAATAGGACTCTCTGTCTGACTGGGAGCCAATGTAGAGATCTCAGACAAGGGGCAAACGGGGATCTTAGCGGGAGATTCAGAACCAGTCTGGCCACAGTGTTCTGCAAGATCTGGAGTTTAGTGAGAAGGCCTTCGTTTATTGAGGACAGCAGGGCATTTCCATAGTCCATGCGATTTATTATCAGTCCCTGGACTAATG
Organism: Calotriton arnoldi; assembly: GCA_963921515.1. Classification (NCBI taxonomy): domain Eukaryota; kingdom Metazoa; phylum Chordata; class Amphibia; order Caudata; family Salamandridae; genus Calotriton; species Calotriton arnoldi. Next base: position 250,214 of record CAWUFW010011798.1, read on the forward strand.
GTTTCCTGGCCTCCATCGGAATCCATTTGAAGACCTTTCGTAGATTACGCATCACTCCAAAACATGAGCCGATTATGTGATTGGTCTGATTTTTCATAGACACTTGACTGTCCATGTGGAAGCCTAAATTCCGTACCGTCGGTTTGGGTGTTGGACAAGGGCCAAGGTTCGGGGGCCACCAGTCATGAGACCAATGCTCGTGAGCCTTGCCGAAGAGCATGATCTCGGACTTGCCTCCGTTTAATTGGAGATGGTTTGTACTCATCCACCTGTCAATGTGGGACATACATTTTTAAAACGCTGTTTTGTTTCTGATGGGTCTGGTCCAAGAGTGACCAGGATCTGCGTGTCGTCAGCATACGACACAACATCAAAACCATAAGATCTGATCACCTTGGCCAGTGAAGGGACTCGCTTGGTTTTTCCATCCCTCACCTTTGGGCTGCAAGCTCAGCTCCTCATAGGGTCAGGGGTCTTTACATGGACCTCCAATTGCTCAACCTTCCAGACTCCTAGCTCAGGGATCAGCTGCAGTTTCTCACGGTCTGGGCTACTTCTTCTCCAGTTCTTCCCCGTGACCTCTCAGGGCTCTGCACCAGCTTTCTCCCATCACGCTATGTGGATTTGGCATCTGCCAACTTATATTTCAGCTGGTCCTGGCATTGCTACAGGACCAGCTTTGCTTTTTGCTAAGTTAATGATTCAATGCTGTATCTGGGGACAATCAAAAGGTGAAGGGGAAGTTTTGATTTAATTGATTTTGATTTGATTTGAGGATTTATAGAGCGCAGCATTCACCCGAGGGCTTCAAGGAGCTAGAGATCAGCCGTCCATACCCAGAAATCTAGAAAGGGCTAAAAGCTCCCGCTAGATGCTAGACCGTGAAAAGCCAGGTTTTAAGAGCCTTTCTAAAGGGGAGCAGAAGGGGGATGGATCTAAGAGCAAGGGGCAGGGAGTTCCAGAGCTTACTAGCTGCCACCGAAAATGCTCTGTCCCCCCACTACTTCTTCTTAGTTCTTGGTACAACCAGTTGCATTTGAAGCGAGGAGCGCAATGGTCTAATAGAAGAATGCCACTTAAACATAGTCTTCAACCTAGACGGATAGGAATCATGCAACGATTTATGGACCATACAGAGTAATTTGAAGCTAATGCGTTGTTCAATGGGGAGCCAGTGCAGGACCTCCAGTCCCTTCCTGGCAGATTGTTTCCTAGGAATGTCCAAAATGAGCCTTGCCAATGCATTTTGCATTACCTGCAGTTTCTCTCTGAGCTATAACAAGATACCCTTGCAATTCTGTCTATTTGAGCAGGATTATGGAAGAATTCGGGGTAGCTGTCATCAGCTCAGGAGAGTTTGTGCCACTCCATTGAGCTGTCTGCCACACCCTCATATATGCAGTATGATGTATGTACTTTCTTGAAACCTCAAGTAGATCTAATTACGTCATAATTAATTTCCATCTCATTCTTCCAATTTATACTCTAAGAAATAGTGATATCGAAAGTCAAAATTGTGACAGTTTCCTAATGCTCGAATGTAATAGATCCATTTTGCCTCCATATGCCTCAGATGTAATTCTCTATTTACCGCCTCTTTTATTAGCACAGGCATGCTCAATTCTGTGAGATTTAAAATCACATGTGTCACTATGATAGTTAAGATAATGCATGGCCAACGGATATCCTTCTTTTTAATAGCACATTATATGTTCCTGTTATGTTATAACAATTTATAAAGCGCACTAATACCCTTAGGTGTCTAGGCGCTTATGGTCCGCATACTGTGAGAGGGAAGCTAATTTTTAAAAAGCCAAGTCTTAAGGTGTTTCCTAAATTCAAACAGGAATGGGATTTTCCTGAGAAAAAGTGGCAGAGAGTTCCATATCCTGATAGTACTATGTCTGAAACTCCTCCCACCCCAGTTCATCCTTTTAACTCTGGAGGTAGGCATTAGGAAAGCATTGGCCGAACGTAGTGATCTGCTAGGAGTGTACCAACTAAAAGCGTGCCAAAGAAATTGTGGACCTTCTCTGTAAAGTGCCTTGTGTGCGATACAAAGTGCCTTGAATTTCACGCGCTGGCCGACTGGCAGCCAATGTAACTCTTGAATCCCAGCCCTAATGGACTGGTGTTTAGGGACATCTAGCACTAATCTGGCAGCGGCATTCTGTACCGATTGTAATCTTCTGAGTTGATTGGACTGTAAGTTAATATATAAGGCATTACATTAGTCCAACTTTGATAAAACCAGGGAGGTTAAAACTGTTTTTCTGGTCTTTTTAGGAATGAACTGAAGAATTTTACGCACGGTTCTGACAGTAAAAAATGCAGAAGACACCACCTTTGAAATCTGAGATTTAAAATTAAGCTTCTCATCTATTATGACACCCAAATTTTTAGCTATTACTACCGGTGTAGGAAGGGGGCCCAGAGTGCTTGGCCACCAAACTGGTGACCATAGAGGAAAAAGCCTTCCAAATAGCACCACCTCGGTTTTACTCGAGTTTAACTTCAAGCAATGCCTATTCATCCAATTGCTTAAGGAGACCATACAATCATGAAGTTTGATGGAGTAGTTAACATCCTTGTCTATCGTTGAAATAACCAATTGGGTGTCGTCGGCATACGAGGTCGGGATTAGATCAAAACTTCTGATCAAAGGTGCTAATTCGGACACATAAATATTAAAAAGCGTAGGGCTCAGTGAAGAGCCCTGCGGTACCCCACAAGGCAGGATAAAAGGTGCAGATTTAAAATCGCCTAATTGCACTGTCTGAGTTCTATCTGCTAAAAAGGATGTTAAAAGCGAAAGGGTCTTTCCTCCCAAACCTATAGTCTTTAAACGTTCTATCAGCAAGGTGTGGTCCACGGTATCAAATGTCGCGGACAGGTCAAGGAGGATAAGAGCCGCCGACCCTCTGCCATCTAATGCGGAGCGAATTTCCTCCGTGGTCTTTATCAGAGCTTTATTCCTTTACTCAAATTTTCAATTGCTATGTACAACTTCCAACATAAATCAAGTCATATTTACAGATAAGCACATAGACAATGTTGTTAGTGTTGCAGTTGATCAATTGGTTCATCTTGTACTTAAATTTGGTGTTAAAGCAAAATTCTGTGATATTACGTATGTCCAAAGTACAAACTCTACATATAATATATATAAAAGAGCCTTTGGGTTTACAAGGTAACAAGTTGCCATCTGTTTTTGCTGCTAGCAGACAACCAGGACAGATTAGAGCTCAGACAGCAGATCCTCTATGGTAGGTAATTCTCTGCCTCCTTCTTAAGTCAGCCAAACTACAAAATTACCAATGCATTTATTGGGCCAATCTAGTATTGTGTTATAATGCAAATTAATTGCCTGCGTATTTGTACCTTTTTTGTGTATGGAGCCTTAGAGTATAGTTGTAAGTTGATTGGTTTTTATCTTATACTTAGAGCTCCGTGTACTGTATATCGTTAAAAACATTTTTTTAATTGTATTTTATGTGGACCTCTTCGAGTTCCAAATGATGATAAATAAATCTTGCCAATGTTTGTTCATTATTCTGTATATCTCACTACATAGTATATAATACTTGGTTATGAAGGCCAAGTCAGCTTGACATTTCTTTCTCTTTGGTCACAATCAAAGTATCCAATCTTTTCAAACCTCTAGCAGTGGTCTCAGCTTATCAAGACCAACCTTATTATAATCCTTAACTTGAAGTTATCTTTTCAAAAAGGCAATATTTCACTTCAGAATATGATCCTCACAATTTCTCTGAATTCTTACCATTCCGCCGTATCATATGCCATTAATCACGTTGAGCACTGCTAGCATGTAAAAGGATGTTACTTGTTGTGGTTTTCAGGTATATCCTACGTTGGCGTTTATCAATGGTCATAAAATTCCAGATCCCAAACAAACAATTCTTTACTTATCCACATTCATTGTCAAAATAATATTAAATGGATTGCTGTTCAAAGAATTATAATATTCAATCATCTGTTGTGACATACCTCTCCATATCAAGATAATGTCATCTACGTATTGGCCCCAGAAAAAAAACATAGTCAACCTACTGTTTACCATCCTGGGTTCTAGCATGCCCACTCTCAAACCAACCCATAAAGAAGATGCTACATAAGGGGGCAAACCTGGAACCCAAAGCAGTGTCCTGTAATTGATTATACTAGCCACTGTGATATAGGAAAACAATTGCACGAAAGAATAATGTCAGGAATCGGCTCAATCCCGGAACCACTGTCCAAATTCGCAGATGCTTTTTTTGTCTTTCTTACTTGTTTCAAGGTCTGACTACAAGCATCCCTTCCCCCGTTGAGCTCATGAGGCCAGAATTTTGGCTATAACATATCTAAAGAAAATAACATTACCAATTGGGTATCGTACTACATATTCATTTTGCCTCAATATCTATAGAAAAGACCAAGTTTTTGAGTCGCTCAGAACTAGGAGTGGTTACAGGGATCATCTTTGTGGTCCTGACGAAAAGCCTTGAAGTATAGGCTTGAAACATGTAGACATTGAGATACACACAAATTAAAGTTTGTCTCTCAAATTTCCCCTTTTTAACCATACCAGCAAGAGGTCAGAATAAAAAAAAATGTGTTCCTACTTAGCCAGGTATTTTTAACTTTATACAAGACCCTCCCACTCTTATACCATCAAACTCTTCATAGTATTTGACTAAAAGTGCTTCCACGACTCCCTTGGTCGCAGCACGCCCCGTTCCTCAGCGGGACAGGAAGAACCGGATGATCAAGCATACCACCAAGGGGATTCTTGGTGGGTGAGGGTTATTTTAAGAAAACTTTCTTTTTTCCTTAGAGTGGAAAGATAGTCCAAACAGCACAGGTGGACTCTTTTTGGTGATTACAGCAAAGATAGGAGGCTGAGTCCTCTCTTTCCAAACCTCCCTCTCTCTCCCTTTTTCTTGATTTGCTTCAATAGTAACATTCATTTGCACAGGAATATGCCCTTTCAAGCATTCACTTTAAATTGAGCTGTGAATATACTGCCTACACAAAAAACCTTTCTAATATATGTAGAAGGTACTAACGTTTGGTTAATATGTTAGTGTGTTAATGCTTTTTTAAACAAAATATTGATATATTGTTCTATATATGACTTTCTATAGCCCAAGTAAGTTGTTCCTAGAGTTAAGAACAAAATACCTTGGATGAAGCTGAATTGCGGATATGTCCTTAGTGAGAAAGTAAAAATAAAGCATCACCTTTTGATATAAAGATGGTGGACTGTATACACTGGAATTGTGAACACTGGATGAATTATGAGACAGAACGTCTGCATATAAACAATTATTGATTTAAATTGTATTTGTTAGTGCAGCCCAAATTATTTAAAAAAAATGTGTTTGTGTTACCTCAGAGTAACATTAAAAGATTAGAACCCTTTTTTCAGCTGGACTCTGGTGAATATGCAACACTTGGATGAAAGTGGAGAGGTGCACCACTAGATTGTCTTTTCAAAAGATGTAAACGAACAAAGTTCCTTTGTATTTGAATTTCTTTATTTCAACAATGTTTTAACATAGGCTCCAGCCAACGCGTTTCGTTCAATAAAGATTGAACTTCATCAGGGCTTGAATAATATACAAATGGTAGATGGTAGATGGTCCAATGATGGGGTATCGGGAATGATGAGCAAGTATACATAAATCGTAGAACGCACTATTACCCCAGTGTTCCAAGTGTGGGAACCAGTAACTGTTATATTAAGAACTGCGAATACACCATGATGGGGCTCACAAGTAAGGGCCCAGCATCAATACCTGGGATTCATGCGTAAAACGTCCTCTTTCCGGTTCCAGAATTCAGAAAGAGGACGTTTTACGCACGCGTCCCATCTACCATTTGTATATTATTCAAGCCCTGATGAAGTTCAATCTTTATTGAACGAAACGCGTTGGCTGGAGCCTATGTTAAAACATTGTTGAAATAAAGGAATTCAAATACAAAGGAACTTTGTCCGTTTACATCTTTTGAAAAGACAATCTAGTGGTGCACCTCTCCACTTTCATCCACTTCTTGATCTGCCTTGCAGTTTGCACCCAACAGCGGCAGGTGCAGGAGTTGTATGTGCACAAGCGTACAGACTCTCTAACGAACCATTACAAAAGGAACAGAGCAGTGAAGTGCGGCTCTCCAAGTCCGCCGTTGGTCTGTCCTGTTGTTAATATGCAACACTTGGAATTATTTTAAGGGAATGATTGATGAGTGTGGTGGAAGTGATCATAGCTACTGTTATAAATAGATCTCCTAAACATCATATACTCAGAGGCGATATACGCTTTTGGAGCCAAATCCAGATCAGCACTGAACCATAGATCCAATGTGACCTCTCAGGCCACCCTTCAAATCTGAATATTAGGTTCTTGAAGCTGCCACAAATAAACAAGAAGGAGATTTTGATAAATTACCCCCTACTGGATATGTCTGGTTAAATCAATTCTCCGTCATGAGATCTTCATTCCTATGTCTAAGCAAAAGAATATCTCAAAGCCCTTGTGGGAACCCGAAATACTTCAGAGATAAAAATAAAAAAATCCTTTGTAAAGCCATTTTCTTTCCTTTTTCACCTTTGAAAACAATGAGGCAAAACAAGCACTGGCAAAGCCAATAGGTCATCCCTTGGCAACTGATTATGTTGAGTATTTTTTTACGTTTTTTATTGCAAGCCTATGCCATAAATTGAAAAGAAGACAAAAAAAAATCATGCGGCCACCTAAACCTGGCATCCATAGATTTGCAATACAAATGTTACTTTTAATAGAAAAGTGGATGCTTTTTAGAAGGCATGCATACTCAAGTTAGAACAGGAAACCCTTGTTAGTTTTAACAAATATCCTAGCAAAATAGGATCCTTATTGACTCAAAGTAAATGTATTATTTACTTTGAATTACTGTAACCTGAAGACATATATAACACATAGGCTGACTAAAAATGATGAAAAATGAAATTAAAAAAGCATTGGGAAAGTACATAATTAGCCCATCAGCCCTGATACTGAAGAGCACTTTTTTTTCAGGTGGATGTGCATGTGATCTCAAAAAGGCTGCAACTCCAAATTAAGCCTTGGCAGAGTTCGCGTAGCAGCACTACGCAAAACTCTGCAAAGCAGTAAAAAAACTCAGCAACGCTATGCGGAGTTCCACGAGCATGCGGAGTAGCTTGTTCCGCATGCTCGCGAGACGTTTCTGACGTTCAGCAATGCTGATTGCGTCTTTGGGGAGAAATATCGCACGAACTTCACCACGCGGTCGCACATGGGCGCGGCCATCTTGTTTTTCTTGTCTGGTTATGGTTCTGGGGCCTGTTTTTCAATCCTTCCTACTAAATCTTTCCAATCCTTTGTCCCTAAAACTTTTTTTCTGATCTTTTTTATTTAATATCTATCCCTCTCTCTTCCCAAGTGTATATTTTGTGGTTTTTTTCTACTTTTTGTTTATTTTACTGCTTTTTTGTACTGTTTTTCTATTACTTGCTTTTTTTTTTTTTACTTCCCTTCTTTTTCTCCTAACTTAATTTTTTACTCCTACATTTTCTTTTTCGACCCCGCCCCCCAGAACCATGGCCAAGACTAGTTCTTCCTCCAGTTCTCGGGGAAACAACAGGAGGAGCCGCCTTCCTTGCGGAAGGTGGCGCCCGCAAGGGGTGCAGCCTCGGGCCTTATTCTTGGAGGTGGAGGTGGCTGCACTCCTTTTGTTTGTGCAGCGCCACCTATCCTTAACCCTGGCAGCAGGCGGCAGGCCTGGTTCCAGGTACGGGATCTAGGAGCATCACCGCCGGTGGGCTAGGGTATGCTGGGCAGTGTTTCACTGCTCTGACGTCCGGCGCACCCATAACCAACTGACGCACCGGTGGTCCGACATCCTGGACCGGGAGCAGGACCTGCTGGACCTGCTAGGTGTTGAGGTCGTGGGGCTTGGTGAGTAGCTAATTATATTACTATTGTGTGTTCTGTTCTGTGTTATTGCAAATATTATTTTTTTCCCAAATAGCAAGAATGCTGCTGCTGCTTACATGCAGGTAAGTTATGTTTAAAAATCTTATGTTATGTCATTGTTATTCTTCTAGATAGGTGCTCGGCGCTACTAATCTTACTTGTTTGCAACTTTGTGCTCGCTTGGGCTGATTATGTAAGAGAGGTTAGAGAACTTAAGTTAGGTAATGCAGACTAGAGATACTCCTTTCCTTTGTCCTGTCACTAAGATATGCCACTAAGATAGTGGTAGGTAGGTACTTAGTTAGTTACTTAGTATTAGTTGGTAATTTTTTAGCTGTCCGCGTGACGCGCCCTCCTCTCACGTTCTGTGCTGACTCCTTAGTAGAACCTTTTGCAGTTTGTTAGTGAGTGAATAATATAGCAACTCAGCAACCAACCAATTTTGGTGTATGCAATATGCATGCGTCCATCTATGCCTTTTTGAGGACTAAAATAAATGCAGACTTAGTGAATTGGCCCGCCAAAGGGGGTTGATGATTGCGAATGAGATCGGAACTTAGAAGAAGCAAATATAATATTTTGGCAATTCATTCCAAAGTCTTTGGAATAGGCGGGCTAGGTGGTACTTAGGTTTAGGATTCTGGAATCCGAATGGAACTGTGGAATAATAAAGATAGTACGACCTGCGACCGCGACTACTACTAGTCGATCTGATTAGATAGGTAAATGTTATTGCAATTGCCGTTTCCTGTCAAAAAATCTTTTTGGAGCGATTTTTTAATATTTATTTCACACCAATCAATTTTTGTCTTTTTAATTATGTCTTACATGATCAGCATCCAGGGGCAGGAAGAAGACGGGGTCTGCCGAGGCGGGAGCTGGACGTGCCTTCCAAGATCGCTCCTCTGCAGATGGCTCTGCTGGCCCCAGTAAGTCCTCCTGTTGTTATATATATTTCCGTAACTTTTACCGCACCTCATTTGTTTCAAACTATTATTTCCGTTTCCTAATTCTATTTTTTACCAAATCTTCTTCGATCTATCTGTTTCTAAATTCTTGTTATCCATGCATTACCTACCAACCTAGTTATTTATATTTCTAATGTCTGGTTTTTTTTTTCCCATCAAATCTAACTGCCTCTGACTCTGTACTATTGTAGCTTGTTTATTCTGTTTTGTCAGTCAGCTTTTCCTCTCCCCTTATATTTTGTGGACTGTCTAGTGGTGGTGGTACTACTGAGACTCAGAGAACACATTGGTCCTTGCTACTACTAGTATTACTACTTAGCTGTGCAAATTGCATGCCCAACTAAGGTATTCTACACATGTTTGTTGAGATTAGAAGAAGGCTTTCTTTTACTTTCTTTCTCATGCTTAATCGGTAAACAAAATCAAATGATGGTCACGTTGGACACCCCAAAGTAGTGTATTTTACCTTTTCTCGTCTAGGCCTAGTACTATTTTTAGGTCGAGCCTAGCAGCAGCGCGCATGCGCTGCTCGCTCTTCGAGACCGCTGTAGTAGAGTATGGGAGAGAAGCCGCGCCCACTCTCCTCCCATATTTTTCATTGGCTTGTGTCATTGTCTTTCGTAAATGCTGCCTTGGGATTCGTTAATAGGCTTGTTAGTCCCTCCTTAGTATGGCCTTGTCTTCATTTGTACCCTCCCATGGCAACTGGCCCCTTTACTTCGGTTGTTTCTTGGGACCTGTTATTTAGTCTGTAAGAGCTATTTACTTTATTGAGTTTCTCTTACTGCAGGCCGGACATGCGCTGCTTCAGCTGAAACCGCTTGTGTTTTTTTAAGCAGCAAGGCCGCCCCCATAACACGGGTACTGCTTTCAATCACTTTAACCCGGTATTATCTCGTGTCTGTTTCAACCCACCCGCCCCCCAAGTAAAATGGATTTAGAAATGATTAGCAAATTAAGTCATGTGAATTCCAGGTAGCACATAATCCTGTACTAATGGGCTGAAGCTGACAACAGCACATATGTGTTACATGTCATCTGTACTAAAGGCCCCTGATGGGTTGTTTTCAAAAGCCTGTTTTATTAACACCACCACCACCAATACCACCACCAATGCCACCACTTCCCATACCACCACCACCGCCAATACCACCATCACCACCACCAATACCACGACCAATACCACCACCACCACCACCACCAATACCACCACCTCCACCACCACCACCAATACCGCCGATACCACCACCAATACCACCACCACCAATAACACAACCACCATCACCACCAATACCACCACCAATACCAATACCACCACTACCACCACCATTACCACCACCAATACCACCACTACCACCACCAATACCACCAATAACACCACCACCACCAATACCAACACCACCAATACCACCGCCAATGCCAATACCACTACCACCACCAATACCACCACCACCAATACCACCACCACCAATACCACCAACAATACCACCACCACCAATACTACCACTAACACCAATACCACCACCAATACCACCACTAATACGACCACCACCACCAATACCACCACCAATATCACCACCACCAATACCACCACCACCAATACCACTACCACCACCAATACCAGCACCACCACCAATACCACCACCATCACCAATACCACCACCAATGCCACCACCACCACAACCAATACCACCACCACCACCAATACCACACCCACCAATACCACCACCACCACCGGATCAATACCACCACCAATACTACCACCACCACCAATATCACCACCACCAATACCACCACCACCAATACCAACACCACCAATACCATCACCACCACCAATACCACCACCACCACCAATACCACCACCAATACCACTACCACCAATCCAATAACACCACCACCAATACCACCGCCAATACCAACACCACCACCACCAATACCACAAATAACACAAATACCACCACCAAAACCACAAATACCAATACCACCAATACCACCACCAATACCACCACCACCAATACCACCACCCCCAATACCTCCACCACCACCACCAATACCACCCCCAATAGCACCATCACCACCAATACCACCACCACCAATACCACCACCAATACCACCACCAATACCACCACTAATACCACCACCAAAACCACCACCACCAATATCACCACCAATACCACCACCACCAATTCCACCAATACCACTACCACCAGTACCAATACCAATACCACCACCAATACCACCACCACCAATACCAGTACCACCAACAGCAATACCAATACCACCACCAATACCACCACTACCAATACCATCACCACCAATACCACCGCCACCAATACCAGTACCAACACCACCAATAGCAATACCGCCACCACCAATACCACCACCAATACCAATACCGCCACCTCCAATACCACCACCTCCACCAATACCACCACCACCAATACCACCACCACCAATACCACCACCAATACCACCACCACCAATACCACCACCACCACCAATACCACCACCACCACCACCAATACCAATACCACCACCACCACCACCAATACTAATATCACCACCTCAGCGCCTCTCGCTCACTAGTAATAGCAGTGGCACTGTACGAGGATGGAGCTGCAGCCGAGGCCATCCCTCCCTCCCACCAAGCCTGCAATAAAGCACAGCCCGCCCTGCAGCAGGAGGTGAAGCCAGGGCCCTACTACAGCTGGAGTGTTTTTTATTAGGCCAAAGATAGCAATGACATTACGCAATGCCACACTGCACACTCAAATCACGGAGAGGGAAGGAAATAGCCCCCCCTCCCGCTCTTCCTCCTGAGCAGCGACAGTGTAATCACAGAGCAAAAGGTGTTGGAACGCTTTGTTACTGTTTATAGCTTGGATCATATGTAACTCTCACTTCACACTTTGTGTCTGTGTAATTTACAACACTTACACATTTTCTTCACTGCACTATTTATCACTACTTTGAAGATGTCACAGGCTGGTCTCTTCCTCTGATATTTACAATCTAATAAGCGGTAGAGAAGGCCCTTTATTGCAATGCAATAGGTCTTGCATTTGCGAGAGTTTAAGCTATTAGTATTGTAAATGACAATGCCTTTTATTCATGTTTTAAAACCCAAAACATAAATAAAAGGGATTGTCATTTACAATGCCAATAGCTCAAACTTGTGTGAATGCAAGACCTATTGCATTGCAAATGCTTGTTGTTAGCAGCAGTTGATGGTGAACATTGAACAACTGATTACCGTGCACCATGGCTTGAAGGAAGTATGAGGGCATCATTATATTTTCCAACCAAGAGAGACCTCATGTCCGATTGTACGCCCAGTTTGCCACCCTTTCTTTTTAAAAACTCAGATTCACCAATAGCTCTAGCCACTGAGTCCAGTCCTTTGGGTTGTCCTCTTCTTGTGAGGCTTTTCGAAAATTGCCACAAACAAAATGGCTGCCCAACCAGATATTTTATTATTTTTGATAGGACAGGACATACTGTCTACTCTACTCTAGTACCCGAATTGTACTAGTGATGTGTGTGGTGTATGTATGTATTGTATTATTAATCTTGCTAGTGAGAAAAAAAAAGGGGGAGGCATATGGCATTTAAAAAATGTGAAGTGTTTTTTCTAGGCGTACCGACCACCAGTGCAGGGGCCAGCACTGAAGGCGATGCCAGTAAGGAGGGAGCAGAAGATGCAGCAGCTGCAGGGGGTGAGCCAGCAGCAGTGGCAGGCGGTGGTAAGTTATATACCTTACTTATTGACAATACACTGGCTGCAAGGGTGTACACTGTACTGTTGAGAGAGACTAAGTTGTTGTGAACAACGGTTGAAGAAGACACCCTTTAATTAGAATTAGCAATAGAGGCAGGAGTTGAGTAACTAATGGACTCTTCTATCTGACTTCAACTTAGCTGGGAAAGTTTTATGAAGAAGACTAAGAGTCAGACGACCTTGATGGATGGGTTGATGGAAAAGGGAAAGAAGGATGGAAGGAGGAAGGACGGGTGACATGTAATATATATGACTGGAAGAGAAGGATGCACAGGTGAAGGAAGGGGGCCTGGGATGCATAGGTGACTGATAGGATGCATGGGTGGTTGAAGGATGGGCGAAAGGGGAAAGAAAGGATGCCTGCCTAGTTGGGTGAAACTGTATGGCTGAAAGGAATCCTCCGGGGGTTTGATGGGTCAAACTTAAAGGCAAGCTAGGACGCATGGGTGGTGGTTAAAAGGACAAATGTATGTTGTTGGTGAAAGGTTTGTTGACAGTGACTTGAGAATGATTAAGAATGATAGCCATGTATTGTTTACTTTGAATGGATGGATGCCTGTATGGCATTCAATCATAGCATAGGTCGAGACTGGATGAAGAGAATGTAAAAGAAAAATAAACCGTGCCAGAGTAGCAAAGCCAAGGGTGAAGATTAGAATAAAAAAACAATTCTAGAAGAGCAATGCAATGATAAATGGAAAAATCGCTGAGAAGAAACAAGGACTGTTTTTTTTTCAAGGTTTTTGATTCAAGGTTGTATTTCAGAATACTCCCTTGACTCACAGTAGTTTGCAAGCACAACATATATATTGTGTATGTATGTACCCATCCAAATTTAACAATCGCCTCCCTCAGACTCCGAGGCCCACTCCCGCTCCCTGCCTATGTCATTTTTACCGTGTCAGCTATGCGTGGCCTATCGGCTTAATGGTTGGTTACACAATCAAACAATAGTAGCACCTCACGTCGTCCAGTATATCATCATTCATATTAGTAATCAGATATCATCTGCCTTGTTGTAGTAGTCAGGGTGAAAGTGAAATTGAGCAGTTGCCATTGATTTAACAGAGTATGGCCATAGTAGAAAAATAGATAATTGTGTAGTACATCTGCCCCACCTGCAGACAGTAGTAAAGTAACGTGAGTCTGCGACACGAGTATATCTGTCTAGGGTGCAAGCTGACTGAGCTGGCATGCCTACAAGGTTAATTTAGCTAAACAAGAGCGAGAAGAAGACGACTTGTCTACTCCATAGTGCCTATTAATGCCTGAAACTCTAATCACACAAATGTTAGGGACCGAGGAAGTGGGAGGATACCACAAATGTTATGTACTGTGCTTGCTAGTGGTACTGTGCCACTATAGTTTTATGTGTATAATTTTGTGTTACTGTTTTGCTAAGAGTATTGGCTACATTTGTCTTTTTTCTTTCTTGATATAGCTACTCCTTCCCAACCACAACAACAACCTAACAGGCAGGAGTTAGCAGCCAGGGCCCGGCAACAGAAGCTGGAGGTCATCTGGGATGAATATCGGCGGCTGGTGATTCTGGCGGAGGAGGAGGAGACGGCAGCAGCTGCAGTCTCCTCCAATGCCCCGGGCCCCAGCCAGGCCCCCCCAGTGCCTCTGGTGGTACAGCGCCGTGCTCTGGCAGCCGCCCACCACACTTCAAACACTGCTGTCCACCCCTGTTGTTCATGCAAACAATTTTGGCGCTGCATGCTCCTCCGGATGGCGTGCCTAGAGGCCAGGATCGAGGAGCGATTAAACACCATGGAGCGGAAGATCCGGAGAGCCCGCCACTAGACTACGTCTTGACCCTTGCCCCTTTTTTAATCTTTTTTTCGGTGGGTGAGAATTGGGCTTTGGGGAAAACTTGGGGTTTTTTTATGGACATTTTGATTTTTTAATTTATGGTGGACAATTGGAATTACTGCTGGACATTGGTTGGGGTTAAGGAGAGTGGTGGCTCAGGGATTTTGTTTTTTTTCATTCCAGTTTATTTGTTAGGGGAATAAATTATTTATACTTTACATATGATATGATGTAAATCTTTTGTGCGGGGGTTACTCTTTTACTTCGCACTGTTTTCTTTGCTGCAGGGACGCAGCCAGTTTTTTTAAAGTTTTTTTTTATAATCTGTTTATTAGTTTCGGTTTGCATAATGACATGTAAATAGGTACATTGCAATAAATGTATCAGAGAAAAGAAACAGGACCCCCAAACCTCCCCCAACAAGAACAGGCGACAGTGCATCTTACAGTTTCGAAACTTATTGGATATCGAAGGCATTTAACGGTGAAATTACAATGGCTATACCAGGCGCGGCCCACCAGCACGAGAACCACATTCCACCAAACAGTAGGGATGTATACCAGCAATTTAAATCAAAGCCGGATGAGTGAGCAAATATGAGGTAAGAGGTGCCCAGAAGTCCCTTGGACTGAGGCTACAGGCAATTCTTCGGCATAGACCTCTAAGGTATCTCTACAGTAAAGCAGATCACGGATCCATTTTTTCACAGTCGGGGTGGTCCTCGCTCCCCAACAGAGTGTTACAGCTCTCTTAGCAAACAAGGTGGAAATTGCAATTATTCTTCTGTTACAGGGCTTCAAGTTCTTCACAAATCCAAGCAGACAAAGTTCAGGCGTACAGTGCACCGGTTCCAATATAACATCAGTAAGTATATTTGTCACCTTGGACCAAAAAGCAGATACTCCAGCACACATCCATGCCACATGTAAGAAATCAGCGTCAGCTTGACCACAGCGCACGCAGTTAGCGGACTCACTTAACCCATACTTTCTAAGCTGCAGGGGGGTGTAATATAATTGGTGCAGATATTTGAAATGGAGTATTCTGAGATTACAGTTCGCCGTAAGACGACCAGTTAGGTCGCAGCAGGCCTTCCAAACATCTAATGTAAATGTCGTCCCTAGCACGGTCTGCCATCTAAGAAAGGAGGGTTGCTCTTCAGGCTCCCGCAGGGAGGCGTTATATAGTCTAGTGATGAGGCCCTTTCGCTCCTTCACCGCCAGCATAGCCTGTAGTGCCCGCAAAGTTTTGGGTTCCTCCGGGTAATCCGGATAAATAGCCTTGACCGCTTGTCGGACTCTAACATAGGTGAAGCTCAACATGAATCCACGAGCTGTAGACCCCTGCACATCTTGCAATGTTCTGAACTGCCCCTGTTTGTACAGATCCCCCAACCGGGTTATTCCCACAGCTGCTAGTTCCCGCATGGCCGATTTTTCCCCTGCAGCTGAAATGCCCGGATGCGAGGTCAGTGGCAGTAGCGGGGCGTATAGATATAAGAGCTGCGCCCTTTTAGCAAGCATCCTCCAAGCCCACGCCGTGCAGGACACTGGAGCAATTTCGGTCCGCAGACCTCCCGAGCCCCCAGAGAGGGTCGCCGCCTGCAAAGGTAGTGGAAAAACCGCATCAGACTCAATAGCAAGATGGGGTTGAAACCGTGGTGGATAGTGCCAGTAGTGTGCGAACTGCACCTGAGCGCATAAGTAGTAGAGCCGAAAGTCGGGAGCCTCAAACCCACCCCGATCAAACGGTTGCGTTAAAACATCCCAGCTACAACGAGGCTTCTTCCCACCCCACACGAAGGAGAGAACTGCAGATTGGAGCGTCTGGAAGAGCGATAGATTTAACTTAATTGGAATATTGACAAAGATATAGAGCAGCTACGGCAAGAAGGTCATCTTTACAACTGCAATCCGATCCGCAAGGGAGAGAGGCAGACACGCCCATCGCTCCGCTCTTTCGGTGATACGTGTGGTGGCTCGACCATAATTCTCGGAGATCACCCTATCAGGGTCCCTGTGGAGCCAAACCCCAAGATACCGTACCGGATCTTGAGTCCACTTCAATGGGAAATCTAGTTCAACCTCTTTCGTACCAGCCGTCAGCGGAAACACCACTGACTTTGACCAATTAATTCCGAGGCCAGAGAATCGTTCAAATTTCACATATTCCCTCAGCAGGCCAGGGAGATGGGTAGTGGGGTCTCGGACGTAAAGTAGCATATCATCGGCATATAAGGAAACCACAAGAGGTCTCTGCCGGAATCATAATGCCGCAGCTGCGTGTTTCTGTCTGAGTTTACAAGCCAGAGGCTCTAGCGCTAAGGAGAACAGCATCGGCGACAGGGGGCAACCCTGCCTCGTGCCTCTACCTACGGGGATCATCGAGGAAACCCAGCCATTTACCCGAACCCGTGCCGCTGGTGCAGTATACAATACCTTAAGCCATTTTAGAAAAAACTGTGGAAACCCCATTCTGGTTAGGACTGTAAACATAAAATCCCAGCTAAGCGAGTCAAAGGCTTTTGCTGCATCAAGCAACACAGCCACCGCCTGGAAATCCGGGTCAAAATAGTGTAGCGTGGAAAACACGGTGCGCAAGTTATGCGTAGTGGAGCGCGCTGAGACAAAGCCGGACTGGTCAGGCAAGACCAAAAGAGGTATTAGTGGTTGCAACCTAGTGGCTATCATCTTTGCAAGGACTTTGGCGTCAATATTGATGATTGAGAGAGGCCTGTAGGATTCGCACCGGTCAGAGGGCTTGTCCGGTTTCAGCAAGGTCACCAGCAGGGCCTCCCTCAGTGAAGGCGGGAGTTTCCCTTCATCGTAGGCCTCCGCAAACATGGCCAACAGCCTAGGTGCGAGATCAGCAGCAAATGCTTTATAAAATTCGCTGGGGAGCCCATCCATACCAGCCGCCTTACAGGTGGGCAATGCCATAATAGCTAGCTTGACGTCCTCCTCGTCAAATGGCTGCACTAAATATTCCCTGTGTGCTTCCGAAAGCCACCCTAACGCAACGTCTTCACGGTAGGAGTCTATCTCTTCCGTCCCGGGGGCATCTCTGGCCTCATAAAGCGTGGTATAGAATCGTACAATTATATCGCTAATTTCTGGAGTCAAGTAATGTGCTGTTCCTTCCTCATCCACTAGCTCCTTAATACACTCTTGCCCACGTGGCGCTGATAATTTCCGCGCCAACGAGCGCCCAGGGCGGCTCCCTCCCCGTAGTAGCAAGCAGTCGCGCGCCGAGAAAGGTGCCGCATTTCCTGATCGACCGTTTCATTGTGATCAGTGACCAGGTCACGTATCCTAGCTAGCGTGTGTGGGGAGAGATTCACCTCATAGTCACGCTCAAGCGCAGAAATCTCAGACGCCAGTTTATTTATTCTACGCCGGAGATCGCGCAACATTCCGGCCTGCGCTCCCATGCAAGCCCCGCGGATAGTCACCTTGAACGCCTCCCATAGCACTCCAGCACTATCAACTGACCCTTCATTCTCGTGAAAAAATTTTTTTAGAGCCTCTCCTATGGTGTGTTTAAAAACTGGATCCGCAAGTTCGGTAGGCTGAAGTCTCCATGTAAACGGTGGTCGCTCACATAAAGGTATCCGTAAGTCTAATGTCACTGGAGAATGGTCGGATAGTGTCCGAGGCGTGTGCCCAACTCGTACTGCCCAGGTGCAGACTGCCTCAGAGACGAGCCAGAAATCTATTCGGGACCATGACCCATGCACAGAAGAGACGAACGTGCTTTCGCGGTCCAGTGGATGCTGAAGACGCCAGACATCAAATAGATGGCCCGCATCTAAGATCCCCAGAATGGACGCTGCTGCTTGTTTTAGTCTACCTGCGTCACTGCCTGCTCTATCTACAGTAATATCCAAACATACATTGAAATCACCTCCCCAGATTATTTCAGCCGATGGGAACCCAGAAATTCAGCGCCACACATTCGAGAAAAAAGACGGGTCATCCGTGTTTGGCCCGTATACATTGACTAAGAGGATAGTCTTGCCCCCCAATTGTACGTGCACTATCACCACTCGCCCATGCTCATCCGTATCAGTTTCAATCACAGTGAAGGGAACCCTTTTTTTAATAAGTATCATCACACCCCTAGAGTAGGTAGTGAATGAGGACTCAACTTTCACCGCCGCCCATCGCACCCCTATTTTGTGTGCTGAGTCTTTGGTGAGGTGGGTCTCCTGAAGTAGGGCCACCTGCACCCCCAATCTATCTAAATGCGCAAAAAGAGACCTGATTTGTTTCGGGGTGTTTAGACCACGTACATTCCAGGTAATGAATTTAACCACACCACTCATGCCGTCCATTCAACAACGGATAAATTCCAGCGCAATACATCGAGATGGCCTAACAAAAGATGCCTCAGCAGATCTGCACAGCCGATGCTTGAGAGTAACACCGCAACAGTCGCCCATAGAACCCCCCAACTCCAACCCCCACCCACTTCAGCGTCCCAAACTGTGCCAAAGCCATCCCAAGTCAGTGAACCCCCCCAACAGATAGAAATAAAACAACTTTGCGTGTGGGGTACTCCCATTTGGGGGGCGCAGAGTGCAACTAGCCTCCCAACTAGTGAGAGGTGGCCGAGCAGGTCTAAGTGCTGTGCCTAAAAATGAATCAGTGTCTCAGGAGCGAGCAATAGCGCATACCCATACTGGCAGCCTGAAAAGAAAAAGGGCAATTTCACTAATATCTCTCAGCCAGTTTTTGATTGAAATCTGCCGATAGTGTAACACACCAACAGATAGATGCGGTACCCTCAATTGTCCTACTAGTACTGTCAGTCTCTCCTCCTAGTCTATGCAGTCTGCAACTAAAACCCCTACGGACTCAGAAGGGTGTGGGTGTGTGAATTAATTAATTTCCATAGTACATACATTATGCCTCTTACCTGTGATTGATGTTTATACTTTATAGGCGAAGCAATGGCTGCATGGTGATGGTTTGGTTTGCCATGGTGGTGGTAGTAGTACGTAGTACGTAGTAGTAGTAGTCAGTGACAGTAGCATTTGCAGGAGTTTTTTTTAATCCAAATCGTCATTTCGAGAAGGTTTGATGCTGCTCGGGAGAGAACCTTCACCAGATTGCAGATTCTGCGTGTTCGCGATCGCATTCTTCACAAAACTTCCACCGGAAGTCCGGTGGCGCGTCCGAATGACGTGTTCGCGATCGCAAACTCTCGCGGGACCTGGCGGCCACCTGGCAAATCTCGTGGCGCCTGCAAACAGCGCGGGAAATCTCTGTACCCAATCGCCTCCCTCAGACTCCGAGGCCCACTCCCGCTCCCTACCTATGTCATTTTTACTGTGTCAGCTATGCGTGGCCTATCGGCTTAATGGTTGGTTACACAATCAAACCATAGTAGCACCTCACGTCGTCCAGTATATCATCATTCATATTAGAAATCAGATATCATCTGCCTTGTTGTAGTAGTCAGGGTGAAAGTGAAATTGAGCAGTTGCCATTGATTTAACAGAGTATGGCCATAGTAGAAAAATAGATAATTGTGTAGTACATCTGCCCCACCTGCAGACAGTAGTAAAGTAACGTGAGTCTGCGACACGAGTATATCTGTCTAGGGTGCAAGCTGACTGAGCTGGCATGCCTACAAGGTTAATTTAGCTAAACAAGAGCGAGAAGAAGACGACTTGTCTACTCCATAGTGCCTATTAATGCCTGAAACTCTAATCACACAAATGTTAGGGACCGAGGAAGTGGGAGGATACCACAAATGTTATGTACTGTGCTTGCTAGTGGTACTGTGCCACTATAGTTTTATGTGTATAATTTTGTGTTACTGTTTTGCTAAGAGTATTGGCTGCATTTGTCTTTTTTCTTTCTTGATATAGCTACTCCTTCCCAACCACAACAACAACCTAACAGGCAGGAGTTAGCAGCCAGGACCCGGCAACAGAAGCTGGAGGCCATCTGGGATGAATATCGGCGGCTGGTGATTCTGGCGGAGGAGGAGGAGACGGCAGCAGCTGCAGTCTCCTCCAATGCCCCGGGCCCCAGCCAGGCCCCCCCAGTGCCTCTGGTGGTTCAGCGCCGTGCTCTGGCAGCCGCCCACCACACTTCAAACACTGCTGTCCACCCCTGTTGTTCATGCAAACAATTTTGGCGCTGCATGCTCCTCCGGATGGCGTGCCTAGAGGCCAGGATCGAGGAGCGATTAAACACCATGGAGCGGAAGATCCGGAGAGCCCGCCACTAGACTCCGTCTTGACCCTTGCCCCTTTTTTAATCTTTTTTCGGTGGGTGAGAATTGGGCTTTGGGGAAAACTTGGGGGTTTTTATGGACATTTTGATTTTTAATTTATGGTGGACAATTGGAATTACTGCTGGACATTGGTTGGGGTTAAGGAGAGTGGTGGCTCAGGGATTTTGCTTTTTTCATTCCAGTTTATTTGTTAGGGAATAAATTATTTATACTTTACATATGATATGATGTAAATCTTTTGTGCGGGGGTTACTCTTTTACTTCGCACTGTTTTCTTTGCTGCAGGGACGCAGCCAGTTTTTTTAAAGTTTTTTTAATAATCTGTTTATTAGTTTCGGTTTGCATAATGACATGTAAATAGGTACATTGCAATAAATGTATCAGAGAAAAGAAACAGGACCCCCAAACCTCCCCCCCAACAAGAACAGGCGACAGTGCATCTTACAGTTTCGAAACTTATTGGATATCGAAGGCATTTAACGGTGAAATTACAATGGCTATACCAGGCGCGGCCCACCAGCACGAGAACCACATTCCACCAAACAGTAGGGATGTATACCAGCAATTTAAATCAAAGCCGGATGATTGAGCAAATATGAGGTAAGAGGTGCCCAGAAGTCCCTTGGACGTGAGGCTACAGGCAATTCTTCGGCATAGACCTCTAAGGTATCTCTACAGTAAAGCAGATCACGGATCCATTTTTTCACAGTCGGGGTGGTCCTCGCTCCCCAACAGAGTGTTACAGCTCTCTTAGCAAACAAGGTGGAAATTGCAATTATTCTTCTGTTACAGGGCTTCAAGTTCTTCACAAATCCAAGCAGACAAAGTTCAGGCGTACAGTGCACCGGTTCCAATATAACATCAGTAAGTATATTTGTCACCTTGGACCAAAAAGCAGATATTCCAGCACACATCCATGCCACATGTAAGAAATCAGCGTCAGCTTGACCACAGCGCACGCAGTTAGCGGACTCACTTAACCCATACTTTCTAAGCTGCAGGGGGGTGTAATATAATTGGTGCAGATATTTGAAATGGAGTATTCTGAGATTACAGTTCGCCGTAAGACGACCAGTTAGGTCGCAGCAGGCCTTCCAAACATCTAATGTAAATGTCGTCCCTAGCACGGTCTGCCATCTAAGAAAGGAGGGTTGCTCTTCAGGCTCCCGCAGGGAGGCGTTATATAGTCTAGTGATGAGGCCCTTTCGCTCCTTCACCGCCAGCATAGCCTGTAGTGCCCGCAAAGTTTTGGGTTCCTCCGGGTACTCCGGATAAATAGCCTTGATCGCTTGTCGGACTCTAACATAGGTGAAGCTCAACATGAATCCACGAGCTGTAGACCCCTGCACATCTTGCAATGTTCTGAACTGCCCCTGTTTGTACAGATCCCCCAACCGGGTTATTCCCACAGCTGCTAGTTCCCGCATGGCCGATTTTTCCCCTGCAGCTGAAATGCCCGGATGCGAGGTCAGTGGCAGTAGCGGGGCGTATAGATATAAGAGCTGCGCCCTTTTAGCAAGCATCCTCCAAGCCCACGCCATGCAGGACACTGGAGCAATTTCGGTCCGCAGACCTCCCGAGCCCCCAGAGAGGGTCGCCGCCTGCAAAGGTAGTGGAAAAACCGCATCAGACTCAATAGCAAGATGGGGTTGAAACCGTGGTGGATAGTGCCAGTAGTGTGCGAACTGCGCCTGAGCGCATAAGTAGTAGAGCCGAAAGTCGGGAGCCTCAAACCCACCCCGATCAAACGGTTGCGTTAAAACATCCCAGCTACAACGAGGCTTCTTCCCACCCCACACGAAGGAGAGAACTGCAGATTGGAGCGTCTGGAAGAGCGATAGATTTAACTTAATTGGAATATTGACAAAGATATAGAGCAGCTACGGCAAGAAGGTCATCTTTAAAACTGCAATCCGATCCGCAAGGGAGAGAGGCAGACACGCCCATCGCTCCGCTCTTTCGGTGATACGTGTGGTGGCTCGACCATAATTCTCGGAGATCACCCTATCAGGGTCCCTGTGGAGCCAAACCCCAAGATACCGTACCGGATCTTGAGTCCACTTCAATGGGAAATCTAGTTCAACCTCTTTCGTACCAGCCGTCAGCGGAAACACCACTGACTTTGACCAATTAATTCCGAGGCCAGAGAATCGTTCAAATTTCACATATTCCCTTAGCAGGCCAGGGAGATGGGTAGTGGGGTCTCGGACGTAAAGTAGCATATCATCGGCATATAAGGAAACCACAAGAGGTCTCTGCCGGAATCGTAATGCCGCAGCTGCGTGTTTCTGTCTGAGTTTACAAGCCAGAGGCTCTAGCGCTAAGGAGAACAGCATCGGCGACAGGGGGCAACCCTGCCTCGTGCCTCTACCTATGGGGAACATCGAGGAAACCCAGCCATTTACCCGAACCCGTGCCGCTGGTGCAGTATACAATACCTTAAGCCGTTTTAGAAAAAACTGTGGAAACCCCATTCTGGTTAGGACTGTGAACATAAAATCCCAGCTAAGCGAGGCAAAGGCTTTTGCTGCATCAAGCAACACAGCCACCGCCTGGAAATCCGGGTCAAAATAGTGTAGCGTGGAAAACACGGTGCGCAAGTTATGCGTAGTGGAGCGCGCTGAGACAAAGCCGGACTGGTCAGGCAAGACCAAAAGAGGTATTAGTGGTTGCAACCTAGTGGCTATCATCTTTGCAAGGACTTTGGCGTCAATATTGATGATTGAGAGAGGTCTGTAGGATTCGCACCGGTCAGAGGGCTTGTCCGGTTTCAGCAAGGTCACCAGCAGGGCCTCCCTCAGTGAAGGCGGGAGTTTCCCTTCATCGTAGGCCTCCGCAAACATGGCCAACAGCCTAGGTGCGAGATCAGCAGCAAATGCTTTATAAAATTCGCTGGGGAGCCCATCCATACCAGCCGCCTTACAGGTGGACAATGCCATAATAGCTAGCTTGACGTCCTCCTCGTCAAATGGCTGCACTAAATATTCCCTGTGTGCTTCCGAAAGCCACCCTAACGCAACGTCTTCAAGGTAGGAGTCTATCTCTACCGTCCCGGGGGCATCTCTGGCCTCATAAAGCGTGGTATAGAATCGTACAATTATATCGCTAATTTCTGGAGTCAAGTAATGTGCTGTTCCTTCCTCATCCACTAGCTCCTTAATACACTCTTGCCCACGTGGCGCTGATAATTTCCGCGCCAACGAGCGCCCAGGGCGGCCCCCCTCCCCGTAGTAGCAAGCAGTCGCGCGCCGAGAAAGGTGCCGCATTTCCTGATCGACCGTTTCATTGTGATCAGTGACCAGGTCACGTATCCTAGCTAGCGTGTGTGGGGAGAGATTCACCTCATAGTCACGCTCAAGCGCAGAAATCTCAGATGCCAGTTTATTTATTCTACGCCGGAGATCGCGCAACACTCCGGCCTGCGCTCCCATGCAAGCCCCGCGGATAGTCACCTTGAACGCCTCCCATAGCACTCCAGCACTATCAACTGACCCTTCATTCTCGCGAAAAAATTTTTTTAGAGCCTCTCCTATGGTGTGTTTAAAAACTGGATCCGCAAGTTCGGTAGGCTGAAGTCTCCATGTAAACGGTGGTCGCTCACATAAAGGTATCCGTAAGTCTAATGTCACTGGAGAATGGTCGGATAGTGTCCGAGGCGTGTGCCCAGCTCGTACTGCCCAGGTGCAGACTGCCTCAGAGACGAGCCAGAAATCTATTCGGGACCATGACCCATGCACAGAAGAGACGAACGTGCTTTCGCGGTCCAGTGGATGCTGAAGACGCCAGACATCAAACAGATGGCCCGCATCTAAGATCCCCAGAATGGACGCTGCTGCTTGTTTTAGTCGACCTGCGTCACTGCCTGCTCTATCTAAAGTAATATCCAAACATACATTGAAATCACCTCCCCAGATTATTTCAGCCGATGGGAACCCAGAAATTCGGCGCCACACATTCGAGAAAAAAGACGGGTCATCCGTGTTTGGCCCGTATACATTGACTAAGAGGATAGTCTTGCCCCCCAATTGTCCGTGCACTATCACCACTCGCCCATGCTCATCCGTATCAGTTTCAATCACAGTGAAGGGAACCCTTTTTTTAATAAGTATCATCACACCCCTAGAGTAGGTAGAGAATGAGGACTCAACTTTCACCGCCGCCCATCGCACCCCTATTTTGTGTGCTGAGTCTTTGGTGAGGTGGGTCTCCTGAAGTAGGGCCACCTGCACCCCCAATCTATCTAAATGCGCAAAAGAGACCTGATTTGTTTCGGGGTGTTTAGACCACGTACATTCCAGGTAATGAATTTAACCACACCACTCATGCCGTCCATTCAACAACGGATAAATTCCAGCGCAATACATCGAGATGGCCTAACAAAAGATGCCTCAGCAGATCTGCACAGCCGATGCTTGAGAGTAACACCGCAACAGTCGCCCATAGAACCCCCCAACTCCAACCCCCACCCACTTCAGCGTCCCAAACTGTGCCAAAGCCATCCCAAGTCAGTGAACCCCCCCAACAGATAGAAATAAAACAACTTTGCGTGTGGGGTACTCCCATTTGGGGGGCGCAGAGTGCAACTAGCCTCCCAACTAGTGAGAGGTGGCCGAGCAGGTCTAAGTGCTGTGCCTAAAAATAAATCAGTGTCTCAGGAGCGAGTAATAGCGCATACCCATACTGGCAGCCTGAAAAGAAATAGGGCAATTTCACTAATATCTCGCAGCCAGTTTTTGATTGAAATCTGCCGATAGTGTAACACACCAACAGATAGATGCGGTACCCTCAATTGTCCTACTAGTACTGTCAGTCTCTCCTCCTAGTCTATGCAGTCTGCAACTAAAACCCCTACGGACTCAGAAGGGTGTGGGTGTGTGAATTAATTAATTTCCATAGTACATACATTATGCCTCTTACCTGTGATTGATGTTTATACTTTATAGGCGAAGCGATGGCTGCATGGTGATGGTTTGGTTTGCCATGGTGGTGGTAGTAGTACGTAGTACGTAGTAGTAGTAGTCAGTGACAGTAGCATTTGCAGGAGTTTTTTTTAATCCAAATCGTCATTTCGAGAAGGTTTGATGCTGCTCGGGAGAGAACCTTCACCAGATTGCAGATTCTGCGTGTTCGCGATCGCATTCTTCACAAAACTTCCACCGTAAGTCCGGTGGCGCGTCCGAATGACGTGTTCGCGATCGCAAACTCTCGCGGGACCTGGCGGCCACCTGGCAAATCTCGTGGCGCCTGCAAACAGCGCGGGAAATCTCGTCGGCAATCACAGGCACTCAGTAAGTCGCTGCTGCATGCAAAAACGCATTTCGGGCGCGTGAACAAAAAAACCTCTGCTCCGTTGCGGAGTTTTTCGGCAACTCTGCGTTCTACGCGGCACGCAGAGTTGCCAAAACTCCGCAAGCTCCGTGAGTGGAGCGGAGTTTTACGCCCAGGGTTACTCCAAATGCAAGAGAGCCAGTGGCTAAAGTATGCTGACCCACTGCCTCATGTTCTATGCTGTGATGGCTGTAGGCAAAATTTGAATGACAGTTGAACAGATCAGTAGATAAAGGGTGCTGACACAAATCCCCTGTATCTATGTATATATGTATGTATTTTTTTTATTCATGGTTTTGTTTTGATTACAGATTCTCACATAATGGCTAAAGCTGTCTGATAGACAGACAGAAAAAAGTCAGTAATTGGTCACAATTGGACACATTTTCCTGAAAATGTGCGCCTATCCCAGTGCACGCTCCATTAGTCCTTGTAAACAGTTCAGGAGCTGCTGATTCAGATATTCGGCAGCCTTAGCGGCATGCACAGTCGGCACCTCAACCAGGGGAGCTCATGACATGAGTAAGAGAACCAAGATGGAAGATCCTGGCATCCTTGCGCATGCCTGATCATGTGTGGGCCAATAAATTCTGATGTGTGCAGTAACTCCTATTACCACACATATTCTAACTATGAGTTTTATAATTAAAAAAAATAAAATAAAACATCCTCCCCCCTTCCGCAGGTGAAACCTGACAATATTTATGAGGGGAAAAATGCCAGCTAAATATCAGAACACGTGGATTTTTGTGTGGTAAGCACCAAAATGCATATATTATTCCCCAAAAATTCATGATAGGGGATACTGATGCATCCAATAAATACTGAACACCTCAGTGTTGGTTTTTATCAGGTGCGATTATTATCACTTGCAATAATGGCCGACTCGTAATGTGGGCTATGCCTCTATGGGGAACACCCCATGAGGAGGCTAATACGTCACCTGGCTATTTAATATTAATTTTCAGTTTGTTAGTTAATTAATTGAAAAAAAGAAAGTTTGTGAGGCAAAACTTGAAGGCCTCATTTTGTGAGTGACGTTGTTGAGCCAGAAACGAGCAGACAAATGTGTGTGAGAAGCTGGATGGACAGACAGAGGATGGTGGAAGGAGTCAATGGTGGCTGGGAAATAGAGGAAGGAAGAAGAGATTGTTATAGAAAAAAGCATAGTGGAAGAAGAAGTGAGATAGAAAATGGGGGCAGGCGCTGGACAGTGGAGATAGGAAGATGGGTTACTTAGCAAGGTATGGACAGAGGAAGCCAGAGGAGTTGAAATTCAAGCTTGACAAACATGTGGCAGTTCTTATGACACAGATTGAGATGGTCCCTAGGTGTACTGGGTTATTACATTTACAAACAAAATAAGCACATGTTGCTGTGGTCTCACAGCATAGTAGGATGATAGATGTGATTAGCACATAGCAGCTGTGGCACAATTTACAGACTAGACTAACACTTAGTGCAGGTGAGGTGGAACTCCTATGTCCCAAAACCCAAAACATATTGTATGGGGTCAAGCACAACAAGTATTCTTGTCTATTTCGTCCACTGGACAGGTAGGATCAATGCCCTTCAGCACAACCCCTTCGTCTGTCAGTTTACAATGCCACAGCGTGGTCGTGTGAAAGAGGATTGTCTGCTTCTCAGGTTAAATATGCATCCATTTGTATAAGATGCTCAAAAATGTATATAATGTTCAGTAATGCAGAGCCTTTACTGTTAGCACCAGCATTATTTGGAAATACAGTGAGTTTTAAGCTCAGTTTGCATTACATACAGTAGTTCCATCATAAAAACTTGACACATTTGCAAAATGTAGCTATGTATGGCTCTTTATAATTCTGATTACATGCAAATACATGCAGAAGAATAGACTCAAGAGTGGTGATTATTTGCTTTCAAAATAAAATTTACGTAAAAAATATTTGCAACGTGACAAAAAAAGAAAACAAACGGATGAAGGTTACAGTTTTGCTAAATTATCACGCAATTTTTAAGGACAACTTTAAATACCAAATACAGAGCATTATTGTGTTTAACTTAATTAAAATCGGTACACACATTTTCAACATACAACACAGCAAACAAAGTCATAAAAGCATAAACTAAACACCTAAATTATATTTGAAATCACTCTTTCTGCTTGTGCTAGCCCTTATTAGAGAGAAAAGTAATATTAGTCATTGTGCATTGACTGGTCCTAATTTAACTTTCTTATTCAATAAACATGTTTATGTGCTGGTTACTGTACCCGTTTTAAATCAGCCTGTATGATTACCAATTGAGATAGACAAAAACAGTGAGAAGTGAGTTATTTTATACAGGGACACCTTAAGGATTTTGGGGGCACTGGGCCAAAATTACTTTGGGCCACCTTCAGATCAGTTTTTAAATTATGATCCAATTTCAGCTCTTTCATGCCTTCTTTGGCCAGGTCACTATGCTAAATGTTTTTACATCCAATATTCATGGACGTGTTTTCAATATTGTAACAGAGCAGCAGCTCACTAACATTACTGCAAATAACCTCTGTGACACCTCCCATTTCTCATATGTGAGGTTATGTTTTGATCTAAAATAAACTTTTCTGTAGATGTTACATGAAACATAAACATAACATTTCTCTGCAAAATGTCTGTAATAGACTCTCAAATATCACCCACATTAAAAACAAAATTAAAGGAAAAATGAAAGGAAAACGGTATTTAAAAAATCTGTTTAAGAATCATTCAAGGTCATCAGGTCAATTTCTGCCGAACAGGGGCCCCCCGAAAGGCTGGGGCCCTGGGCCAGAGCCCACTTTGCCCTTGCCTATAAACTTCTCTGATTTTACACCGATACACATTATGTTTATGCGACATCGTCCCACTAAGTAATCTTAAATTTTTGTCACCATGGAACAGAATTGAACAGCCCTTCACAGTAAATGCAGCCTCTCACAGTTAATGCACAAATTTACTGATTCAACGCAGGTTTTAATACCAAAAATAACACTTTTAGCAAAACTCTTCTTTCAAGATCTAGCTGTTTGCACATGCAGATAATGTGCATTTCAGGCCAGATGGAACAGAATCTACACATCTCATTAGTTTTGTTGTTTGGCTGAGACCTCACCTGAGTTTTCTGTAGGGGAGACACAAGAAGCGAAGGAGGAATATCCCAAATGTCACTTGAATGACATTTGAGCAGTTCTTTACCAGTGTTAAAATACCTGACCCGTGGGCAAAAATGGTGGCCATCCTGATTAATATAGGTGCAGATGCTGGAGTTTAAACTGTTTGTCTTAAACCTTCTGAGACTATTCTATAGCAAAGATGTAAAAAGGTGGCTGAATTAGCCAACTCCTGTGTTAGTAAACCCAATCCTAGGCAGAGATGGTTCTGGCTGGTTCCACTGGGCTCCTCTAATACTTTGCTAAACATCTCACATTCGGTTTTTTCTGTCCAAGTGTTTAGTTAAACTAGGCATGTGGGTAACCTGTAGTTTAGAGATGCCAGCCATTTCATTGTGATTATATACATCATCACTCTGACTGAGGGGTTGTGAAAGTTTGGCATACAATCTACAGTGCACACAAATTAGGGTCACATTCTTGCTTTTTAATTGGTTAGATGATGGAGTACTGAAGCCAAGTTGCTTAGCCAGACACCTACATAGTTCCAGGTGACAGTTCTCTAATTTTACATTACCAAGTAACCAGGGGCCCTGTGATCTGTTTTATCAAACACCATAACCATGGTCTTATTACTATTAGTGAGTAAATTATTACTCTTATTATAATCATCCAGGTCCTGCAGGGTTCTTAGAAGCCCCACGTGGGCGCAATCCAATACTACTGTGTCATCAGCATGTTGCATTACATGTATGTGCTAATGATCCGCCAACCTGAGTAGAAATGAATTTGCCTTTCCCAAGACAGGCAGAGACCTAATATAGGGAGACAGAGAAGCAGGGAGGCCAGCACGCATCCCTGCGTCACCCCTATATGTGCTGAGGTGGCCCAAGCACTTATTTCCCTGCCCCGGTTTAATCTGGACCCCTCTCACAGGATTTCAGTGGTCCATTAGAGTGTGTTGTCTATGCCTCTAGCCTCCACAACACGCCCTCGAAAGCAGCAGAATATGCAATAAAGCAAGCAAAATGCTTCGTTACGACGATGTATATATGTAATAATATGAAAGTAAGGAGATCCCAGAAGAGTGGTGGCTGGCGACAATAGTAAGTGGTAGGGTGCGCAAACTGGCACTGAGAGACACCAGCAATGCCTTTAGGCTCAGTGCCTCAGCTCTCATTCGTGGCTCGTTATAAATGGTGTTTATAACGAGCCACAATTGAGATCTCTGGAGCTGAAGGTAGTACGAGTTTCTCACACAGCCTTTCAGTGGATTAAAGACGTGACACTGCACAGCCGACTCGAGCAAAATTAAATGAAATGCTTGGCACGCAAACTATAAAGTGAGTAAGTCACATGCATTACATTAACATCCGGTTGGCATATGGCTGGGTCCAAACTGGGGTGGTGTGATGAGCAAAAGAATGATGGATTTAACCCAGATCCTTGTGACTGGGGGTGAATGTTTGCATTGTCCAGCATTACATCCATCAATTGTTTCTTTTGCAGGGGAAAATATAGTGGCGGTTGTCAATTGGGCAAATTGATTTAGAGGCACTGCTCATAACATCTGACGCGTAAATTCTATCCATGTTTGTATACTTAAATTAACCCAGTGATGCTTTCAAGGTAAGCATGGAATTTTAAGTTGTAAAAATGGAGCAAAATGAAGGTTTGGGCTGTTTAGAAATTGCTGGAGTTAGTGTTAGTTTTTTGGTTTTCCACATATTGAGAAGTAGCCAGAACCTAGGAGGACACGGTTATGTGGAGGAGCCCAGCCACAACCTAAGCAACTGTGCTGTAAACAGTCACACAGGTGCCAACCTTTTCTAAAAGGGTTTAAAGTGGTGCACTCCAGACAATGCGCAATTACATGCTTAGTGTTACACCTGTTCAAAATGTTGAGGGCTGCAAACTGACTTCAAAGGGGTCTCCTGTCACAAATGTGCTTTACTCCACCTTACTTCACGGGGACTTTACGTTGATAGGTATGCTTGGTAGTTTTCAATTAGGGTTGCCACATGTACTGGAAAACAAATCACAGCCACCAGACACACTGATCAAATAAGTTGTAGTATCTGGCTGCACCGGGGGACATGACGGCACACACATCAGATATTCACATGCTCTTGTGCTGTGTCTCAATTTCCCACCACTCCATGCATCTTTCTGAGAAAATCATTGAACAGCTGCTGCGGGAACTAGGTTTGCAACAGGGCATTGGGAACACTGGCTAGAGTTGTCGCCCTCCTTTTAATTTTTAATGGGTGCTGTTTGTGCTTATGTGCGTTGCTGATAAGCAAGGGAGGGATATCCCATTCAGACTTGCTCCATGGGAATGGGATTAGGCGAAGCAACCAAACTATGCCCCCTCTTATTTGAAGGAACTGATAGCAGGGAGTGTAATTTAGAAATGATCTACTTGTCCAACGAACATAAAAGTATTTACTCGCATGAAGATATTCTTAATAGTTAATATAATCGGACCGGAAGAAAGTAAGAAGTGGTAGTTTCAAGACTGGAATGCCTTTTGAGTTTGTGAACACCTTGAAGTTGCATGTTTAATGGTATATACTAGTTCCTCTTCAAACCCCTCCCATCCTAGAAGAGGTGAGAAATTTACTGTGAAGAGCAGGAATAAAGCTTTGTCTAGGGTGCGAAAGGAACCCACTACAATAAATGGGTGGATGTAGGGAAATGTGTTTTGGGATAAGGGGAAATATTTCCTTCTCAAGAAAAAAGTTGAAACAAATGAATTTGCACTCCCTTGGCAGACATTCACTTGAGTAAATATAAATAGTATATTTGCTCATCTCAAAATGTTTGTTTGGAGTACGCCTGGAAACCTGCAACTGTTGCAAAATTCCAGGCTTACTTCTGTAAACATTTGTGAATTCCTGAAAGTCATAAACTTGCACCATGCAAAGTCCCAGACTTGCAAGAATGTGGCCCCTAATTACTTTTTTTTTTACATGTAGCCCATTATGGTTTTGCACAGATTCTCCATTACTAATACTTTGAAGTATTGGCATACAACAAACACATTTTATTAAATAATGTGTTAGAGATTTAGAGAAATAGAGAAAGTTCACATAGTAACGGCCAGCAGGGGCCCAGTGCCCAAACACTCCTTTGAGCACCAATGATTGCAGAATAAACTCCTCTCTGCTCAGGTCCCTTTAGTCTACAATTGTCCAATCCAGAGACTTAACCCTGACAGCCCCTGCTTTTAAACCAGAAATCGGACAAAGCAGTAAGTTAGTCGTCCAGAGTGATGCATCGAGGTTAAATTCAAATATACTGGTGCTACGAACATTGGACAGGGCATCCAACACCACCATAATCAAGAACTTATTTGAAGGTAGGGGTATGAAATGACATTTCGCCCCAGAATATGATATGTGTAATGGGGGTCTCATTATCCTAAATAGAGGTAATATGTTGAAACTGTTACACTCGTAAAAATATTTAAATAACATAATTTCCAGTGACATTCAGCACGTCAAATCTGTCCTTTTTTACTCACACCTCAAATAAATATTGTAGTGTTATAGAGTCCCCCAAGAATTTTGAATCTGGTCTTCATGAACAAAGAAGTGTTTTATTGATGTAAAATACAAGGAGAGTACGTGGAACCTGAAAAATACCCTAATGTATTACAGGTAGAGACTAAAGGCCCTGAAAAACTGGAGTGCTAAAGGGATAGACAAAAGCTAACTACATTAGCATGAAGGGGTCCTGGGGAGACACCATCCACCATGAGCATACCAGAGTACAGGTTACCTATAATTTTAACAAAGGCAGAAGATGTACTTTCACAAACCCTAGATCAGCTGTAAACAAGGAAGAGGGCTGGGTTGACTGTAAAGTTCATATTGTGCTGGAACTGGGGGTGCATTCACACAGAGGGGCACAACATGTGCCCCCTGCATGCACCCCCATGTAAGGGGCACGAGGAGGCCAGGTAGGGCCCCCTTTGTTTCATGACCACCAGCAGTTTCATGAAGGTCCTGAAACTTGTAATATGCATGGCGTTGCTGCAGCGGTACCACCAGCATATTGTGAGCCCCTGTCCACCGCGGGACCGCCAGGGAATGACAATCCCCTGCTGTTGCGACTGTGCAATGGCAGTCCGACCACCAAAGTTGTAATGTGGCAGTCGGACCGCCACCGCAGCGCCCTTGCAAGTCTGGGAGTTCTCGGACCGCCAGACTCATAATAAGGCCCTATGTTTTTCTTTATCTGACCCACTGACTTTCAGGGTTATGCCATAGTTACACCGTTTGTTAGTGATGCACATTGCTCATGGGAAGAACAGAAGCCATGCCGTGCTGGAACACGCTGTGGCGGTCCTGCGGCTGTGCCTTTCTAAGGCATACATAGGTGCCTTTGAAAGGCACCTCCTCAGGACCGGCATGCTGCCCACCCGCCAGACCACGAAAAACTCGTAATCTGGCGGGCGGTGGTCCTGGAACAGGGCGGTGGCGTGGCGGCCCGCTCCAGGACTGCCAAACTCTTAATCGGTCCCTGAGTCTCACCGCTTTAACCTGAAATGTAGCTGGGCTTAAACAGCTGCTTAACCATGAAGCTGCAGATGCCTTTTTGAGACAATGAAATATATGATGTTTGCAGGAAACCTGGTAATTGGATCCACTCCTACTGCTGGGTTACTAGCACTTTCATATGCGTGCAGTTGAAAATCAAAAATACGGGTAACATATGGGATCTTGTCAATTTATAGTTCTACAGTCTTGAACTTAAAAATTGCTCCATTGGATAAATGACACTCACATTTCAAAGTATTGCAAGGCTGTCTTAAATTACATAATACAATACTGATCCCTCCTTTGTTTAAATTCCAACCTGATTTACAAGTACTGTTAAGAGAGGACAGCAACCATATCTCAGTGCCTTTGCGATTAGGATGTGAGGTGCAGAAAAGGTTCCCTTAGAATAGACAACTTAGAAAATATCACAAGACAAGGGGAGGGGGGTTCCACACAGGAACTTATGATTGTAAATCTCTCCTCCAGAGTGTTGTCAGAAATTGAGATATCCGTATTGAGTAAGGGCTTGGGGTTTTGTCCCACACAATTTGGTAATGACATAGATTTCTTTGTGGACTTGTACAAATTTACCAGACTATTAAAATTGAAAGATCATTTCATCCGGAATCCTGTTATATGTACTAAGAATATGGGGGAATATGTACCACCTACCCATAATGTTTCAGATCTACATACATTACAGTTGATGTTGTCGTTACAGGATGATACACCAATTGAGGTAGATGTGTTGAGAGCGGAATTGGATATCTCAGAAAACATACAAATCGATAGTGGGTTAAAATCACGATCCAAATTTATTCCAGCAGGGACTCATCCCAATATAGACCTGTTTAGGGAGAGAGTCACTGAGGGTTTTCATAAAATTTTGGAGCATCCATTGCCCATGAACAAAGTAAAATTTAACCTCTCAGTAGAAGAAAACAAGGCATTGAAACACTTAAGATCAGATCCCTCAATCGTCATCCGAGAAGCGGATAAGGGGGGAAATGTGGTGATAATGGATAAGGAGAGTTACATGAAGGAAATTGACCGCCAGCTGTCAGACACCGCATGTTACAGGAAGGTCCCAGGGAACCCCATTAACACTCTGAGTGCTCATATTAACATGAGATTGGTGGAATGGAGGGAGATTGGTCTTTTAAGCGATGAGGAATATAAATATCTGATGGTGAGTGAACCCTCTTTTCCATGTATTTATGTACTTCCCAAAGTACACAAGGGGGGTCAATTCCCACCGGGACGTCCAATTATTTCAGGGGTTAATTCCCCAACAGAGAAGCTGTCAGAATATGTAGACCAATTTTTACAACCATTGGTCTGCAATTTACCAGCGTATATTAAAGACAGCAAAGACATTTTAAATAAATTTGATGGTCTTGCTTGGTCTGAAACTTTATTGTTCGTAACGATGGATGTGGCTAGTCTATATACTTGCATCAGGAAGGAATTCGGTATTAAAGCTCTGGAATTCTTCCTGGGGCAAAGAACTGCGGACCACTATAGACATAATGAGGTCTTATTAGAAATGACAAATATCATTCTGTCCAAAACTTTCTTTTTACATGATGCACAATGGTATCACCAGATACAGGGCACGGCGATGGGCTCCAGGTTTGCTCCCGCTTATGCCGGACTCTTTATGGGTTGGTATGAGCGGGAGCATGCCTGGGGCCGTCGCTCTGCAAACTGGACAGGACATATTTTATTCTGGGGCAGGTACATCGATGATGTTATCATGCTTTGGGATGGACCTGCCTCGGAGTTATTGGAGTATCATGCCTTCCTCAATGAAAACCCCTTCAATGTGCAATTCACTATTAATTTTAGTGGAGAACAAATTGAATTTTTGGATATTCTTTTCTTCATCGAGAATAATCATATACAAAGTTCAACTCATCGGAAAAATACAGCTTGTAATAGTACCTTACATTCAGGCAGTGCACATCCCCAACACGTAATTAACAACATCCCGTATGGGGAGATGACACGCATGAGGAGAAATTGCAGTACGGAGGAGGCTTTCTCCGAAAACATTAAACAAACTAAACTGCGCTTTCTAGCACGTGGCTACCCTCGAGATAAATTGGACAAAGCTGAAAATAAGATTGCTAAAATCTCTAGAGACACCACTTTGAGAACTAAGGATTCAGTCAAAGCTAGTAGGGCTCCTACATCTTTTATTACGCAGTTCAATGGTTTTAGTGATAGGATTTACAACGTACTACGCAAACATTGGCATTTATTAACTGAAGTAACCACTTTACAAGAGATACTGGCCATAAAACCTAAGATAACATATAGGAGGGGCAAGAATTTGAGAGATCTGTTGTGCCCCAGTTACATCACCATGCCAAGAACAGTGACTTGGTTGTCACATTCAATCAAGGGTTTCTTCACCTGTAAAAATTGTAATATCTGCTTGTTTGGAAAAGATAAAACCAAGTTTTTTAAATTTAACACTGAGCGGGTCTATTACGTCAACCATCTGATTAATTGCAACACGAGGTATGTTACATATATTCTGGGCTGCCCGTGTAATAAAATCTACGTGGGTAGCACCATAAGACCTCTCAAATTGAGAATACAGGAGCACCTACGCGCAATACGGAATGGTGATTATAAATACCCCATGACATTCCACATGCAAAAGAATCATTCAGGCGATAGCGCATTATGGTTTATGGGTATTGATCATATACCAGCTCACACAAGAGGGGGAAATAGGGAATTAGCCCTAAGAAAAAATGAGGCAGGATGGATATGCAAATTACGTTGTGTTGAACTGGGCCATAATAGCGATGAGGAAATGCATTACTTCCTTTAAAAAAACGTAGAGGGGATGGTAATCATGATTATGCTCTGGATAAGGGTTGTATGCGAATAATAGGGCTTGCATGCACATGTAAATTTATGATTCTGTTTGTGCATTCTAATATGGATCGGTCATAGCTATATCGATTTACAATTGGATGATTGCTTGAGACATATATCTAAATGGTATATTGGATTGTTATAATGGACATTTTTCCATTTCTCCTCTGCTTTTCTCTGTTTTCCTTTTTCCTCTATTCGGTTAAGCCTCCCTCTAAAAAAACTCTTTTTTATATATATTTTTTCTATACATATTTTTTCATCTTTGGCTCTGATATATGATATTGGGTGTCTTAACTACCACCAGAGAGTAGAGGCGAAAAGTATATTGTCAAGAATCTATGTGGCTTTATATTTGGTTAGAGGTACATATGTTTTATTCCCATTTGATTTATGATCTTGTGGATGAAAATGTTGACATACATGCAATATTCTTTTTTGTTATATTCTGGCTTGTTATTGGGAGTATTCCACTTTTTTTTCTTCTTCTTTTTCCTCTCCTAATATTGTTATATAATACATATGCAAATTATTAGATATTGTATCATTTCAAGATGGCGGCTGTACTCTTTAGAGATCATGATAAATACGAAGCTATTACTGACTTGAGTCTATTAAGATGTCTAACTATGGGATCGGCACATGTCTTCTTATACTAATTTTAGATCGAGCAAATGGAATATATTTACATATTTTGAAAGGTTGGCATTTGGTAAATTCGTCCAGTCGGTTAGAACGTTTACTTTGGATATATACATTTGTTTTACCAAATCTCATTGTGAATATACACACAATTTATTAGATGTATTCTGCTCTTTAAACACAGCTCCCAATATGAACGTTCATGCAAATAGATGATAGAATCGTATCTTCGCTTTCTAATTATTGGCCACTACAAGATGGTGGCTATATATGGCGATCCCGTGAGTCAGTAATCTTGACTTTCAGCGTGCTGAATAAATATTTTAGAATTCTTTTTTAATGAAGATTTAACCTAGTAGATGTATGCTGTCTCTGACCGCAGTTCATGGAATAAACATGCATGGCAAGCAGCACTTGGAAACTGTACCCTTTTTTCTTGATTTATTGGCCACTACAAGATGGCGGCTACACTCGGCATTCCCGTGAGTCGATAATATTGACTTCCGGCATGCTGAAGGAAATTGCAGCTGTGTTCAATTTAGATCTCAGCATGGGATGTATAAATAAAGCGGCGTGTGAACACACTATGCACCGTCTTCGTCCTCGGAGGAGATCGTTCGAGGTCGCCGTATATATTTCTTTGGCCATATCAAGGTAAGGAGACACCTGCCATGGGATTCGGTAGTTGCTCGTGAGTGGGGGGGTTTAAATTCTATCATATGTGAACTACTCTTGGGTAGGATCGAAGTATGATCATACTCTGCTTGTGGTCTAAGGGTGTGCGCTTTCGGGTGGGAGCTAAGCATTATAAAATCTTTGCATCTGTTTTTAAACGCATTAAATATTATTATTTACTCCCATGGGCATGTCCCTGTATATATAAGGTTCATATATACCATATAGGAACCGCTGAGGGATTGGAGCTGTTGGTTTTGGTACTGAGCAGTTATTACTGGGAGTACTTTTTGATCTTTAACGCTGTAAATTTTATTATTATCTCCCATGGACATGTCTTTGTATATATAGGGTTCATACACAATATATAAGAACTGTTGAGGGACTAAAAGTTGTTGGTTTTGGCATTG
This sequence comes from Calotriton arnoldi, assembly GCA_963921515.1. Classification (NCBI taxonomy): domain Eukaryota; kingdom Metazoa; phylum Chordata; class Amphibia; order Caudata; family Salamandridae; genus Calotriton; species Calotriton arnoldi. The sequence continues at coordinate 288,603 of CAWUFW010011798.1, forward strand.
AGCATTCGCTAACGGGAGTGCCTCCATGGACTTATAGCAGATAATGGTGGGAATTCTTTTAGGACTAACATGGACCATAGTCTGAGGCGAGCCCGTGGTTGAATTCATGTTGTGTCTTTTGCTTCTATGTGTACTTGGTGATATTGCGTCGATTGTTATAACAGGGTAACCATCCTGTCAATTGATTGATACATTGCCCATGGTTTCTTTTGTAGGCTGTTTTGGGAGATTGCCCGCTTCAACTGTTGGCCCACTATATTACAGTGAGGCGCACGCCGGAAGGATTTGTGTGGAGGGTACTATTCCTATAAATAAATCCTGCTTTTTTCTTGATTAAGGAATAGTTATCCTGATTTTATTGAGTAAGTAATTGTTATATATTATTTATTACAGATAGAAAGATTAGTTTAGTAGGACTACATGGTGATATTGTATTATATATTTCCTTTTTGGTACAGCATACGAAGGATAAGAACCAATATACACCCAGGGGGTGGAACTTGGATGTTGATTTATCTCCAGGAGTGTCCGCCCTTTTGGCTTCAATGGTGGGTACCTCTATACGAGTGATGGCTATAGCCTCCCTACTCTCTCTTGGTCTCTCTGAGTTTTTGGTAGCCCTTTTCTTCCCTGTTCTTTCCTGTTCACTCTGTTTTGGTTATTAATCTTGGGTTATACAGGGCTATTGTTCAGAACAATACAGGGTTATTGTTCTAAATATTCATTTCTACATATTATTGATTGTTCAACCACAGGAGGAGATAATATGATATATTTTTTATATATTCTTTCTCATGAATTTTTTCTATGAATTTTCTCTATAAATTTCTCTGCACTCTTTCTCAGGATTTTCCCTAAAACATTTTCTCTGCGATCTCTCTTTCCATCCCTCTTTTTAAACTCATTTACATAAATGTAATTTTGTTTATGGTTTTATAAAAATAGTAAGTGTTTTATAGTTGTCTAAATATTGTATATAAATGTTAAAATTAGGTGTTTGTCAGATAGAAGTTTTTGTTAGTCGAGACATGTTGTGAAATTGGTATACGTTAAGTATAATATGTGATTTTTTGTCCTGTCTTCATGTTTTTGTTTTTTTTCTCTGTGTATAAGTTGTACATATATATATTGTCTGAATGTGAATAGTGATGTTCTTTTTATATATATATATATTTATGTACATATATATGTTTGTCAAATTTACAGCCCTGAAGAAGTCCATTATTGGACGAAACGCGTCGGCTGTGGTTTTTTTACGTATCAAGAATATTTCGAAAAATAAAAGAAGAAAATATATGGAAAATATTATGGACACGGATTTGATGATTTGTAATGTGTCTGTTGTTTCTGGTTACGAAGTGGTGCACCTTTGCGCTTTAGTTTGTCCCTTAGAAGTTGTTGGAAGGCCAGATGGGTCATTCCAATTATGTAGGGTACAATGGAATTGCAAGGCGAAGTTAGTTTTGCAATGGTATTTGAGCCGCATAAAAGATCTGAGAATTTGTCAGCATTTACTGCTGACCTTCGCATGTCCTGATACCATCGAGCAAAATAGACCGCAAAAAGTATGCACTTCAAACAGTGAAAGCGTGGTTTCATGCACAATTGAGAAAGGAATAAAGCCAAATGCGGTCAGAACTAAGATGCCTGATGACCAACCCTACTACAGAGCCATTTTGTTTTTAGCAAAGAGACTTTTTTAGCAAAGATAAACATACAGTACAGGTACCTATTATGGGAAGCTAAGTAAAACTATGAACAAATCACAATGGATAAAAATAATAATGCTCTGCAAAAAGAAAGGCCAAATGTTCTGGTCCTTCATTAACAGATTATATACATTTTCTGTCGGTACTGCTTTAAATATTTTCAGTCTGGCAGATGGGACCAATGATATTAATAGTCTTTATGTGGGCAATACTTTAACCCAGTTATGGACAAGACAATAATACCCAGTAAGAAAGCCTTAACTTTGGATAAAATAAGCAGATTGGTATGCAATTTAATAAGCAAAGAGTCATAAATGTGATAAACCTATGTAGGAAAGATGGTGCCCCAGATGCCAATTGCTTACCACCTCCAATTTTTTTAATTGATCCATCTTATGGGCACAGTTGCTTATTGCTCAGTTCACCGCAGCCCTAAAAACATCTATAAGACCGGGCTCTTGGAAGGGTTCTGTTCTATATCTGCTCTTAAAAAAATAGTCATAGTGTTTTTATGAAATTACAGATTAATAGCTCTGCTGTAAGTAGAAAGCTTATCCTAGAAATCCGTCGGTTATGGGTGGATGAAAATAAGCTTTTACTATTTTATCAATCTGGTTTTAGAATGAAAATACAGCACTAACGTTAATATTCTGGGAAAGGGGCGGCTGCTCCATTTGGGCAAATGAGCGTCGCCCCGCCCATGCCGCAGGTGCAACAAAAGTGAAAAATAAATGGTAAAAAACTGTGTTTATTGCCATTTTATTTTTTCCACTGGCAGCCCAAGCTGCAAGGGCAGGGTGGGGCCATTGCTGCAGGTTGGCAGTAGAGAGGAGTGGTGACAGCAGTTTAAAGTGCATGTCACTTTAGCCAGCTGTCTTCCGATGGCCAGCCTGACATGTACTCTTTAAACCTCTCTAACCCAAGCTGTCTTAGACAGCCGGGTGGAGAGAAACAGGCACCCAGTGCCTGAAAGAGTGCTGATCCAGCAAGCTCCAGCCAATCCTGGCGCTTCTCTCATGCTAATTTACAGCATGAGAGCAGCATCTGGATCAGTTAGGGGGCTTGCTCCAGGGCTCCAGATGACTGGAGAAGAACACCAGGACCGGAGGACATGCAGGCAGTAGGTAAGTAAATATTTTATTTGTGTTTCATATATTTAAATAGTATAAACAGCAACTATATGCATTACATTAACTTTTTTAAGGTAACCTTAAAATGAATCTTTAAAATGTTAATGTGCCAACCGGAAACAAGCATCCAGCATTCCATCCATCAATTGTTTCTTTTGCATATGTCGCCCTATGTGGGAAGGGTATGCCCAGACGTGGGTCCCGTGCTCACTACACCACTGGATTCAAGCTAACCTGGCTGATGAAGGGTGATGCCCTGAAACCGGTCCCAGGATGCTTGTTTCCGGTCCAGGGAGGACCTGGCTTGGTAGTTCGGGCTGGACCATTCCCATAAGGAGCAGGGTCAAGACTGATTTGCATATGGCTGGGTCCAAACTGGGGTGGTGTGGTGAGCAAAAGAATGATGGATTAAACCCAGATCCTTGTGACTGGGGGTGAATGCTTGCATTGTCCAGCATTCCGTCCATCAATTGTTTCTTTGGCATATGTCGCCCTAAGTGGGAAGGGTATGCTTAGACGTGGGTCCCGTGCTCACTACACCACTGGATTCAAGCTAGCCTGGCTGATGAAGGGTGATGCCCTGAAACCGGTCCCAGGATGCTTGTTTCCGGTCCAGGGAGGACCTGGCTTGGCAGTTCGAGCTGGACCATTCCCATAAGGAGCAGGGTCAAGACTGATTTGCCTATGGCTGGGTCCAAACTGGGGTGGTGTGGTGAGCAAAAGAATGATGGATTAAACCCAGATCCTTGGGACTGGGGGTGAATGTTTGCATTGTCCAGCATTCCGTCCATCAATTGTTTCCTTTGACTATATTTTCCCCAGCATCATTTTAAAAAGTGATCATTTAACATTTGCACTTGCGATAGGGAGATTAATACACAGCCATTCTGTATCAAAGGGCAGTGCCAGAATGGAATGCCCCACTTACAGGTGTGGGCTGAATCGGACCGGCCAGCAACTGCAAGCATCACCTTTTTAGGTCGAGCCTCGAGTCAGTGCATGCGCTGCTCTGTGAGGCTTGCTGTATTCCATCTGAGGGCTTTGGCCACGTCCACCACTTTTAATTGTTTTTTCCGGTGTCTGGGAGGCATGTTGTATTCTGTCTGAGGGCTTTGGCCACGCCCACCGCTTTTTATTGGTTCCTTCCTGTGCCTTTCCAACTGCCTTTCTTTTGTGTGGTGAATTGGTGCCAATAATCCCTCCTTTAGGTGTGTCTGTCATGCCCATGGCAACTGGCCCTGTTACATGGGTCATTTAGCTTCAGGCCATTTCATTCCTGCGGCGCATTCTTTTTTAACATTTGTTTTTTTTGCCGAAACACTAGTGCTCATGTTTTGAGTCACTGTGTGCTTGTGTTTCGTTTAACATTTGTTTTTGGGCCGGAACACTAGCGCTCGTGTGTACCTTCCCCATTCGTAATCCTTTACATGCCCTCCCCGGTCTGTCTGCGTGCTGGAGGTGACTAATGCACATGGGTTATAGTGGCCATGGACCTAAGCAGTTTCCTATGGATACATATCACGCACTGACTGGCAACGCTAATTGCCTCGAAGCCTCGTTTTTGTTACCCATTACTTTGCTGTTATTCATTGCGGTATCCCGATGCGTGCCTCAGTCAGCTCAAGTTCCACCCTGATAATAGGCAGATCTTTCTGCCTTTCTGCGACCTGAAAGGACACAGAGCTAGGGTAAAGGGGGGCGGGGCATCTGACATGGCAGAGAGAGGGCACGTGAGACTCAGCACCACTGACCCTTTATTTATCATCGTCAAGGGAAGAGTGAGTAGAGTTCACTGCAGCTGACGACAGGTGAGGCGTCTGAGTAGCTATATGATGTGAATTTTGATTAGATTTTCAATGATTTAGTGAACGCTGCATTGCAATCTAAAGGCAGTTTAAACTTCTTCTGAACCAAACGACAACATGCTTTGTGTTCGACCAGTCTCATAAAACACAGAATAGTTCAACGTGGTACCTAATAATCCCTCAACATATGTCTGCAAATAGTATAATTTAAAGAGCCGTCTTAAAGCCGGGCTGGCAAGCCGCACCAAGCGTTCCCTGGGAGGCTGGAAGGGTGGGGTCCGGTTTTATTAGTGGGGCCAATTTTGTAGCAGTGCAGCAGTTTTAAAAGCACTGCAAAGTTCCTTGTTTATTCAGCAGTTGTCTGGCAACAATAAAAGTGTCAAGTTAACTCTGGTGATTAATGTATCTACTGGAGAGAGATGGGAGCATTGTCTACTAGCAGTTTTTGACTTATCTAAGGTAGCGCAGAGGGTTAATATGCCTGCTGCAAAGAACGTGTACCATGCATATCAAAGAACAATATTTTATATGACTAGCTCAGAGGGTTATTGCTTTTGTCACAGAGATTCTTTTGTTACTGTGCAGTTCATATGTGACAATCGTAATCTAACAGAATGAGCTATGAACTATCATCGAAGAGCCGAATGTAAGCTACATGGTACAGGTTAGAAAGTTGTGTTTTTTTCCAGTCTTTCATTATCCTGATGTTGCTAAAAAAAGAGTTGTCTGGGTGTAAACAAATTCTTCTTATTAAAGTTAACCCTAACCACTGTGTTATGTTCTAGATCATGAGTTTGTGCTTCTCCAGGCCAATCATTCTTAAAAGTGCCTACCAGTATGAATGGCATGTGAATCCTACACCTTGTAGTCTCCTTTGCCTTGTGTAACATTTTCTATACACTGATTTACACACGTATGATTCATTGTCTCTGTATGTGTGTGTGATCTTAAGTGCTCCGACACCTTAAAATGGTATCAGAGGTGCTATAAAACAAATAAAATATATGAGAAGGGGGGGCGTGGCTAGGCAGGCCACCATGGCGGACGCCAGCCCGAAATTAAAATCCACCGTCACACGAGACAGCTGGCTGCTCAAGACCTGTGCCTTGGTCCCCCGAATAGAGCTCGGTGTGGCGATTACGGTGATATACTGCTTGGGACCCACCTGATGCGGCTTGGGCCGGCGGAGCTGTGAAGAGCAGAGCGGAGGTCAGTCAGTCAGTCAAACCACTTTATTCGATTAATTAAAATCATAAAAGTACAATACACAAACAAAAATATTATCATTCGATACAAATGAGCGATGTAAAAGATATAAAATTCCTGCAAGAGTTCTATAATTCATCAGAGCTTAAAAATTATCGGGTAAAAGCAATTACATTAGAATAAAAATTGAAAAATTCATACGTCATTAATCATAGGAAATCTCCTTTTCCTAAGGCGGACAGCAGCAACAAGGAAACTAGCAATGTTAAAAATATTCCATGTGTCATCCAGCAATTGAAGATACATTAAGGCTGGTCTAACCTGTAGGAAGCCCTTTCCCCTCAATAGAGGGGCTAGGAACCTCCTCCGTATGTCATTATAAAAATCACAAAACATGATGAAATGCATTGTATCCTGTGGTGAAAAATTGTCGCACTGACACGGGCCTATATCCTCTGGTTTACACCATCCAGGAAGGTTACCCAACGAAAAATGAATCAAATTGAAGCGGAACCTAGTCAGGAGCCAACGATGATAAGGCTTGGACACGATTCTCAGGTAGGGCTCAATTAATGGGGAAGAATTAATTAGATAATGAGCCCTAACCAAAGGTTTTTGCATCTCCCGTTCCTTCCGTTCCAACATCAGAATATTCAAAAATTGTGATTTCACCCATTTTACATCGTCTTTTTTGATCCCTTCTGGGACGTTATAAATATCGGGTCGCCCTAACCTAATTTAAGAAACATGCACTTAACATAAGACAGCCACGGAATGCTGCTGGCTTTATCCAGGGCAACACAGTCCCGTAAGATCTGGTGGTTCAAAGTTATCTCTGGATTAAGCCAGGTTTTAATCCAGCAAACCAAGGGGGCCAGTCTCAGCGAGTCAGTCACATATCCCACCCCCAATTCCTGATGAATGGCAAAAGTTGGGGTTGATTGGGGCACAGACAGGAGGGTACGTAAGAATTTATTTTCAACCAACTGCAACCCTGCTAACTGTTTGTAGCCCCAAATGGCAGAACCATATGTAGCAATAGCCAGACATTTAGATCTATAGATGGAAAGGATAGCTTCAAAAGGCCTGGCTCCCAATCGCTGTGAGAACCCCAATAAAGCTGATGTCGATCTAACTACTGCATTTTTTTAAACTTTATATTGGGGGACCCAGGAACATCTGTCATCAAATAAAACCCCCAGATATGTAAAAGAGGTCACTCTGGACACCTCAGCTCCATTGCATGAGAAAGTTTGATCTTTTCTATTTCTATGGCCCATTATCATGACATGTGATTTCGACATATTCACAACCAGATCCAGGGATTTCATGTAAGCCCCAAATGCATCCAACAATCTCTGAAGACCTATGGCAGTTCGGGATAATAAAACAGCATCATCCGCGTATAGGAGGACCGGAATAGTCCTAGTACCTACACGCGGAATATCCAGACTGGCCTGATCCAGGGTTTTATCTAGGGCATTAATATAAAGGGTAAAAAGTAAAGGTGCCAATATACAACCCTGACGGACACCTCTGCCTGATTTAAAATGTCTAGTACATTTGCCGTCTTGAGTAACCCTAACATTTGCTAAAAGATCCCGATGCAAATCTGCTAAAAAGTGAACCAAACAGGAATCAATACCCATATTAAGTAAAATAGGCCAGAGCTTCGATCTGTTTACCAGATCGAACGCGGAGGTGAGGTCCATAAAAGCCATTTGCAGGGAACCTTTTTTGGTTACTGTGAATTTGCCTATTAATAAATATAAATTAAGGCACTGATCCATGGTGCTTCTGCCTTGTCTAAAACCATACTGGAGATTGGATAAAACCCCATTATCATTTACCCAATCAGTGACCTTAGCCAAGATCACTTTACCTAAAATTTTGACGGCAGAGTCAATCAATGATATAGGTCTGTAGCACCGTGGATCTCCTCTCTGTCCTTTTTTAAAAACTGGTATAATTGTAGACAGGGACCAAGATGCAGGAAACCCCTGCACAACTGAGGCATTAAACACATTTACCAAAATCTTGGCCCAAAATTTAGGTTCACCTTTATACAGGTCTGCAGGGACACAACCAGGACCAGGTGCCTTATTGCTGGATGTCTCTATTATTGCCTTTTCAATGTCCGCCTCTTTAAAAACCAACAAAGGTAAATCGCCATGTGTGTCTGAAGCTGGAAAAGGATCCTGAACCTCGCTTGAACCATAAATAATCTTAAAGTGCGCTAGCCACTGCTCTTCTGAAATGTTAGTTTCCAGGATGTCATTCTCTAAACCCGAGAAGAAAGGTGTGTTAACAATAGCCCAAAATTTCGAGCTATCCTTTAGGACTTCCACAGACATTAAAGCATTCCAGGCCTCTGATTTAATCTCATTTTTACGGGTATATACCGCTAGCTTATAATGCTTCCTGAGACTAGCTATCTGCTCCCTGTCTCTTGGTTTATTTTTCAGGGCTTGTACTAAATTTCGATGGGCCCTAGAGCAATTTGCGTCAAACCACCTTTCGCCTGGACAAAATCTGGGTTTTGTTTTAACAGTCAAGTCAGTTGCTACCTGGCCACAGATACCTTCAAAGGCTCTAATGACCTCAGCCTTTGGGGTGGAATAATCCGTGCATTTTGCAATATCGTTTTTAGCCTTCATGCATAGATCAACAAAGAAAGATTCGGGAATTACCTTAGACCATTTAAGCCTCCTCCCCTGGTCACTTGTTGCCACGTGATTAACTCCTGTGTTCCTGCCCAGTGAGCACAAAAGACCCAAGTCTTTATTTAATTCGAGAATTACTGGATTATGATCGCTAAAGGGAGCAACCTAGCATTATAGAACACTACATTAGCTAGCATTGAGGGGGACAAGAATATATAATCAATAATGGTATCCCTTCCCTTTGCCTTAAATGTCGGAACCCGCTCGGATAAATCATTGAAACCAGGTTCAAAGAGGTCAGCTCCTGCCAGGAGGTCCTCCAGAGCCTCCCCCTTTTGCGTATGCTCAAAGTGGGGTGACACCGAATAATCAGGGCCCAAATGATCATCAACATAACAATTCAGATCACACAGATGAATATTAAAATCGCCCATAAGTATGATATAATAAAAAGTGGATTGCTTCAATCTATAAACTTCTAAAAAACATTTCAAATAAGATAAGTGTTCATTCGTAAAATCGCATTCCCCAGAGTTATAAAAATTAATTAATAATATTTTAGGGCAATTGGGGGTAAATAGTTCTATTATCAGACAGTTATGGGAGCTTACATCCATCAACTTTATGGACCCTTTTAACTTTAAAGAAAAAAGGAGCACTAAGCCCCCCTTAGCTCTACCTGCCGAAGTAGGACGTGCCGGTGAGCAATAAGTTTTAAACCCATCCAGCCAAAAGTTGCTCTCCCTCTCCCATGTTTCCTGGAGAGCAATAATATCGTATTTTTTTATAAACTCAAGCCAGCTAGGATCATCCCTTTTAGATCTGAGCCCCGCAATGTTCCAGCTAATAATCTTGCAATTGGGGGCAACTTCTAAATCAATAGGCTGGAAATTATGACTGGAGACAGATAAACAATCATGGGGTAACTCTAGTCAATCATTCTCATCTAACTGAGACAGTGGAGATCAATGGGAGGCCGCGCAGCCCGCACGGGTGGTGAAGACGCCTATTTCAGTCTGGGGCTGCGCGCGACCGCTGAGGCCTACTGGGCGAGGCTAGCCGTGATTCTTGTGTGGCGCCCTCTGGTGCTCTGGACGAGCTGCGACGGAGGAGGCCCGCATGGATACGGCGACAAGTGTGGTGCCACCGGCTCCTGGGGCGCACATACTGCCTGGTTTTTGTTGGGCCCGGAACTGCTGGTGAGTGCACGCTGCCGTTCGGGGGGCGGGCCGCCGTTTTGCGGTGCCCGGCCCTGCGGTTGGTGCCCCCCTCATCCACTTCAGAGGATTTGTGGTGGTGTGGCGTGGGCCTGGAGTGGCAGACCCCAAACGAGTGACGCAACCTCTTCAAAACACCCGGCCCTGGAGGCAGCTGGGCCAGGGACTACACTGATGTGGCCGGGACGCCCCTGAGGGCTGTGTGGGGCAAAGGCAACGCTGGACTGCCTGGGGCTGGGTGGCACACGCACGTGGGGCCCTTCATTCATGGTGGACTGCGGTGGAATGGCCCGGGCCGAGGAGAAGGGCTTGAATACATATGATGTGGATCTTTCTGGAGCCAACAGCCTTGGTGACGGTGGGGCCGCGGGCTGCACCGGTGTGGCCAGATGCCTGTGGGCACCATGCAGGGCTGCTGAGGAACACTGGACCACCCGAGACCTTGGAGGTGCGTCGGGGCCAGCAGGACCACCGGAGATCCCTACCCGAGAGAAGCTGAGGGGCCCGCGACGGGCAGCCGCGGGGCGTAGGTGGCCGGACTTGGCCCAAAACCTATACCTGGCTTGTTGAGTGACCCCGGTGCGGATAGAGGCTGGGCGGTGCCTCATGGTGTCGGCCGGGTGGAGTGATCCCTGTGTGATTGACCTGGGAGCTGTGCTGCGCCGAAATTGAGTGGCGGAAACAAGGACACAGCTCGTTGTGGTGGACTTGAGTGGCACTAGCCAGGATTGAATAACCGGTGAGTCCCCTCCCCCTCCCTTTTCTTTTTCTCTCTCTTGTTGGGGGACATTTTTACATGCAGAGTAAATCGAAGCCGTCCTACCCCGTCAATATGACAAAAGATAAATCTACTGGCGGAAATCCCAAAAAGAGCACCATGGATAAGTTCACTGGGGCTGGTGCAAAATCTATGGGGTCCGAGGGCGATTTGGCCACCCCGCCGGACAATTCTGTGCTCCTGGCAGCAATTACCCAGACGATAACGGACCTGGAGGCCCAGATAGGCTCGGTCTGCTCGAAAGTATCGCTATTACGCCAGGATCTCAGGGGAGCCATGGAACGTATCACGGAGGCAGAGACAAGGGTCTCAGGGGTCGAAGACGCTGTCTCTGCACTGCAAGTGAAAGTTTCATCCCTGGAGAAAATTACCAAGGGCCTTGCGACACGTGTAGAAGATGCGGAAGGAAGAGCCCGCAGAAACAACCTTCGCTTCGTGGGGTTCCCGGAGAACTGCAAAGGTAAGGATTCAGAAAAATTCTTATCGTAGTGGCTGGCCTCGTGGATACCAGGAGACACCCTATCCCCCTGTTTCGTCATAGAGCGTGCACACAGAGCCCTGTTACATCGTCCACCTCCTGGGGCGCGGCCACGACCCATGAAAGCTTGCATCCTTAATTACCATGACAGGGACTCAATCCTCAAGCATGCCAGGATGAAAGGAGATCTTTTCTTCGATTCTCAGAGAATTATGATCTTCCCAGACTACACAAGAGCGGTCATACAGCAGCGCCAGTCGTTTCAAGTGGCCAAGGCATGGCTGGGAAAGTTAAAAATTGAATACTCACTCCAATTCCCCGCCCACCTACGCGTCATCTACAATTCCCGAACTCTCTTTTTTGACACGCCGGAGGCTGTTTTCAGCTGGACAGATGAGCGGGTCCGGCCTAAGCCCCACACTCCTCCTCGCCACAATTCGGACTCATCCTCTGGCGAGCCACACCGCCAACAAAGACAAAAGAAAGACAGGCAGCGGCACCGGTCCAGATCCATGTGGCGATCCAAGACACAAGAGGACGATCAAGATGCCAAATCTGCCGGGAGTGCCTCTACACAGCCAAAATGAACACGTATTTAAACTTAATGATGCTATATCAAGATATCTGTGTTATGACTAACCAGCAACCGGTTAATTACTCACGGGCTGGACTGCCTGGGTGCTCCCCACTCCCCTTGTTGTAAAGTTGCCATTATGGCCTTTGGGTGTTCGGGGATCCATTGGAGGAACGCATCGCTAGCCCCCTGTTGGGGCTGTCGGGCGTCTCATCCGCGACAGATGCTTCAGATCTCATGAGGTATTGGGGTGTGGGGTGGGGTTGGGGGAAGTTTGGGTTATGTTTTAAGTATCCAATGTTTAGATAATGTAAGATTAGATAGATTTTCTACTGTACAACTCTATACACCATACCATCCAATGCATGTCAATGTCGATGCCGGTGGTTGAGACCCCACAGGGCCAGCTACGCATCATGAGCTGGAATGTTAGAGGTCTACTTGATAAAATCAAGCGGGGTGCGATACTCTGCCATGTGAAGCGATCCAGAGCGGATGTGGTGCTCCTGCAGGAGACATACCTCATGGGCACCAAGACACCAAGTCTTGCCCGATATGGCTATGATCGAGTGTACCATGCTGGAATCGCTCGGGGCTCTAGGGGTGTAGCCATACTAATACACCGTTGTGTTCCCTTCATATATACCACTCACTGGACTGACACACATGGGAGATATGTTGTTGTCCATGGATCTATCTATGGCGAACACATGGTTATAGGTAGCATATATGCCCCCCTCCTTTATCTCAAGCATTTATAGATTGTTTCATAGATGTATGGGCACTCCTTCCCGAGTGTCTCGCAGTCATGGGCGGGGTATTGGAAAGATACAATGCATGTTCATACTGATAGAGGGCGGCCCTCCGGGGCTAGAGCGAATTCCAAGGAGTCTAAATTACTGTCCCTTGTGAATATGTTGGATTGGGTAGACACGTGGAGGACCAGGCATCCCTTTGACAAGGACTTCACATATCACTGAGCTGTACACAACACAGCGTCGCGACTAGATTATATCATCATACCCGGGAATCACATTCAGAGAATAATTGATGTCACAATCCTGCCCTGCAGCCTATCCGAACACTCTCCAATCACACTGACACTCGCGACCGGCTCGCATAGACGCCCTTTCAGGTGGCGGCTCTCCCCATGGCACTTACAAAATCAAAAGTACAAGGATCATATAAATAAAGCAGTAGTGGAATACTTTTCCCTTAACGAGAATACTGTGTCATCATCCGAGATAGTTTGGGAAGCCCTGAAGCCCACTATACGTGGGGTGGATATAAGCTATACTGGACAGAGCTGCGGCTCCGGACACAGGAGCTCCTACAATTAGAAATGCAAATCACGACACTAGAAAACCGCTGCCACGAGCGCGAATCTTCCATAGCGCGTAGGAATCTACGGCTGGCTGAACAACAATACCAAAGTTCATTAATGGAAGAAGCAAAATAAGCTTGGCTGGCATCCCAAAGCTGAATATATCAATGGGGTGATAAGTCCAGCAAATTATTATACCGATTATGTAAACAGACAATGGTATCCACCCCCCTACCTCCTATTCAGGATGCACAGGGTATGATCATTATGGACCCGACCGACATGGCCAGTGGCTTTGCACAATTCTATGGTGAATTATATCGACCCTGAGAGGTGATACATGTCTCACTGATTGAGAGATACCCTGGATGCACCCATTGCACTGGAGGGGGTCACAGCTGCCGTGTCCGAACTACGGACTGGTAAAGCTCCCGGTCCCAATGGCTATCCTAGTGGGTTCTACAAAGCATTTACATCTCACCTGGGCCCTAATCTCCTTAATGCCATCCAAGACGTCCTCTTGGAACGCCTATTGGAGTTTGGTGTCGAGGGCCCAGCATTAAGCTGGATCAAGAGCTAACTGACAGACAGGTCCTCCAAGGTTCAAATAGGTGTCTTCTCCTCTAAAAATCAGATAATTGACAAGAGAGTCCCCCAGGGATCCATATTGAGCCCCAAGCTCTTTAACTTGTATGTGTCACCATTGGCAAAGATAATCGAAACACATGGGTTCGACACAGTGTCATACGCCGATGACACGCAGTTACTAATCACCCTTGGATCAGATCCCACTGACACCAAATCCAGATTTAAGCAGGGCATTTTGTCCTTTAACGACTGGATGGCGAGCAACCACCTATTACTCAACGCAAGCAAAACTGAAATCTTGCTCTTTGGCGACGCTCAGAAAATATGGACAGATGACTGGTGGCCGCCGTCTCTGGGACCCTGCCCCCCACCCAAATCTATAGCGCGAAATCTGGGTGTAATAATAGATGATAAACTCTCTATGGCTGACCACATAAACAATGTGCTACGTACCAGCTACGGTCTAATGTGAACCCTCAGATAAATCTTTAAGCGGATTCCCCTATCGTCCCGCATGCCCCTAGTACAAGGACTAATCATTAGCCGTCTGGATTACGGAAATGCGTTGCTGGCCTCCATTAATGAAGAACAGTTGTCAAAACTTCAGGTTCTACAAAACACTGCGGCCAGATTGGTCCTAAACCTCCCTCCCGCACCCCTTCTGCGCCCAGTCTGAAGACCCTCCACTGGCTCCCTATAAAAAAGAGGATCAACTTCAAACTATGCTGCTTGGTCCACAAGACCCTGAACGGCAAAGGGCCAAAATATCTAGCCAAAAAACTAATAAAATACCAACCAACTAGAGTCCTGCGCTCCACCAGTAAACAATTCCTAGCAGTACCAAAAGTGCGTACAGTAAGGAACGGAGGCAGAGCTTTCTCCAAAATTGGCCCTGAAACCTGGAACGCCCTACCTCTCTATCTCCGATTGGAACAAGATCATAAGAGGTTCCGCAAAACTCTTAAAACCGGGCTTTTCCAGCTCTGATGAGACATCTATCTGGTTCTTGAGTATCTGCTGGCGCTGCGAGACCTACGGGTGATACACGCGCCTAACAAATACCAAATACATACAAATACATACAAGAATCAGTAGAGAAGACACAGCTCCCTGCTGACTGGCGGCACGCCGAGATAGTGGTTTTCCCCAAACCAGGTAGACCGCCCGAGCAACACTCCTCATATCATCCGATATCTCTCCTAAGCACTGAAGCGAAAATCCAACCTAAAATTCTAGCAAATAGGCTGCTACCGTATATGTCCGATATTGTTCACCTGGACCAAGCCGGCTTTATGCTCCACCGCTCTACCAGGCATAACATTCGGAGAGCACATAATGCGATCGCTGCAGTAGATCGGTTAAATAGACCTGCAGCATTACTGCTAGCGGACATGGACAAAGCCTTCGACTCCATTAGTTGGACATACCTATTTACACTCTTACCACGCTACAACTTTGGCCCACAGTTTATAAAATATATTAAACTTCTATACACCGATCTAACCGCAACAATCCGAGTTGCCAATTGTACCTCGGCCCCCTTTCCGGTGGGACGGGGAATGCATCAGGGGTGCCCCCTATCCCCTCTCTTATTCGCGCTGGCCATCGAGCCGCTCGCTATATGGGTCCGGAAAGACGCACTAATCCGAGGATTTGAATGGACGATAGACATATCTGATCGCATAGCATGATATGCGGATGACATACTTTTCTTCCTCACAGATCCAAATAAAACAGGGCCCAGAATATTACAGATTATGTGGATCTTTGGCGAGACGTCGGGCTTATACCTGAATCCCTGAAAGTCCACAATATGGCCACTACGGGGTGCACTGAGACAGGGCGGATGGGCTGAAAACCTCCAGCTGGCAAAGGATGGAATACTATATCTGGGCGTGTTCCTGTCGGAGTCTCCCCAGCTCTCGTGGGATAGGAACCTGAGTGCCATCACCGAAAAAGTACGATCCAATATCAAACTTTGGACGGGGTTGCCCCTATCCTTATATGGGAGATCTGCTATCTTCAAAATGATATCCCTGCCACAGCTGCTTTATCATCTACAGAACCACCCATTTCCAATCCAGCCCTCCTGGTTTAGGCAGATTAATGCCATGTTGGAGCAGTTTCTATGGGGGGGAGGTGCATCTCGAGTGGCACTCCGTATATGTTTTCAATCCATGTACTGTGGTGGTATCGCAGCCGCAGACCTGCTGGCCTATTACACAGCCTCACATCTCCAGGTGATCAATGACTGGCGTTATGGACCTAGCGATGATCCAGCTTATGCAACATGATGGATATTAGATGACCCGACTTTTATTTCTTATTTATACAGCAACTCAAAACACCGCCTGATATTACCCGCCACCAAAGTAGTTATTCTTTCTTGGTGACAATCCCTGCGACGAATGGGGTGGTGGGGTAGCATTACCCGCAAAACACCTCTATGGAATAACCAGTTATTATCCCATCTGATGGGGCTCCAGGGGTTCCGCGAATGGGATTACATAGGCATATCGACCATTGGCGATGTCGTTCAGGGTACTGTTCTCAAATCATTCCAGGCTCTTAAAGACGAATTCTCCCTACATAATTCCCAATTTTATAAATACTTACAGTTTCGTCACGCTATTACCCCCCACATTGATAAAGTCGAATCATTTCCAGAATTCAGCCCATTGGAGGCTAAACTCCTAATGGGAGATTTGGATGACCATAAGATATCCAAAATATATCAATCTCTCATTACCCATAGCACCACTACTCTTGAGAAACTTAAAGAGGCTTGGCAAACAGTCATCGGCCCTCTAGATTCAGACGACTGGACCGAAGCCCCTGAGTCCCCTCGTGGAGCAGCCATATCTTCCCGATTACAACATATTCAATTCAAGTACCTACACAGGGCTTACTATACCCGTTATAGACTATGGAGAGCAGGCCTAATAGAATCTTCAGTGTGCTTGTGCTGTCATAGCGATGAAGGTTCATTCATACATACAGTGTGGGAGTGTACAGCGTTAGATAGGTTCTGGACAGGGGTGCTGGCATGCCTAGCCGAGGTACTTGGATGGGAACTCTCTAGATCCCCTAGGTTGGCACTGCTACATATCACACAATAGGTGGTAATAAATATAAGCGGCACCTCCTCTGGTTAGGCCTTACCATTGCCAAACGGGATATCGCCAGAACATGGAAACTAGACACACCTCCTAATATTAGGGCATGGAGGAATGGAATGGACTTCTGCATGGGTTTAGAGATTCCGATCTTCCAGCCCCGTGGATGCCCACAGAAACATTAAAAGATTTGGCAGAGATGGGCGGATTACCGCGGACTGGTCCTGCCGGGGCTGGGGACTGCGACAGATATATTAGACTCTGAAATCAGGTCTTTTGAAGCACAGGAATGTAGAATGAACACGTTTTATAATATATATCTATCTGCTACATTTACTACTGACTTATGTGATTGCATTGGATTTCTTTTGTTGGAAAGTTATGTTTGTAATACGTATTAGAATTGAAAATGTATGTATGCAGTCCCAAAATAACGATGTAAACATGACGAAGACTTTAGTGATGGATGGCATGCCAATAAAATTTGTTATTAAACAAAATATATATATATGAGAAGGGCTATGGAGAGATGAGAGGCAAGGTTGGAGGGTAATAGTGAAGGAATCATTAAAGAGCTACAACAAAGATTGTTGTATCCTGGAGCACAGCAAGTTCATCATTTACTATGCTTTAAAAGCTAATCCAATTGAATATATAATGACAAATGTGTTGTAGAATGCACCAATTTCTCCCCAATTTTTTTGGAGGGAGAACCTCCTGAAAACCCCCCTTTGTAGTGGTCAGGCTCGCTCGCTGCACTCGCTATGCACTATATACTGTTACCAAATTTGCGCATTGGAGCTCTTTTTTCAATACATTCTCCTGAACAGGGGGCGTAGCTATCAAAGGTGCAACAGAACCGACTGAAAACTGTTTATTGTTGTATTTTACTAGTCATCTAGCAGTAAGAGGCCCAGTTCCTTTGCTTGCACCTAGGCCCTTGGCACCCTTGCTATGCCATTGCGCCTGACTTACATTTTAGGTGAGATTTGACAGCGCATCTAATTATTCCTTATGCCGTAACCAAACATTAAAGCTGTAGGAAGCAGTAGTAAGAGAGGGGGCAAGGCTCCTCCCACATGTTGATCTTCTTTTATTTAGTTTTTTTTTTTATTGGCTGTCTGCTTGCACTAAAAAAAGAGTGCTTTTTTTAGGTCGATCCTAGGCAGCGCGCATGCGCTGTCTGGAAGACCTGCTGTAATCAGTATACATAGTGCAATCCCGCCTGCTGCTTTCCATTAGTTCACACCTGAGTTGCTCTTCTTTCTTAGCTCCTTATTGGTTGGCGCACCCAATACATCACTTCCGTTTTACGGCAAAGAGCACTGACCGTCTACAATTTACTTATACTGAAGGTGTTTTAATGTTTCGTTCAGGTACTATTTGTTTTATTCCGTGCTTTTGATATTGTATCACCATGGCTTCGCTTTCATGATTTTTTATCACCATGGTGCCTGCTTCATGGGCCGCCATGCACATAACTTTAATACACACAGGCACTGTGCTTCATATTTTAGCATGCTTTCATCATAATTTGTTTATTACCCTGGCGGCCACTTCACGGGCTGCCATGCGTATAACCTTTATGTGCACGGGCGCCACACTTTATGTTTCAGCACAGCGCCTGCTTTCATATTTACAACACAGGTGTTGCGCTTTATGTTTCAGCACGGCGCCTGCTTTTATGTTTAAAAAACCAATAGTTCTAAGCCTCGGAAATGCGAGATCTATTGCATTGCAAATGCTTGTTTGAATTTCGCAGACTGACCTGCGACCAAGCAAAAAAGCAGATGGCAATAATCGGTTGTGGCATGGCGCCTGGGCAGCTTGCAGAGGCCCACCTGTCCTGCATTTTGTTTCCTGTGTGCCTTTGATGACCGCTGATGTGACCCTCGCTGCCGCATCCAGACCAGAGATTTTCTTTTCTTCTTTTTATGTCGCAAAACCTTGCTCCTGAGGCGCCCTGCTCATGGAGTGCCCCATCTTCCATTTATTTGCCTGACCTGGAGTCATAGGTGCCTTGCACCTAGCAGCAGTATCAGCGTTGAAAGATCCTTGCATTGGATCTCCCCTCCCCCCTGTGTCATGCCGGCTGCCAGTACCGGCGTCGGAGGTTCAGGTTTACGAGCAGCCACCGGAGGTGAGGTATGGGGTTCCGTCTGCTGGGTGGGAGCGCTGGCAAGCTTTAGGTCGTGCAGGGAGCTTTTTGGCGCAGGTGGGGCAAGCAGCGGCCTGCATAATGCACACTGTTCTGTTTTCCCTTGTTTTATGAACACATTTTCTCCTTTTGTTCAGCCCAAGTCAGGCCAGTGTGAGAGGTGGATTCCTCAATTGTGCCAGTGGCTGGTAGTAGGGAATGGGGGTGGGAGGGAGGGTGGTGGGATACGACGACAGTGGGGGCTTGAAAATACTTTTTTTTAAACCGCACTTACCTTTTCTCCGCCGGCCGCATTGCTCCCCCACTTCTCTGCTCATCCTGACTCCAGTCCGAAAGAAGCTGCAGAAGTTCCCCGGCACACAGGCTCACCTGAGCCAATCACAATGCTGCAATGCAGCGTTGTGATTGGTCTGAGTGCCGTGGATCGGTGCTCAGATCAGGACAGGGAGCCTGTGCATATTCCCTACCAGGCTGTCCATTACAGCCTGGTAGGAAAATGCAAAGTGCGCATGACTGCTTGGCTGGCCAAAACGGCAGGCCAAGCAGTCATGCGCACTTAGTGTGCATAGTCCACTCCTCCTCCCACCCTGAGCCACCAGCCCGCCCTGCCCTAACCCAGCCTGCAGAAACCAAAAATAAAATGATAATAACGTTGTTATCGTTTTATTTTACCCCTTTTCACTGCTCTAAAAGCAGTGGGGTGACGCTCCTCTGCCTTAGTGGAGGAGCCGCCGCTGAATTGTGTTCAATTGTGAGAGTGCTTGACAGGGCAGAAGTGCTTGATAATTTTTATTGCTGCAACTCGACATCGCATGAAAAAAACATTTATTACCTTTAACTCTTGTCGTGTAGTTTCTTCCCAATTCAGACGTCTCTGAAAAGTGTGAGTATGGCTTTCTGAGAAAGCACGACTGAACTACTCAGATTTTCACTGTTAATATTAGAACCAAACCAACGTTGGCGGCACCATGTTATGTAGTTCCTAGGAATCCCCAGGACCTGCACGTTTTGGATGAACTGAGGGCTTGGTGTCCAAACCCTTTCCGGACACCCCCACAGGATATGTCAGCCGTTAGACCAGCTAGCTGTACAGTGCCACTACCACCACCATAGGTAGTTTCTGGAAACCACTGAACATGACAACCCTGATTCCTCAGAGATCGGGGAAAACAGTAGAGTACTGTTTCGCTCAGTCACTCGTGCTCACTTATTCTCAGAAAATACACAGGATGGCGATTAGGACGTTTCAAAAAGTATTTATTGGTCCAGTGTCAGTCTTGTGTAAAACATATTTGCTGCGACAATCAGGAGACAGAAGCATATGAAAGAGATTGCAAGTACCAATATAGTAAATAGTAGATACATTTCTACCAAAGTGCTAATAAAATGAACATAAGCAGTTCAGACAAAAACAGTAGCACTTGCATATTCCTAAAATGCGAGCCCTAAGTAATTTGCCTAAATGTACCTAGCCTAGATCTGTATGTGTAGCATGTATATGCTTAAATGTAGCCAACAATCCCATAGGGAAGAACCATCCCCCTCTTCTGATTGTAGAGAATGAAGGAAACCGTCTCTGCTACGAGGATGACACCCCGCAAGGGATGTCAGACCGCTGCGGGTCGAAGATTCAGCATGCAGGACTCTGTGTCAGCTTGGAAGGAATTCTCCTCTGATTTCTAGGGGGTATAAGGGTCTTGTATACTAGAGTGGTCACTCCAGGGTTTCTTCTAGAATCGATATGTTTTGAAAACAATCATAAATGCTTTGAAAACAATCATAAATGTTTTTCCAAACAAATGCGATCATACACAGCGGGCTGTTGGCCAAGGATTAAAAAAGTGGTGACCCTTATACAGAATAATTATGCCGTACCTGAGGACATGTTTATGTACGTCAGGTACAGGGATTATGATAGAATACTAAGAGCCTGGTGTTGAAGAGACAGGAGCAAGCTACTAGGTAAAAGGTCACCTGTTCAGAACCGGTATTGTCGTGTGGATGGGACAATGTATGTAAAAAGGGGTATACATGACAGGACTAGCCTAAAGGACATGACACCAACTCCTCATCAAAAGGTCATCAGGGTCAGCTAGATAATGATAAAGCTAAGGCCATTAAAAGCATAAAAATAATTTACAATAAAAATACTAAGAGCACTTTAAAAGCCCCAAAAAATGTCCATAAAAGAAAAGTCATTTTGCCCTAAAAGTGTTCAAAAGGTCCTCTAAACTTGTATATGTGGTTATTATTACAC
Organism: Calotriton arnoldi; assembly: GCA_963921515.1. NCBI lineage: Eukaryota > Metazoa > Chordata > Amphibia > Caudata > Salamandridae > Calotriton > Calotriton arnoldi. The sequence goes on from CAWUFW010011798.1 coordinate 309,606, forward strand.
TGAGCACCTTGAAATCCATTATGCTCAGTTAGAGCAGAGAAGGAAAAAATAAAACAAAGTCAGTTACAACCTTCAATTTGGTAAATGTTTAAAAAATGCCGAATAGTTCCCAGCACAGGAAAGGCCAGATTGTTTATGAATCCTGTGCCGAAGACACAACATTGCTAAACATTGCATCCGCAGGTGGCAATCCCGCCAGCACTTCCAATATAATGTCGAGTGAGCAAAGATGGCCATCTCTGGTTCCCACAGCAGCCGCCGGGGAACAATTAGATGCCTGCATGCCTGGAACCGATTGCTGTACCTCTGGAGCAGAGCCGATTTCCCTTCCAACAGGAGCGGAAGCATCCCTTGGAGGCTCTAGAAATGCTGCCATCAACATGGGAATACGCTGTGGACAACTGTACACGTGGGCCTGCAAGGGCTCCAGGAGCACGTCTATGTCTGGTGGCGCAACCGATGGAAGTGTCAGACAGAGATCCAACACGCATCTGAATCCACAGAAGAGGCAGCAGGACACAGTCTAGCCAGACCGGTCTGAAAGACAGGAACGAATGCTCACTCAGCTTTCGAAGCCGAGACGTAGTCAGGTACAACACCATACGCTCATGACAACGTCGTTCCAGCAGTGTTCTCTCCATGTCTTGAGGGATTGAGACGTCCATTGCGAATCAATAGGATTAAAATCAGGATGCCCGCTACTGATAGCAGGACCAACGGAAGCCCTCCAAAAACGCTTCCAAGTACGGAGTGTATGGAAGCTGGAATTACTCTGAAGATGGTCTGAAAGGTGGTTAAGAGATCTGATCCAAGACTCTTAAATAAATGTACGATCCCACTCGTATCAGACATGTTAAAGATACGATGAACCATTTCTCTGAAATGGATCGGGAAGTTCGTACGGACCAGGGCCTGTATCTCTGCTGAAGACCTTGCAACCTGGAGATCAAAAGTCTCTCGGGCTGAAGTTAAAGCCACATTTTGTTGAAACAACATGGCTTTCAGTCTGCTCAGCGAATCAAACCTTATACTGGAAACATTCAACGAATGCCACAGTGGTGCCTCCCTAAATAGGCGACCGTTACAAACTAATGGGGTAACCCAATCAATGTCCAAGGACCTGGGTATAGTGTAATAAGAACAACAAATGGTCCCAAACGTTCTTCCCTGGAAAAGCCAAGGAAGATGTAACTTCTCTAATTCAATATGCTTAGTCACTTAAATACTCAGCACATGGTAATTAACACACAAGAGAAATAAATACTCTTGAGTACGCGCCAGAGAAAAAGAAGAAACAACCACTATATTTTTAGTAGAGTATTCCGTTTTATATATTCTCATATTATAAAAAGTAGTAAAGACATTACCATATATGGGCCCGATTCACAGAACTAACTTACGTCAAAAACGTAAAGTTAGTACCTTTTGGTATTCACAGAATACACTTACTCATTTTGGTATTCACAGAATACACTTACTCATTTTGGTATTCACAGAATACACTTACTCATACTAACTTTATGTCCGCACTCGGGCCGGAGATTCCGGCCGTTTGTGGAGATTCCAGCCGAGGTGGAGATTCCGGCCGTTTGAGGAGATTCCGGCCGTTTGTGGAGATTCCGCCACCGGCCGGAATCTCCACAAAAGGCCGGAATTCCACAAACGGCCGGAATCTCCGGCCGGAATCTCCACAAACGGCCGGAATCTCCACCTCCGGGCCGGAATCTCCACCTCCGGGCCGGAATCTCCACAAACGGCCGGAATCTCCACCACCGGGCCGAAATCTCCGGCCCGAGTGCGGACATAAAGTTAGTATGAGTAAGTGTATTCTGTGAATACCAAAATGAGTAAGTGTATTCTGTGAATACCAAAATGAGTAAGTGTATTCTGTGAATACCAAAAGGTACTAACTTTACGTTTTTGACGTAAGTTAGTTCTGTGAATCAGGCCCTATGACAGTATATCAAAGTAGGAGGTTGCTAGAGGGAAAGGGTGCAAAGGACAGGTGCTCGTGTACGGAGTAAATGAGAAAGGAAGGCATTAAAATAAAGGCAATTTAAAGAAAGTAGTTTCACAATTTGCAATCGACACGGGCTGGAATGAAACGTACACCAGTGTAGGTCGGCCTGTCTACAAACAAATTCTCTGTCTTCATTTTTTAATATCCATTTTCTAGTAGGCACAGAAATGCATCATCTGGTAATGGGACGGGGTGATACAAAGTAGCACCGGCCCTGGATAGGGGGTATGTGTCGACGTTTCGACCTGGCTTATTGCATAGAGGGTAACTTAAAACCTCCGCTTGCGGGTCTTCTTCAGGACAGGGGGCAGTGTGAGAGGCAACCAATATCTGGTGCCTGATAGTGGCGGACCAGGTCACAGCTCCCGTCGCTCGGTAGTCCGCATAGGAATGCGGAGTGTAGCATTCAAATGAGCATCCAAATCATTGAGGTGCCGGTATGGGTATTCAAAACCCCAATAGAGTCCAACGTGGATGTATCCGTTATGTGGGAAACTTTCATGTCGAGAGGAAGGAGTCTGAAAGTGGCAGCGGGAAAATAATCACCAAAGTAAATCTTTCAACTGCGCTTCAGTCACAGGGAAAAAGCTCCTACCCCGTCGGCGCCTGACAGCCGCCAACGGGGTAGGCGGCTGAAGAGTATTTATTTCTCTTCTGTGTTAATTACCATGTGCTGAATATTTAAGTGACCAAGCATATTGAATTAGAGAAGTTACATCTTCCTTGGCTTGCCCAGGAAAGAACGTTTGGGACCATTTGTTGTTCTTATTTCCCTAACTAGACGAGCTGGGGGAAACAATACTTGCTTACAACAAATAACCCTGGAGTTTACTGTGACAAGATACTCGATGCCTGGCGCCATCCCGCAACAGCCTTGATCATTCAGCGTTAAATAACTCCCATTTGAGAGTAACCTAAAAACTGGAGGAATCACTGCAGCTGGGGAGCCTTTCAAGTAGCAAGATAAGTTCGCTATTGAAGCAGTAGCAAGATAAGTTTGCTATTGAAGCATTACACGCTCCGTGAAGCGAGACCTCCTTACACACTAAAGACCCACTTAAAGCCCTCTCACAGTCTGTACCACTTAAGAAAACTTCAGTGTCCTTATTTCTACACCTATATCTGTACGGTAACTCCCTGGTTTCCTGTATGTACCCTTCACCCATCGCTTCATACCTGCCTACCCGGAGGTATTTCAGGCAGTATTGGAACTGGAATGTCGTGATTTGCAGTGTGATGTAGCCATGAATTAACCATTCTGTAGACGGTGACTCTGTTACTGTAAAAGGTAACTTCTCTAATTTTTTCAATGAGGAGCATGGTATACTTTGCATCTCTGTGTGACATGGTCAATTGTCTGTAGGTCAGATTATAAGCCGAAAAGAGATTTGAGCTGTTAATGGACCGCCATGGCACGTGGCCAGAACGCAATGATTGTAGCGTCCAGCCTAAAAGCACAATGGTGCGCAATTGAGATTGCCCATGTTGAGGAATAGACAAATCTTGTCCCATTATGTCAATTGCTGAGGACACAATGTTTCCCAGTGAATAAGTACGTGAAGAAAGTGTGGTCATACCATTGTCTACCACAGCCAAGGCCTTTTCTAGGTTAAGTCTATCAATCTCACGAAATCTCTCAGCAACATCCTGTTGGGAGACTTTCCACAGTTCATTGTAGATGGCATATAAGAAGCGTTTTTTACGCGTTTTCTTGGGACCTAGCAAGAAGCCTCTAAGATCCATGTTGTCTGACAGAAGGGACAAGTGTTGTTTCACCTGTAAAAGTGTTGAGGTTTTTAGTCATTCTAGGCATAACTTTCCAACATTATAAAAAGTCACTACCCCTGGGTCGTCTATGTGTACATAGCGTGGGTCAGGCCTATGGATACTAAACCCTCCGGTGGTAACCCTGAATCTTGATTGACACCTATTTGTGTCGATAGGCCAAACCAACCAACCCTTCCAATTGGGAGCTGATGAGTTGTATGTACAATTCTGTACCATTGCACCCAGCACCTCCTCACTTATTAGTGTGTCATTTAATATACCTTCAGTAGGTGTGGGCAAGGGGATGTGTGGTGTTTTCATGTCTTTTATTTTTGCAAACCCGTAGCAGGTAGCCTGTTGCACTGTTCTGTTCAGGAAAATTATCTGTAATGGTATGAGGCAAGCTCTAAATAAAGCCTCAGATCCCTGAACCTATCAGGAACCAATCTGGGAAGATGAACGTTGGAACGCGTTCTTCTCTCTGCTGGACACGCAGAGGCAGCTGGACCCCAACAATCCCCAGACATCATCTGACGAACACTGAACCAGAGACACCAGTGCTCATCCGATAGTCTCAAGGGAAGGGGGTTTGGGAACAAACAATAAACTAAAATAATGAGTTAAAACAAAAAGCTAAAATAAAGAAAGAAACAACTGGTGCGCGTTCGTGCCGGTGGAGAAGCAGACTCTGGGTCACAGAACAATCTGGGACAGTTGTCCTAAAGTTAGGAATGAGTATGGAGACCAGCTCCTGCAGCAGTAGTAAAAGACATCAATAAGAACACAAAAAATCAATGACATATATCATGCATAAACTTCTGCATTGGGTCACGATAAAAGAATGATTAGAATAAATCAGAACTGCACTCATACCAAATGGCGCCAAAGATAAATACACACTCACACAATATTGTGCCAAAGATAAATACACACTCACACAATATTGTGCCAACAAAGATTACACATAAGCACACCATACATTCTTATTTCAATGAGATAAGACATAATCTGTATCTTTCAGCTGAAGTATGTCCAAGGCTTGAGAGCGTTACCAAGACCTTCTTTCAGCGAGAAAAAACGTAACAGGATAACAATAAACACTGCAATAATAATATACACTTCTATCAACAAGGACTATGCATGAATTGCATAAATGATATGAAGAGGAAATGACCAAAATCCAGGCAAGTAGCGTAAAGTAAGCTGAGTGGGAACAAGAGGGAACTATGATATAGGAAACAAAGTCAGGAAGTCTCTGTTCTGCGAAGAGTTTTGTGCGCAGTTGCCCAAGATCTCCCCGATAACCAGAAATGAACCGAGAGTCAAAACAATGGAATTCCACTGAGCACAAGAGTTAAATGTAGCCCAAAAAGGATTTAGACTTATCTGTGAGTAGCAGCAGCAAGGATGGAACAGGACTCGTCCGACCAGCACCTGCAGAGAAGAGCCGTCACGCCGCAGGATCTTCAACAGGAAACTCAATGCGAAGCACTGAAGATGAGCCTGGGTGAGAGTTAAATACCTTTTGCCAGGCTGATGAGTCATGGAGGTTGCTGAGTCATGGAGGCTTGTTGAGTCACGGAGGCTGCTGAGTCATGGAGGTTGCTGAGTCACGGAGGCGACTGAGTCATGGAGGTTTGTTGAGTCACAGAGGCTGCTGAGTCATGGAGGTTGCTGAGTCAAGGAGGTTGCTGAGTCATGGAGGCTGCTGAGTCATGGGGGTTGTTGGGTCACGGAGGCTGCTGAGTCATGGAGGTTGCTGAGTCGTGGAGGTTGCTGAGTCGAGCTCTGGCGTGGCCTGGAAACAAAGATAAGGAAAACACCACTGCATACCGGAGCAGAGAATTAACCCCTTCCATGCTCATGACGGAATGGTTCCGTCATGAGCACAAGTTCTAGTGTGCTCATGACGGAACCATTCCGTCATGAGCACATGCTCAGGAAATCCCTCTGCTGCAGACAGCAGAGGGATTTCCCATTTTTTTTTTTTTGCCTGGGGAGGTGGGGAAGAGCTTCCCCAACCTCCCCAGGCATATTTTTGTATTTCCTGTCATTACAACGAAATCGAAACTGAAACTTAGTTTCAGTTTCTCAGTTTCGGTGCTTGTGGGGCTATCTCAGCCCCCCGAGCACCGAAAAAGATGGGAGAGGTATCGTTGGAAAGGGGGTACCCTTCCCTAGTGGATCCCTGCTTGGGGATCACCCCAGGAGGGTGATCCCCAAGCAGGGATCCACCTACTAGCACCAGGGAGGGGGGAGCGGCCCCTTGGGGAAGGGCCTTTGCTCCCCCCATTTTCTTTTGGGCACAACAGTCTTTGGGGGTGGTAGCCCCCAATCTGCCGCTCGGGGAGGGCAGAAAGCCCACTAAAAACCAGGGATTTGTTTTATATTGACGTTGGGGTGGGGGCTGCCCAAAAAGGGCATGCCAATGCCCCCCCACCAGAGAAATGTCAGTCTTTCTGCCCCCCCCAGGGAGCAGATGGGGGCAGTAGCCTCCAATCTGCCCCCCGGGGGGCAGAAAGCCCACTAGACACCAGGGATTTTTTTTTAATTGATGTTGGGGTGGGGGCTGCCCAAAAAGGGCATGCCAATGCCCCCACCCCCCCAGAGAAATGTCAGTCTTTCTGCCCCCCCAGGGGTCAGACGGGGGCAGTAGCCCCCAATCTGCCCCACCGGGGGGCAGAAAGCCCACTGGACACCAGGGATTTTTTTTTTTGACGTTGGGGTGGGGGCTGCCCAAAAAGGGCTTGGCAATGCCCCCCCCCACAGAAATGTCAGTCTTTCTGCCCCCCCGGGGGGGGGGGCAGAAAGCCCACTAAAAACCAGGGATTTTTTTTTATTGACGGGGTGGGGGCTGCCCAAAAAGGGCATGCCAATGCCCCCACCCCCCCAGAGAAATGTCAGTCTTTCTGCCCCCCCAGGGGTCAGACGGGGGCCGTAGCCCCCAATCTGCCCCCCCCGGGCGGCAGAAAGCCCACTAGACACCAAGGATTTTTTTTTTTATTGACGATGGGGTGGGGGCTGCCCAAAAAGGGCATGGCATTGCCCCCACCCCCCCACAGAAATGTCAGTCTTTCTGCCCCCCGGGGGGGCAGAAAGCCCACTAAAAACCAGGGATTTTTTTTATATTGACGTTGGGGCTGCCCAAAAAGGGCATGCCAATGCCCCCCCACCAGAGAAATGTCAGTCTTTCTGCCCCCCCAGGGAGCAGACGGGGGCAGTAGCCTCCAATCTGCCCCCCAGGGGGGCAGACAGCCCACTAGACACCAGGGATTTTTTTTAATTGACGTTGGGGTGGGGGCTGCCCAAAAAGGGCATGCCAATGCCCCCACCCCCCCAGAGAAATGTCAGTCTTTCTGCCCCCCCCCCCAGGGGGCAGACGGGGCAGTAGCCTCCAATCTGCCCCCCGGGGGCAGAAAGCCCACTAGACACCAGGGATTTTTTTTTATTGACGTTGGGGTGGGGGCTGCCCAAAAAGGGCTTGGCAATGCCACCCCCCCTTACAGAAATGTCAGTCTTTCTGCCCCCCCAGGGGGGGCAGAAAGCCCACTAGACACCAGGGATTTTTTTTTATTGACGTTGGGGTGGGGGCTGCCCAAAAAGGGCATGCCAATGCCCCCACCCCCCCTAGAGAAATGTCAGTCTTTCTGCCCCCCGGGGGAGGGGGGGGCAGAAAGCCCACTAAAAACCAGGGATTTTTTTTTTTTTATTGACGTGGTGGGGGCTGCCCAAAAAGGGCATGCCAATGCCCCCACCCCCCCAGAGAAATGTCAGTCTTTCTGCCCCCCCAGGGGTCAGACGGGGGCAGTAGCCCCCAATCTGCCCCCCCGGGGGGGCAGAAAGCCCACTAGACACCAGGGATTTTTTTTTATTGACGTTGGGGTGGGGGCTGGCCAAAAAGGGCATGGCATTGCCCCCACCCCCCCACAGAAATGTCACTCTTTCTGCCCCCTCGGGCGGGGCAGACAGCCCACTAAAAACCAGGGATTTTTTTTATATTGACGATGGGGTGGGGGCTGCCCAAAAAGGGCATGCCAATGCCCCCCCACCAGAGAAATGTCAGTCTTTCTGCCCCCCCCCCCAGGGGGCAGACGGGGCAGTAGCCTCCAATCTGCCCCCCGGGGGGCAGCAAGCCCACTAGACACCAAGGATTTTTTTTATTGACTTTGGGGTGGGGGCTGCCCAAAAAGGGCTTGGCAATGCCACCCCCCCTTACAGAAGTGTCAGTCTTTCTGCCCCCCCAGGGGGGGCAGAAAGCCCACTAGACACCAGGGATTTTTTTTTATTGACGTTGGGGTGGGGGCTGCCCAAAAAGGGCATGCCAATGCCCCCACCCCCCCAGAGAAATGTCAGTCTTTCTGCCCCCCCCAGGGGTCAGAAGGGGGCAGTAGCCCCCAATCTGCCCCCCCGGGGGGCAGAAAGCCCACTAGACACCAGGGATTTTTTTTATTGATGTTGGGGTGGGGGCTGCCCAAAAAGGGCATGGCATTGCCCCCACCCCCCCACAGAAATGTCACTCTTTCTGCCCACTCGGGCGGGGTAGACAGCCAACTATAAACCAGGTTTTTTTTTTATATTGACGTTGGGGTGGGGGCTGCCCAAAAAGGGCATGCCAATGCCCCCCCACCAGAGAAATGTCAGTCTTTTTGCCCCCCCCAGGGGGCAGACGGGGCAGTAGCCTCCAATCTGCCCCCCGGGGGGCAGAAAGCCCACTAGACACCAGGGATTTTTTTTTATTGACGTTGGGGTGGGGCTGCCCAAAAAGGGCTTGGCAATGCCACCCCCCCTTACAGAAATGTCAGTCTTTCTGCCCCCCCAGGGGGGGCAGAAAGCCCACTAGACACCAGGGATTTTTTTTTTATTGACGTTGGGGTGGGGGCTGCCCAAAAAGGGCATGCCAATGCCCCCACCCCCCCTAGAGAAATGTCAGTCTTTCTGCCCCCCCAGGGGGCAGACGGGGGCAGAAGCCTCCAATCTGCCCCCCGGGGGGGCAGAAAGCCGACTAGACACCAGGGATTTGTTTTTATTGACGTTGGGGTGGGGGCTGCCCAAAATGGGCTTGGCAAAGCCCCCTCCCCCCCTACAGATTTGTCAGTCTTTCTGCCCCCCCAGGGGGCAGATGGGGGCAGTAGCCCCCAATCTGCCCCCCGGGGGGGCAGAAAGCCCACTAGAAACCAGGGATTTTTTTTATTGATGTTGGGGTGGGGGCTGCCCAAAAAGGGCATGGCAATGCCCCCCCCTCCAGAGAAATGTCACACTTTCTGCCCCCCAGGGGGGCAGACGGGGGCAGTAGCCCCCAATCTGCCACCCGGGGGGGCAGAAAGCCCACTAAAAACCAGGTTTTTTAAAAAAAAATAATGTAGGGGTGGGGGCTGCCCAGAATGGGCATGATAATGCCCCCACCCCAAAAACAATTACCAGTCTTTCTGCCCCTCCCTGGAGGCATATTGGGGCAATAGCCTCTTATCTGTCCCCCGCAGGGGGCAGAAAGCCCACTATGCCTCAGGATTTATTTATTTTTAATTCAGGGGTGAGGTCAGCCCAGAATGGGCATGCCAATGCCCACATCTCCCCCCAAAAATGCCACAGTCTTTCTGCCCCCCCCCCGGGGTGCGGATGGGGCAGTGGCCCCTGATCTGCCCCCGGGGGGGGGGCAAAAAGCCCAATAGGCGCCAGCGATTACGCTGGATTTTTTTAATGCATGTGGGTGGGGGCTGCCCAGAATGGGCATACCAATGCCCCCACCGCCAAAATAGCCACAGTCTTTCTGCCTCCCTTGGGGGCATATCGGGGCAACCCCCCCCACCTTTCCCCCCAGGGCGGCAGAAAGCCCACTAGGCACAGACTTGTTTTTAGCAATGTGCCTACCTGTGGATTTTGGGCCCTAGCGCAGCCAGCACATAGGGAAACCTAGCAAACCTGTACATTTTTTAAAACTAGACACCAAGGGGAATCCAGGATGGGGTGACTTGTGTGCCTCTCACCAGGGTCTGTTACCCAGAATCCCTTGCAAACCTCAAACTTAGTTTAAAAAAATAATTTTTCCTCACAATTCTGTGATGGAAAGTTTTGGGATCTGCGTGGAACCACAAAATTCCACCCACCCCGCATTACCCAAAGTCTTCAGAGAAAAATGGTACCTCACTTGTGTGGGTAGGCCTTGTGCCCGCGACAGGAAACGGCCCAAAACGCAACGTGGACACACCACATTTTCATAGTGAAAACTGACCATTTTTTTGCAAAGTGCCTAGCTGTCGATTTTGAACCCTAGCTCTGCCGGCACCTAGGGAAACCTAGCAAACCTATACATTTTTAAAAAATTGACACCCAGGGGAATCCAGGATGGGGTGACTTGTCTGGCTCTCACCAGGTTCTGTTACCCAGAATCCCTTGCAAACCTCAAACTTTGTCAGAAAACCCACATTTTCCTCACATTTCTGTGGTGGAAAGTTCTGAAATCTGTGTGGATCCACAAAATTCCACGAAGCCTGCATTCCCCAAAGTCTTCCGAGAAAAATGGCACCTCACTTGTGTGGGTGGGTCAAGTACCCGCGACAGGCAAGGGCCCAAAACCTATTGAGGCGACATCAAAATCTATCACAAAACAACCTGGTTTTGCAAGGGGGGTCATATGAGTTTTTGGCCCCGGGCTCGGCGGCCATCTAGGGAAACCTACCAAACCCACACATTCCTGAAAACTAGGCACCTGGGGGATTGCAGGGAGGTATGGCTTGTGTGGATCCCCCAACGTTTTCTTACCCAGAATCCCCTGCAAACCTCAAATTTATCTGAAAAAAACTCACTTTTTCCACACATTTTTGTGTGGGAAAGTTGTGGCATCACCGGGCTGACACAAATTTCCTACCACCCAGCGTTCCCCCAGGTCTCCCGATAAAAATGGTGCCTCACTCGTGTGAGAGGCCCAAGTACCGGCGACAGGCAAGGGCCCAAAACGTATTGAGGCAACATCAAAATTGCCTATCACAAAACGAACTGGTTTTCCAAGGGGGCTCACCTGGGTTTTTGGGCCCGTGCTCGGCGGCCAGCTAGGGAAACCTACCAAACCCACACATTTCTGAAAACTAGACACCCTGGAGATTCCAGGGAGGTATGGCTTGCGTGGATCCCCCAACGTTTTCTTACCCAGAATCCCCTGCAAACCTCAAATTTAGCTGAAAAAATCACTTTTCCCACACATTTTTGTGTGGGAAAGTTGTGGAATCACCGGGCTGACAGAAATTTCCTACCACCCAGCGTTCCCCCAGGTCTCCCGATAGGTGCCTCACTCGTGTGGGATGCCCAAGTACCTGCGACAGGCAAGGGCCCAAAATGTATTGAGGCGACATCAAAATTGCCTATCACAAAACGACCTAGTTTTGCAAGGGGGTCATCTGGGTTTTTGGCCCGTGCTCGGCGGCCAGCTAGGGAAACCTACCAAACCCACACATTTCTGAAAACTAGACACCCGGGGATTCCAAAGAGGTATGGCTTGCGTGGATCCCGCAACGTTTTCTTACCCAGAATCCCCTGCAAACCCCAAATTTAGCTGAAAAAATCACTTTTTCCACACATTTTTGTGTGGGAAAGTTGTGGCATCACCGGGCTGACACAAATTTCCTACCACCCAGCGTTCCCCTAGGTCTCCCGATAAAAATGGTGCCTCACTCGTGTGGGAGGCCCAAGTACCCGCGACAGGCAAGGGCCCAAAACGTATTGAGGCAACATCAAAATTGCCTATCACAAAACGACCTAGTTTTGCAAGGGGGGTCATCTGGGTTTTTGGCCCCGTGCTCGGCGGCCAGCTAGGGAAACCTACCAAACCCACACATTTCTGAAAACTAGACACCCGGGGGATTCCAGGGAGGTATGGCTTGCGTGGATCCCCCAACGTTTTCTTACCCAGAATCCCCTGCAAACCTCAAATTTAGCTGAAAAAAATCACTTTTCCCACACATTTTTGTGTGGGAAAGTTGTGGAATCACCGGGCTGACACAAATTTCCTACCACCCAGCGTTCCCCCAGGTCTCCCGATAAAAATGGTGCCTCACTCGTGTGAGAGGCCCAAGTACCCGCGACAGGCAAGGGCCCAAAACGTATTGAGGCAACATCAAAATTGCCTATCACAAAACGAACTGGTTTTGCAAGGGGGCTCACCTGGGTTTTTGGCCCCGTGCTCGGCGGCCAGCTAGGGAAACCTACCAAACCCACACATTTCTGAAAACCCGGGGGATTCTAGGGAGGTATGGCTTGCGTGGATCCCCCAACGTTTTCTTACCCAGAATCCCCTGCAAACCTCAAATTTATCTGAAAAAAACTCACTTTTTCCACACATTTTTGTGTGGGAAAGTTGTGGCATCACCGGGCTGACACAAATTTCCTACCACCCAGCGTTCCCCCAGGTCTCCCGATAAAAATGGTGCCTCACTCGTGTGAGAGGCCCAAGTACCGGCGACAGGCAAGGGCCCAAAACGTATTGAGGCAACATCAAAATTGCCTATCACAAAACGAACTGGTTTTGCAAGGGGGCTCACCTGGGTTTTTGGGCCCGTGCTCGGCGGCCAGCTAGGGAAACCTACCAAACCCACACATTTCTGAAAACTAGACACCCTGGAGATTCCAGGGAGGTATGGCTTGCGTGGATCCCCCAACGTTTTCTTACCCAGAATCCCCTGCAAACCTCAAATTTAGCTGAAAAAAATCACTTTTCCCACACATTTTTGTGTGGGAAAGTTGTGGAATCACCGGGCTGACAGAAATTTCCTACCACCCAGCGTTCCCCCAGGTCTCCCGATAGGTGCCTCACTCGTGTGGGATGCCCAAGTACCTGCGACAGGCAAGGGCCCAAAATGTATTGAGGCGACATCAAAATTGCCTATCACAAAACGACCTAGTTTTGCAAGGGGGGTCATCTGGGTTTTTGGCCCGTGCTCGGCGGCCAGCTAGGGAAACCTACCAAACCCACACATTTCTGAAAACTAGACACCCGGGGGATTCCAAAGAGGTATGGCTTGCGTGGATCCCGCAACGTTTTCTTACCCAGAATCCCCTGCAAACCCCAAATTTAGCTGAAAAAATCACTTTTTCCACACATTTTTGTGTGGGAAAGTTGTGGCATCACCGGGCTGACACAAATTTCCTACCACCCAGCGTTCCCCTAGGTCTCCCGATAAAAATGGTGCCTCACTCGTGTGGGAGGCCCAAGTACCCGCGACAGGCAAGGGCCCAAAACGTATTGAGGCAACATCAAAATTGCCTATCACAAAACGACCTAGTTTTGCAAGGGGGGTCATCTGGGTTTTGGCCCCGTGCTCGGCGGCCAGCTAGGGAAACCTACCAAACCCACACATTTCTGAAAACTAGACACCCGGGGGATTCCAGGAGGTATGGCTTGCGTGGATCCCCCAACGTTTTCTTACCCAGAATCCCCTGCAAACCTCAAATTTAGCTGAAAAAATCACTTTTCCCACACATTTTTGTGTGGGAAAGTTGTGGAATCACCGGGCTGACACAAATTTCCTACCACCCAGCGTTCCCCAGGTCTCCCGATAAAAATGGTGCCTCACTCGTGTGAGAGGCCCAAGTACCCGCGACAGGCAAGGGCCCAAAACGTATTGAGGCAACATCAAAATTGCCTATCACAAAACGAACTGGTTTTGCAAGGGGGCTCACCTGGGTTTTTGGCCCCGTGCTCGGCGGCCAGCTAGGGAAACCTACCAAACCCACACATTTCTGAAAACCCGGGGGATTCTAGGGAGGTATGGCTTGCGTGGATCCCCCAACGTTTTCTTACCCAGAATTCCCTGCAAACTTCAAATTTAGCTGAAAAAATCACTTTTTCCACATATTTTCGTGTGGGAAAGTTGTGACATCACCGGGCTGACACAAATTTCCTACCAAGACAATCAGACAAGGAAGGCCCCTACCTATTTATTTTACAATATGCATCACGTCATATGATATAATAGTCTGAACAGTGCTGAAGAATAGAAGGAACAGAAGTATCACAAAATAAATTTATTATTTCAATGAAAATGAGAAGGTACACAAATGTAATGCAAAAAATACATATATACAGTCCCACCACTCATTCAATCACACATACGAGCATACTATCATACCTCTTTCATTCAGACTCACAACACTCGTACAGTGACTAACGCAGTTTGACAAAGCAACATAAACAGCAACGTACCCCCCAAATTTCCTCGGAAATGTGGGTCAAAATATTTTAGAAGACGCCAATGTGTTCAGTACATATCATAGGTATATACATTAAAACAATGATAAAAAGAGTAAATTGGCAGATACAGTGGTTATCTAGAGGGGGGGAAAAACAAGGTAGAACAAAACTCAAACAAGAGTAGGAGTGTCACAAACGCCGACGCGCGTTTCGGTGTGAAGACCGGATATGGCCAAACACCTTCCTCAGGGCGTGGGTAACAGAACAGTGGAGTGGTGGGAGAATTTCTGAAAATAAATGAACATACAGTGATATTCAGTCCTAAAACTGATTACGATGACCTAGTTAATATTAACATACACGAATGGTAAAATCAGGGTAACAGGCTAGATAAATTAGACAAGTATAGTGACGTATATACTATTCTTACAGCACTGGTCATAAAACAACAATAGGTCCAAAAGGGTTCTATTCAAGTGGAAGATGGAACAAACATGTGCACAATCAAAACGGGGAAAGATAAAAATAATCACACCTAGAGCAGGGAAAAAGACAGTGAGATAACATCTGAATTCGAAACCATTACAAGTAGCAAATCCATAAGTGGATAATGAGAAAATAGTGGAAAATGAAGAGAAGAACATGAGGCTCTCAATAGAGAAAATTCACTGCTCGCATGTCATAAGAAAAAGAGTTTAGAGAGCCCCAGGTGAGAAGAAAAGGAAGAGAATTAAAGGGAGAGAGTCGCAACGAGCTAGATACCCACCTATAGGTCAGGGAGACTTCTGATTAAACAGGCCAAAAGTGCCGTGCAGCAAAGCTCGACGTGGTTAACTGCACAAGCTGTAATGGAGTAAAGCCTGAACTGGAGTGGCGATAGGGGTCAAGCTGCAGACAAGGTTATGCGATGAGGAGGACAGGCCGCCACTTAACGTGATTTGGGCGGACCCTGGGGTTCCAAGGGTGGCAAACAGGGTCTAAAATAGATATAATTAAACGGTTACTGTAAGGTGCTGGGGGTAACTAAGTAATTAGAGGTCTAGCCCCATGGGCGCGATTATTGCACAGACTCAAAAATGAGCGCGATAAAGAATGGCAAAAATAGCGTTCTTCCTGGTTACCTGCAGGCCGATGTTCAGTGGGCGGCAGCAGGACGCTGAAAATGGGAAGATGCTCGTCTGGCGAGGATACGAGAAGGCCAGGTACGTGCTGTAAAGTTAAAGACAGATGAAAGTAAAAAGCTAAGAAGCGTCGCGGGCATCTATGCAATGGCGGTGCGAGACCCCTAACTGCGGCCGCTGCAAGCAGCAGTGACGGCATGGGGGCGTAATGTGAAAAAACAAAAAAACAAACAGAATGCATGCTTTCTAAAAGCGTGAAACTCAGATCCCAGGAAACCTCAGGGAGGCGTAAAGTGCAGCAAGGGCTCCTCGAACAAGATGCGGGGCGGTCCTGTTAGCGAGAAGCATGTGATAGAGCAGAGTAGGAATCTAACAGGGGGACAGTGCTCTGCCTCTGTGCGTGGCTGCTATATGACAATCGCTGGGGCGCAATGGGAAAGAAGAAAAGAAAAAAAGAAATATGTGTACATTGCTAAATACCTGGAAGGCCAAGTGTCCATCAACGATAAAAATGTATGCAGAGAAACACGAGTGCCCCTCAATCAGGATGCGGGGTCGACCTGTCGACGCAAGAGCACGGGGAAACTTACGCGGGGACGTCAAATGGGTATCAGATTAAGTTAAAAACGCTGGCTGAAAGCGGGCAGCAACTTACTCAAATTAAGCTGATACGAGCGGCGACATGGTGGTCATTCCTTGGTAGCTAGTAGGGGGCAGAGCAAACAAAACACCGGGAAGCCGCCGGAATTTAAATGTAAGATAGGAGGAGGGCGAACCAATAGTACGGGGTCGTAGGGTTATCTGACCCGGCAAGAAATCTCAGCAAAACTCAAGATGCAGGATGGATTCGGGAGATGAAGGGGTGAATGCCGCGAAAGAGTGGAAAAGGCATCCGGTGAGGCTGAAAAGAGAGAAACAAGACCCGGGCTTCTGGGGAAGCTTAAACTGGAGTTTCAGGGGTGAGGACCGGAAACAAGATGCTTAGAGCGATACAGGGAGGATGCAGGTACATGTAAAAGGGGACAAAAACGGCCGCCGGCTCTGGCAGGAGCTAGAAAGGCTCAGAGGCCAAAGGTGGGTAGCAAACAAGAAAACAGAAAATAATCGGTAAAATCGCAGGAGCGATAACGGGTGTATCGACGTCCAGAGGTTAAACAAGAGAGCGGGTCCATGGTATCTTATGGGCAACGGCTGGTAATAGAAAACTCCTGATGCTGCAGCAAAGATAAGGAAAATAGGAAAAAGAAAAAAGTAGAGGGAGATGCTGAGTTAGTTTCAATACAGGTATGGGGAGAAGGAATAGGGGCCCCAGATTATCACAGGGTGGAGTGCCACATTAGAGAAAGGCATGTTCCCATTGGAGGCTTTCGTTCAGTCCTTGGTCCTTAGTGTTGAGTAAAAACATCCAGAATAGTTCGCGTTTGCGACGAATGGCGGTCACATCGGAGCCAATAAAATTGCGTACCTTCTCAAGGATAGTCCAGCATAGATCTTTTTCGCCGTGTTTTTGCTGCGCCCAATGTTTAACTAGTGGGGCCGAGTGCTTGAGGAGCCTCATGTTAGATTTATGTTCACCAATGCGCACTCGACATTCCCTAGCTGTTTCTCAGATATATGCCAGGTCGCACGGGCAAAGGATGGCATATACTATGTTAGTGGAGCGGCAGTTGGTCATTTCCTTGAGATGGACAGTACGTGAGTTGATGGAAATATGGTCACCCACAGTCGCGTTTTGGCATGCTTGGCAGTTGCCACATTTGTGGTTGCCTTGGACTGGGGTTCCTCCCGTGAGGGAGAGCTGCGTGCTGTAGGATCTGTTAGGTCTTTTCACACGTACTAGCATGTTCCTGAGGTTTTTATTCCTTTTAAAGGAAAAGATGGGTTTGCTAATGGACGGCGTGGATTGGTCCAGGTTCAAGAGGTGCCACTGGGAATTAACAATTTGACGCATTTTGTTGTTGAACCAAGAGTGTTTGGTAACACATACCAGCTGGTCAAGGGTATTGGTTTCTTTGGGTTGGAACATGGAATCCCAGTCATAATATTTAGCTCTTTTGAGGGCATTCTTGACAAGTTTGGGAGGATAGCCTCGATTGATGAGTTTGCTCTTGAGGTTTTCAGCATGGTGCATGAATTCACTGATGGTAGTGCAGTTCCTCCGGTATCTGAGGAACTGACTGAATGGAATCCCCTCTTTTTGACAATTGGGGTGAAAGCTCTGGTAATGCAGCAGAGTGTTCCTAGCAGTGGGTTTCGTATAAAGTGAAACCGCTAGTTTGTGGTCACGTGCCTCGATCCACACATCAAAGAACTCCAGTTTTTGGGTACTGGTGTGGGCAGTGAAAATCAAATTGGGGTCTGCTAGATTGATCCAATCAATGAATTCGTTGAGTGTGTCCTGGTCTCCTCGCCAAATAAAAAAGATGTTGTCAATAAAGCGGGACCAGTGATGAACATTCTCATAAAAGGGGGCCACTTCATTGTATATGTTGCACTTCTCGAAGTGCCCCATATACAGGCAGGCCACACTGGGAGCGCACGCGGCTCCCATGCTGACTCCCTGAATCTGATGAAAAAAAGAATTGTCAAACTCAAAGAAGTTTTCTGATAAAACTATGTCAAGTAGTTGAAGAATAAGAGAGGAATTAGGGAAAGAATGGTCTTCCTCTAGAATGCTCTTGATAACCCCTAAGGCTTCCTTTTGGGGGACGTTAGAATACAGAGATTCCAGGTCCATGGTAACCAGGATCTCCTGTGAGTTGTTATATGGGAGGCCTTCAATCTGGGAAATGAGATGGCCCGTATCCTTGATGTACGAAGGAAGCGTGGCGACCAAAGGTTTTAAAAATTGGTCCACGTACTTAGAAAGAGGTTCAGTGGCCGCCCCTATGGTGGAAACAATTGGTCTGAGGGGGGGATCAGTTTGGTTCTTATGAGTCTTTGGCACCCCATACATTATTGGAATACGGGTGTAAGTGGGTGTGAGGAATTCATCCTCTTTCTGACAAATTTCGCCCCTTTCCACAGCTGCCTCAACAATATTAAGAATCCGTCGTTTGAGATGGGGTTCAGGATTGATCATAATCTTTGCATAATGCCTAGGGGAGCTTAAGAGGCACTCCATTTTAGCTTTGTATTTGTCAGAATCAAAGATGACAATTCCTCCGCCTTTGTCACAAGGTTTAATGGTGAGAGAGGAGTCGTCTTTGAGTTTCTAAAGGGCAAGGTGTTCTTCCTTAGAGGTGTTATAAATAGGTTTGGGGGTAAATTTAATGGCTTGCTTGATTTTTTTGAGGACAGCTCTTTCGAACATATATGCCTGTCGCGGGTACTTGGGCCTCCCACACGAGTCAGGCACCATTTTTATCGGGAGACCTGGGGGAACGCTGGGTGGAAGGAAATTTGTGTCAGCCCGGTGATGCCACAACTTTCCCACACAGAAATATGTGTGGAAAAGGTGATTTTTTCAGCTAAATTTGAGGTTTGCAGGGGATTCTAGGTAAGAAAACGTTGGGGGATCCACGCAAGCCATACCTCCCTGGAATCCCCCGGGTGTCTAGTTTTCAGACATGTATGGGTTTGGTAGGTTTGCCTAGCTGGCCGCCGGGCACGGGGCCAAAAACCCAGGTGACTCCCCTTGCAAAACCAGGTCGTTTTGTGATAGGCAATTTTGATGTCGCCTCAATAAGTTTTGGGCCCTTGCCTGTCGCGGGTACTTGGGCCTCCCAAACGAGTGAGGCACCATTTTTATCGGGAGACCTGGGGGAACGCTGGGTGGTAGGAAATTTGTGTCAGCCTGGTGATGCCACAACTTTCCTACACAAAAATGTGTGGAAAAAGTGCTTTTTTCAGCTAAATTTGAGGTTTGCAGGGGATTCTGGGTAGGAAAACGTTGGGGGATCCATGCAAACCATACCTCCCTGGAATCCCCCGGGTGTCTAGTTTTCAGAAATGTGTGGGTTTGGTAGGTTTGCCTAGCTGGCCGCCGGGCACGGGGCCAAAAACCCAGGTGACCCCCCTTGCAAAACCAGGTCGTTTTGTGATAGGCAATTTTGATGTCGCCTCAATACGTTTTGGGCCCTTGCCTGTCGCAGGTACTTGGGCATCCCACACGAGTGAGGCACCATTTTTATCGGGAGACCTAGGGGAACGCTGGGTGGTAGGAAATTTGTGTCAGCCCGGTGATGCCACAACTTTCCCACACAAAAATGTGTGGAAAAAGTGATTTTGTCAGCTAAATTTCAGGTTTGCAGGGGACTCTGGGTAAGAAAACGTTGGGGGATCCACGGAAGCCATACCTCCCTGGAATCCCCGGGGTGTCTAGTTTTCACAAATGTATAGGTTTGCTAGGTTTCCCTAGGTGCCGGCAGAGCTAGGGTTCAACATCTACAGCTAGGCACTTTGCAAAAAAAGGGTCATTTTTCACTGTGAAAATGTGGTGTGTCCATGTTGCGTTTTGGGCCGTTTCCTTTCGCGAGCACTAGGCCTACCCACACAAGTGGGGTACCATTTTTCTCGGAAGACTTTGGGGAACGCTGGGTGGGTGGAATTTTGTGGATCCACGCAGATTCCAGAACTTTCCACCACAGAAATGTGAGGAAAATGTGTTTTTTTTGACAGATTTTGAGGTTTGCAAGGGATTCTGGGTAACAGAACCTGGTGAGAGCCAGTCAAGTCACCCCATCCTGGATTCCCCTGGGTGTCTAGTTTTCAAAAATGTATAGGTTTGCTAGGTTTCCCTAGGTGCCGGCAGAGCTAGGGTTCAACATCTACAGCTAGGCACTTTGCAAAAAAAAGGGTCATTTTTCACTGTGAAAATGTGGTGTGTCCACGTTGCGTTTTTGGCCGTTTCCTGTCGCGGGCACTAGGCCTCCCCACACAAGTGAGGTACAATTTTTCTCGGAAGACTTTGGAAAACGCGGGGTGGGTGGAATTTTGTGGAACCACGCAGATTCTAGAACTTTCCACCACAAAAATGTAAGGAAAATTTGTTTTTTGGGACAAATGTTTAGGTTTGCAAGGGATTCTGGGTAACAGAACCTGGTGAGAGCCAGTCAAGTGACCCCATCCTGGATTCCCCTGGGTGTCTAGTTTTCAAAAATGTATAGGTTTGCTAGGTTTCCCTAGGTGCCGGCAGAGCTAGGGTTCAAAAACTACAGCTAGGCACTTTGCAAAAAAAGGGTCATTTTTCATTGTGAAAATGTGGTGTGTCCACGTTGCGTTTTGAGCCGTTTCCTGTCGTGGGCACTAGGCTACCCACACAAGTGAGGTACCATTTTTATCGGGAGACTTAGGGTAACACAGAACTGTAGAGCAACCGTTATTACCTATTGACTTTCAATGCATTTCTGCCTTCCAAATGAAAGACAATGTGTAAAAAAGAAGTCATTTTGAAAAATGACCTATAATTCTCATGCTAGTATGGGTACTCCCAATTTCGGAAATGTGCAAATATCTACTGTTTCTAAACTCTATATTTTGTTCCCATTTCAGAAATACATAGGTGTCTTTCATACCTATTTTTCTATGTATACATTTTCCCAAAATAACTGCTATATACCCGGTACATAATAAAAAACCATTGCAAGACCCTGCTCAGTTATTGGCTCTGGGTTCGTCGGGTTCTTGGTGAACCTACAAGTCCTATATATCCCCACAACCAGAAAGGTCCAGCGGCTGTTACGGTATATTGCTTTCAAACAGCTGTCATAATTAGAAGAAGTTACAGGTGAAAACGTTGACACACATGGCTGTTTTTTTCAACTAATTTCCTATATTTAACTGTTATTTTCTATAAAGGAACCTTGAAGGATCTACACAAATGACCCCTTGCTGAATTCAGAATTTTGTCTACTTTTCTAAAATGTATAGCTTTCCAAGATCCATTATTGCTTTCATACCCATTTCTACCATTAACTGGAAGGAGGTTGAAAGCACAAAAAATAGCAAAAATAGGCTATGTCCCAGAAAAATGCCAAAACTGTGTAAAACATTTTGGTTTTCTGACAAAAGTCTGCTTGTCCCTGAAAGCTGGAAAGATGGCGATTTCAGCACCGCAACCCCTTTTTTGATACCATTTGCAGGGAAAAAAAGAGACGCTTTCATCTGTAGCCCTTTTTCCCCATTTTTCAAAAACAAATTAGCTGTATTTTGGCTAATTTCTGGGTCCCCTCCAGGGGAATCCACAAACCCTGGGTACCTTTAGAATCCCCATGAAGTTGGAAAAAAAGGACGCAAATTTGGCGTGGATACCTTATGTGGTCAAAAAGATACAGGGGCCTAAGTGCGAACTACCCCAAATAGCCAAAAAAAGGCTTAGCACAGGGGGGGAAAAGGCCTAGCTGCGAAGGGGTTAAAGAAATATAAGTCAGCTTTTCTTCCTCAGGGAACACGGGGAGTAAAAGAGGCGACGAGCCGAGGGCGAGAGGCATGTGTTGAGAACCTGCTAGGAGCCCCCACCCGACAGACAGTCTTCCTAGGTAGGATGTAAGTGAGTGAAATGCACCTAGCGCCCTGGGGTTCACCCTGAATACCTCCCCCACTACTGCTGGAGTGCGGAAGGTGGTGGGCAGTCCAATGGATCCTGACAGTACCCCCCTTCCAAGGCTCAGTGACAGGGCCGGGTTTGTGGGGGTTACGCTGATGGAATATACGCAACAGTCGGGGATCATGGACATGAGATAGTGGCTCCCAGGTGCGTTCCTCTGGGCCATACCCTTTCCAAGCTACCAAGTAATATAAAGCGCCCCTGGTTCGGCGAGAATCTAAAATAGAACTTACTTCATGTTCTAAGTGACCCTCCACACTTACTGGAGGTGGTGGAGCGAGGTGACGAGTGTTTGGATCAGTGGGTTTTAAAAGGGACACATGAAAGGTAGGGTGAATTTTTAAGTGAGCCGGTAAGGCCAGGCGTACTGCTGATTTCTGATATAGTTTTAGAATGGGGAATGGACCGATGTATCGTGGTTGAAATTTACGACGCCCTTTTAAGCGTGTTTGGTGGATAACCACACTTGCTGGCCTACTTGGTAAGGAGGAGCTAAACGTCGCTTTCTGTCCGCGTACTGCTTGTACAATAGTTTTGCACCCGTCACGTTCTTTTTTAATTCTTCGAGAACCTGATGTTGTAAGGCGTGTTTTTGAGCTAAAGGTTTAGGAGAGAGTGCCTGCTGTGTTAGTAACTGGGAAGATCTGGGATGATACCCATACAGAGCGTAGAAGGGTGAGAATCTGCTAGATGTATTTACTACATTGTTATGGGCGAATTCTGCTAACCAAAGGTGATCAACCCATTGCTCTTGTTCGGTAACATAATTTCGTAATAATTATTCGATCTCCTGGTTGGTTCTTTCCGTTTGCCCATCAGACTCCGGGTGATAGGCAGAAGAGAGGTCCACCGAAATGTTAAGTAATTTGCAAAATGCTCCCCAGAAGTACGAAACAAATTGCGTCCCACGGTCGGAAATGATACGTGATGGTAAACCATGGAGCCGTACTATGTGTTGTAAAAACAGATTAGCAAGATGGGGGCATCAGGTATCCCTTTAGTTGGGAAGCAATGACACATTTTAGTTAATAGGTCGACTACTACCACGATTGATGTAAATCCTTGGTCTTGAGGTAGATCAACTATTAAATCTATAGCTATTGAATGCCACGGTGATGGTGGTGTTGGAAGAGGATTAAGCAACCCCGCGGGTTTTCGTCGTTCCGATTTAGTTCGAGCGCAAGTGTCGCATGTTTTCACGTACTGATGGCAATCAAAACGCATGTTCGGCCACCAATAATCCCTTTGCAGTAATTTGAGTGTTTTTGTGATTCCATGATGACCAGAAAGTGGAGAGTCATGACACCACCCCAAGGCTTCGTGTTGAAGAGCTGGTGTGGGTAGAAACAAGTGTTTTTGATGGTATAATATACCCTCTACCACGTCTCTGTCGGGGTGTTCCTTTATCCATTTTTCTTGATCGAACTGAGCAGAGGCTTGTTGTATTTGTTCCAACCATGAAACATCTGTGATGTTGATGTTGTTCACAAAGTTTGTTTTATCCAATAAAACAGGAGGTTCATTCGGTTGTTCCGCCTCTAGAGTGGGTCGGGAAAGAGCGTCAGCCTTTCCGTTCTTTCGCCCAGGTCGAAATGTGATTACGAAGGAGACATCTGCGAAAAACAACGACCAGCGTAATTGCCGGGGCGTGAGCGCTTTGACTGATTTCAAGAACTGTAAGTTCCTGTGGTCCGTGTACACAGTGACTGGATGTTTTGTGCCCATATGATGATGTCTCCACTCCTGAAAAGCGGCCTTGACAGCCAATAGTTCTTTATCGAAGATGGTATAATTCTTTTCAGCCTCGGCAAGTTTTTGGGAGAAAAAAGCCACTCGGTGGAGCTGCCCTGTGTCTAGGTGTCTTTGAGATAATATAGCACCTAGAGCAATATTCGAGGCATCGGCTTCTAGATAGAAGGGTTGGTTTGAGTCAGGGTGCAAAATAATAGGTGCAGACGTAAAGGCCTCTTTGAGATGTTGAAAAGCCTGCTCCGCTTCTGGGCTCCACCAGAATTTTTGACCTTTACGAAGGAGAGTGGTGATGGGGGCAACCACTTTTGAGAAGTCTGTGATGAAGCGCCGATAGAAATTGGCGAAGCCAAGAAAGCGTTGGATATCTTTCACGCACCGGGGTGCTGGCCATTGGAGGACGGCTTGTACCTTGGCGGAACCCATAGCCAAACCTTCAGGTGAAATAACAAATCCCAAAAAGTGCACTGTAGTGACATGAAAGGCACATTTTTCCATCTTGGCGAATAGTTGGTTTTCGCGTAATGCCTGTAATACTTTTCGCACATGTTCAATATGTTCAGAAAGGGAGTGCGAAAAGATCAAAATTTCATCAATGTACACTAGTACAAAAATATCCAAAAACTCTTGTAGAACGCTGTTCACCAAGTGCTGGAAGGCGGCCGGGGCGTTGCATAGACCAAATGGCATTACCTGGTACTCAAAAAGCCCGAACTTGGTGCGAAAGGCCGTCTTCCACTCGTCACCTTTTCTCATCCGTACCAGATGATATGCACCATGTAAATCCAGTTTGGTGAAGATGGTGGCGGATTGTACTTGATTCATCATGGAGGCGATGAGTGGTAAGGGGTACTGGTTCTTAATGGTCACCTGGTTTAAGGCTTGATTGTCGATGCAAGCACGGAGGTCCCCTTCCTTCTTAGGGACAAAGAAAAGGGGAGAGGAGGCCGGTGATTTAGAATGGCGGATAAATCCATTAGCCAGATATTTGTCTAGGTATATTTTTAAGAAGTCGTTCTCCTTTTCCGTTAAGGTGTCAATACGGCTACAAGGAACCCGCGCCCCTGGTTCTAGATCGATGTGACAGTCAAATTCCCGATGAGGGGGAAGAGTTCCTGCTTTTTGTTCATCGAAAACATCGGCAAAGTCTTGATATTCCTTTGGCAGACCAGTAAGGGTTGTGGCGATTACTTGCTTTTGAGATGATAAAGAGGTGGTGGTACGGGGTGCAGAAACATGACCTATACAAAACTTAGAGCAGTACTCGGACAGAAAGGTGACGGTTCGCTTACACCAGTCTATGGTGGGGTTATGTTTTACCAGCCATGGGATGCCTAATATAACACCTTACTGGGGGGCATCTATTAAATCCAGTTGGCACTGTTCTTTATGCCCTGTGAGTGTTTCCATGACCAGGGAGATAGTGCTATGAGAAAGGGGCCCAGAGGATAACGGGGAACCGTCAACAGCACATACTTGTTCGATGATGTTTTTTCTTGTCACAGGAATTTGGTGAGTGCGAGCAAATCCCCAATCACAGAAGTTTCCTGTGGCCCCTGAATCGATCATGACTAGCACCCTCTGGAGGTGAAAATTGGGACCAGATAAGGATACATTCAAAGTGACATGGGTGGTGGCAATCTGGTTGGCGTTGGCCACAGTACCCTTTCGGAAGTTTGGTGTTCTCCAATCTTTCTTAGGTTTCTTGGTGCAGTCTTTCACAAAGTGACCACTTAGGCCACAATACAGACAAAGGTTGTCGCGCCGTCTTATCTCCTTTTCGGTCTTGGAAAGGGGAGGTTGAACTGACCCGATCTGCATGGGTTCTCCGCTATCCATTATCGCATTGCGGAATAGTTGGGAATCAGTACGGGGCAAAGGTGGGGGTACTCTGTTCTCGGCACGTTTCTTCTCCCCTCGTTCCGCCAACCGATGGTCTAATTGAAGAACCAGGTTTATAAGTGCATCGCAGTCTCGAGGGCGGTCGACCACCTGAGCCAGCATTTTGAGTTCATCACGCAATCCTCTGTAGAATAATGATGCTCTTTTGTGTTCCGGCCAGTGGGCCTCTACCACCAGTCTGTTAAATTGTGCGAGGTAAGCAAGGAGATCTCTATTCCCTTGGCGTAGATCCAGTAGTTTGTTGTCTACTGTCAGTGTGGAGGTTCGTCGGGCGAAAATGCGCCTGAGATCCTGCTCAAAGGAATATAACACAGGATCATCATTGGCCACAAGGGTTGTGGACCAGGCTGCCGCATCCCCAGATAGATATGAGAGAATGAAGGCTACTCTGGGCTCGGGTGTTGGAAACGCAGCTGGTCTACATAAAAAATTTAATTTACATTGTGTAAGAAAAATATGTAATTTCTGAGGATCCCCTTGATAGCGCTCAGGGGGTGCCAAAGGAACCGTTATTTGTTGACATGCCTGTAAGTGAGAGGTATAAGTTCCACCCGTAGGAAGGCGAGCTCCAGAGTCAGCTCCCCCATTCTGTACTCGATCTAACCTTTGGGACATCCCTATTACATGTGACCGCAAGGTTTGGTTCTCCACTCGCGCCAACTCTACCTGTCGTTGGAGATCCCTCAAGGTGTCGTTAAGAGCAGAAACATCAAAAGAACCGGACGCCATGCTGTCTGGGCGGGACAAGAAAACAAAATGTTTTAATTTTTTTATTTTAGGTGCTTTGCATTCTATTAGGAACCAATCTGGGAAGATGAACGTTGGAACGCGTTCTTCTCTCTGCTGGACACGCAGAGGCAGCTGGACCCCAACAATCCCCAGAAATCATCCGACGAACACTGAACCAGAGACACCAGTGCTCATCCGATAATCTCAAGAGAAGGGGGTTTGGGAACAAACAATAAACTAAAATAATGAGTTAAAACAAAAAGCTAAAATAAAGAAAGAAACAACTGGTGCGCGTTTGTGCCTGTGGAGAGGCAAACTCTGGGTCACAGAACAATCTGGGACATCTGTCCTAAAGCTAGGAATGAGTATGGAGACCAGCTCCTGCAGCAGTAGTAAAAGACATCAATAAGAACACAAAAAATCAATGACATATATCATGCATAAACTTCTGCATTGGGTCACGATAAAAGAATGATTAGAAAAAATCAGAACTGCACTCACACCATATGGCGCTCAAAGATAAATACACGCTCACACAATATTGCGCCAAAGATAAATACACACTCACACAATATTGTGCCAACGAAGATTACACATAAGCACACCATACATTCTTATTTCAATGAGATAAGACATAATCTGTATCTTTCAGCTGAAGTATGTCCAAGGCTTGAGAGCGTTACCAAGACATTCTTTCAGCGAGAAAAAACAGAGACGTAACAGTATAACAATAAACACTGCAATAATAATATACACTTCTATCAACAAGGACTATGCACGAATTACATAAATGATATGAAGAAGAAATGACCAAAATCCAGGCAAGTAGCGTAAAGTAAGCCGAGTGGGAACAAGAGGGAACTGTGATATAGGAAACGAAGTCAGGAAGTCTCTGACTGCGAAGAGTTTCGTGCGCAGTTGCCCAAGATCTCCCCGATAACCAGAAATTAGCCGAAAGTCAAAACAATGGAATTCCACTGAGCACAAGAGTTAAATGTAGCCCAAAAAGGATTTAGACTTATCTGTGAGTAGCAGCAGCAAGGATGGAACAGGACTCGTCCAACCAGCACCTGCAGAGAAGAGCCGTCACGCCGCAGGACCCTTCAACAGGAAACTCAATGCGAAGCACTGAAGATGAGCCTGCGTGAGAGTTAAATACCTTTTGCCAGGCTGATGAGTCATGGAGGCTTGTTGAGTCACGGAGGCTGCTGAGTCATGGAGGTTGCTGAGTCACGGAGGCTGCTGAGTCATGGAGGTTTGTTGAGTCACGGTGGCTGCTGAGTCATGGAGGTTGCTGAGTCACGGAGGCTGCTGAGTCACGGAGGCTGCTGAGTCATGGAGGTTTGTTGAGTCACGGAGGCTGCTGAGTCATGGAGGTTGCTGAGTCATGGAGGTTGCAGAGTCATGGAGGTTGCTGAGTCATGGGGGCTGCTGAGTCATGAGGGTTGCTGAGTCATGGAGGTTTGTTGAGTCACGGTGGCTGCTGAGTCATGGAGGTTGCTGAGTCACGGAGGCTGCTGAGTCACGGAGGCTGCTGAGTCACGGAGGCTGCTGAGTCATGGAGATTTGTTGAGTCACGGAGGCTGCTGAGTCATGGAGGTTGCTGAGTCATGGAGGTTGCTGAGTCATGGAGGTTGCTGAGTCATGGGGGCTGCTGAGTCATGAGGGTTGCTAAGTCATGGAGGTTGCTGAGTCGAGCTCTGGCGTGGCCTAGAAACAAAGATAAGGAAAACACCACTACATACCAGAGCAGAGAATTAAAGAAATATAAGTCAGCTTTTCTTCCTCAGGGAACACAGGGAGTAAAAGAGGGGATGAGCCGAGGGCGAGAGGCATGTGTTGAGAACCTGCTAGGCACCCCCACCGACAGGCAGTCTTCCTAGGTAGGATGTAAGTGAGTGAAATGCACCTAGCGCCTTGGGGTTCATGCTGAATAGTTCCCCCACTACTGCTGGAGTGCGGAAGGTGGTGGGCAGTCCGATGGATCATGACAGAACCTGCCATTCTTTTGTCCCCCAGATGGATTTTGTGTCTATTGTGTCCCTCCAATAGTCGAAACCTTGTATAGACAGTTGGGAGATAAATGGTGCTGAATATATAAGCTTGGTGTTTGTCAGCATCATTTTCATCACAGTTGCATTGGTTTGCGTAGGTTTATAATAATATGATGCTGGGTCTGATGTGTTGAACCCTGTAAAGTACGCAAATTTCTGTGCGAATGTCGCAGAACTACCTTTCGGTGGTGTCGGGCAATGTTCCATTTGATGGTAAGTGTTAACAGTGCGTGGGAAAACGTGCTTAGTGCAAAAAGTGATGACCATAAGGTTGGTAACAATACACACTGTCGAAGTCAGGTGTATCTTCATACAATTCCCTGTAAGAAAATTCAGCAGATTGTTCTAAGTCTGAGAGCATAGTATTTACAATCTCAATGTCCCAATTATCAAAGAGTGTACTCGGGGTAATGAAATCACTCAATGAAATTTTAAATACATGAGGAATTTTCAAATGTTCAGTAGGACCAAATACATCATATGAAACCCTATCCCAAACTAAATCATCAGGTACTGGAACTGCTGTAATGTTCACTAAGGACAGGTCTTTCTGTTTACGGTGTGATGACGTATGTGGTTTCAGGACCAAGTTCACAGATTATAATGCAGATTGTTGTGGAACGTAATGTCCAGTCAGTAGTAGGAAAAAAAGACAGTTACTATACCAATCCAAATTAACACGAAGAGAATCCCTAATACAAACCAAAGATGCAACCAGGGGTACACAAAGTAAGTCTTTTTCAGCCACTGATAGAATTGTTTGAATTTTTCTTTTGTAGAAATGGGTGGCGTTTGCTCAGGTTCACTTGGATCTGAAGAAAAGTCATTGAAGTTGATGAAGTAGCCAGATGCAGTTCGATCTACCTTTGGTAGCTCAGCAGTGTTTGTAGAACTGGCAGGTGCTTCTTGCGAAGGCTTATTGATGTAAATGGCATTATTGGGCCGAATTGCAATTTGCGTTTCAGTTGTATTTGGAAGTTGTTCAGTTTCAACTGGTGTAATTCGTACTCCGTTATTTGCTACTCCGGCATCTTGCGCAGAGGAGTCTTTCCATCTGAACTTCCTGTATAGTAGCGAGAGGAGATCTGCGCCTACTCAGGTCTCCACGCGGCCTACTGTTTAAAATCGGCCACATAGTGTGGTTTGATCAGATCAATGGAGACAAATCTTTTTTCTTTTTTGCCGGCAAGAGGCGGAAGAAGTACTGTTCTTGTTCCTTGAACCGCCAGGACAGGTACAGATGTTCTGTAGGATGTTCTGGGATGGCCCAAACTCCTCCTTGTCCACGATCTTTTCTCTGACCAGGTCTCCAACCTTCGGGACCCAGGAAGGCCTTGCCGGAACCGGTTTCACTTCCCAAGTGGTGGTGCGTTTTACTTGGACATTGCTTTGTAATGCCCAGAATTCATTGAGTTCCTGTAAAACAGCCAAACGATCATTCTATTCAAATAGTTTTATATCCGCCACTGTGCTGGCACAATCGAGGTCAGGTACCCACATTCTTGTCCCAAACAGGATCTCATAGGGGGTACATCCTCCCAAGGATTTCTTGGCATATTCTTTGGTGCCCTCTGGACCCCATATAGGTGAAATAACCCAACTACCGCCCGTACCTAATACCCTTGCTGCTAAGTATTGCTTTAGGTCCCGGTTTTTCCTCTCCACCACTAATTTCCCTCGGGATGGTAGGGGGAGGAGTACCGCAAGGCCACGCCCATACGTTCCATGGCTTCCTTGTAAGCCCGAGAGCTAAACAAAGGGCCACGGTCGGAATGTAACGTGCCAATTGCGTATGTCCCGATAAAGACATGCAAATCCTTTATAACAGTTCGTGCGTCAGCCGAGCGCTGATGCCAAACCCATAGTAATCTAGTGCATAAATCCACTGCAACCAAGATGTACTTGTAGGCCCCATCTGAATTTAAGGGGCCGCAGTAGTCCAAATAGACACATGCAAGAGGTCTGTCTGAAACGAGTAATGGTGTTTGCGGTGGCCGTGCTACAGTGGAACCTTTCATCTGCTGACAGATGTCGCACTTTAGGACATACCCCTTTGTTTGTTTAGACAAACCTGGCCACCAGAATTGCAGCTTCAGTAATGAAATTGTAGCAGTGACTCCTGCGTGTGCTGAGCCCAGACCCTTGTGTGCAGCTGGAATTAAACCAAATCTGCGATCCATGTTTGGTATAACTCTATCCCCCACTCCTGGAATTTGAGCATACGTTGTGTTTTGCCATCTAATTTATAGGAGTATTTGAGTGGAAAGACCTTCGGTACGGCAGAGCCGTTCTTTGAGGCGTTGACAGCTATCAGTATGTCTCTGTCTATCCTCGTGCTAGAACGAGTGATTGCAGCAACGGCAGCAGTTCACACTGTTGCCTTGGTGGCTTTATCAGCCAGTGAATTCCCTTCAACGTGTATGCCAACACGTTGATGACTCAAGGTGTGAATAACTTGAGCCCGTGGCAGGCATGCTTTCATCTTTGCCACTTGTTCCCATAACAATTTATGCTTAATTGTGTAACCCTTTGAATCTCTAAACCCATTCCTGCCCCAGTAGTGAAGATATTCATTATAGGACAGCACACAATAAAATGAATCGCACACTATCGGTGTGGGGAATTCCCGATCTGTATATTGTAGTGCTAGTATCAGGGCTTTCAGCTCTGCCAGCTGTTCTGTACAATCTCCTAGAGATTGTGTAGTGGTATTGCTAGGATGGAACTTACCGTCCCGTATACGTCCCTTCACTATAGAAAATGCTGCGCAATACTGTTGTTTACTTCAAATGACAGGCTGAGCAGATCCATCAGTATAAATAATGTACTCATATTTTTCTAGAGGCAAGATTTCATTCGGGAGAGGGTTTTCCTGTTCGTACTGCAGGAACGCTTGTGTTTTCAGTGTAGGATCGTATTTGTAATCTACGTCTGTGGCAGTGAGGGAATTAGCCCATTGTATCCATCGTGGATGCAGTGTTTTTGCATTTGGAATACTCGCTTTGGTAACAACTTCTAAAGTTGATACCAGGGTAACAACTATTATGCGTTTCCCCCGTGTTAGTGCTCTTTCTCTCACTACAGCAGTCTGTACTGCTGTCAGTATTTTTTCTGTGGCCGCAAATCGCATTTCAGCATTTGTGTATAAATGTGACTTGTATGCAATTGGGACTGTCTCACCTTCATTGAAAGTGAAGTATGTATATCCTGATAAACACGGGACCCCCCGGATCACCAAGTTGGTAGAATTCACACATGTGAGCAAATGTTTTGATGCTATCATGTCAGCCTGAACTGAACGTAGTATATCTGTATGTTCCTGTGTCCACTGATGTGCTGTGAAATCAGGTCTGATTAAGTCGTAGAAAGGTTTTACTCTTTCTGCGTAATCCAGAATGTATTTCTGCCAAAATTTAGAAATCCTAAAATGGATTGCAAAGCCTTCAGAGTCTTTGGAGGTTGGAGCAACGCACACTTTTCTAAAAAGTTGGCTGCCAGGCTCTTGCCTTCACTTGATAGCTCATATCCCAAAAATAGGACATTGAGATGGGCAATTTTTGATTTATGGAAATTAAATTTGCAGCCCAAGTTGGCAAAACTCACAATTATGTTGTTCACCCTGCTCAACTGTTCAAGTAATTCATCGTCCGTCAGATAAATGTCATCTACATAGGACACTGCCTCCTCGTCGTATGTTTGTAAACATTCTGACACTCTTGCTGAGAATAGCCCCGGGCTGATCTTATACCCTTTGGGGCAAACAACAAACATTTTGCTGAGGGCCTAGGGCAGAGAATACTGTCAAATATCTGCTTTCTAGAGCTATATTTTGGCAGAAGAATCCATTCGAGATATCTAATGTAGTTTTGAATTTCTTCCGCACAATGTTATTCAATAATGCGGCACTATCTGCATTTTGAACTGCAAATGTTCGTATGCATGTGTTTAAATGTCGGTAATTTAAAACTAGACGATATGAATTGTCAGGTTTCATTACGGGAAACAAAGGATTGTTCATTGGGGAGGTGCAAGTCTGGATCACACCTTGGTATTCAAGTTGGTCTAAGATTTCTTTGACCTGTCTTTTTGCATCGTTTTTAAATAGGGTACTGTCTCTATGGATTTGGAGTAGATTTTATTGCGATTTCGTGGTGAGTCGACTCCAAGTCGCAACCTACATGGTTGCAGTATAATGCCGGAGCTAGCACTAGCGCCCACTCCTGCGCGAATGAATGTTTTAGAGATTCTGGAACGAGGTCGGAGAAAGCAGACAAAATTACGCTTTCCTCTTTTGGGCAATCCATCACAAATTCTGGCGGCCAATCTTTTTCTGCCAACAGAATGTCATATCCATATGTTAAGTTCTCCCAAAAGAGACCTTTGACTTTTCTTGAGATGTCCCCCTCTATTTGGAGTGTAATTTTGTGTAATCAATGTGGGACACTAACTCTTGTATCAGGTGTTTCCACCGTGATGTGTTCATTCAATACTGCTGTCACCAGAAAATCCTTCAGGTTCTGGCGAGCTATTGTTACTTCTGCCGCGCTGTCTAGCATCGTCAGAGCCCATTCCCTGTTCAGAAGCTGAGTCCTCAGTAACCTGGGCATGTCTAATTTTCAAGCCAGCTACTTTCTTCTTTTTGAATTGAGGCTTTGCTTTAGGTTGCTCTTCCTGTTTGATAATGTAATCTGAATTACGATGTGTTTTCCTTTTTGTCTTTGGTCGATCTTCTTGCTTTTGTTCTGATCGCGCGTCCCTCTCCAAGTTTTTTGATGAACCCTGGAAGTAACGAAAGAAACGTGCATCAGTGTCCAGATACCTGTCAGGTTTCCTAATCTTATCACGATTCCTAAGGTTATACCTCTTTTCAGAGGACTCCCGTTGGGGGGACCCACTCCTTGATCATGAATTCTTTTCTGTATTATTATTTTTATTTTGTTTGTTATCCCATTTCTTTTTAGAAGAGGGTGCTTGCTTCAAGTTGTCCTTGTCTGGACTACCTGCCATTTGAGGCTTCCCTGGTTTGGCTCCCAAACTATCTCTACCTAATGCAGCATAGGTTTCTTCGGTAATTTTTGGTAATTCCCGCTCCTTATTTATAGGAGCTATTTCCCTTAGGCGGTGGTGTATAGCCACTGCTGCTGCCTCCCCTTTTATGTTGCTCAGCATGATTGCAGAGACTTGGGCAAAGTTACCCATCAGTTTAATTCCCAAGTCCAGGGCAGGTCCTGAACGGTACTCATTCTGTATCTGTTTCAATACCTCCGGAACGACTGCTATGGAAGGGGTACCGTGTATTCTGATATATACGGCAGCAAAGATTGTTCCCCAAGTGGTACAATCCTCAATCGAGGGAACCATCCCCATTGGCAAGCAAATGGTTAGCATTCTATGTTTTTCCTGCGGACCCGTATGGGGAAATACTGTTTCTAGCTGTGCAATTTTTTACGCTATCCAGAACGGAATTTGCTCCCGTTTGGAGGGAATTGTTCCCATCACTGATTTTAGTGTCTGTGGGTTAATTGTAGGTGTGGTCTGATGTTGACCGACTGGAGCATTTCTCGCAGGTTGGACTGTTAATGTTTGCATGAAAAACTGGACAATGTGTCTGTATAGCCGGACTTTGTCTTTATATATTGTACGGACTTCATCTACTGGTAGTGTATCTATCTCAGGATGGGGAGTGTATGTCGCTAAAACCGGCCAGGTCACTCCTTCTATGCTGAGTGGACCGAGTCTTACGACAGATGTTGTGTGTGGGAGGGCACCTTTAAACCAGTTTCTATGTTGCTGGTAAGTTAACAGGACTCCAATGTCTTCGTATGGAATGTATTCTTCCGGTGGTTCAACTACAATGGATGTGTGGAACAATTTAGTCTGTGGATCTGCAAGCGGGAACTGAACCCAAGAAGAGAATACCCCTGATCCGAACACCTTGTGTGCCTCAATCATGAAGGTTTCAAAAAACAACAAGGGCTCCTGTGGAATGTAAAAACCTTATAAGTAGTAATCAATGCACAATGGCAATTATAATCGGAAGTGATGTCAGAAAGAGAACTCGAACTCCACACAAGGGATGCAGCTTATCCAATATAAATTTATGTAGAAAATATATACATATTCAAAATCTTACTATTTTTAGAAAAACAATACAACAATTAGTGTCAGGTGTCCCAGTGAAAAACAGAACCTTTTTTTAACAAATACAAAAAGTGCAACAAGGATATTCACAAGGTTTCACTATGAAATTCATGCGACCAAAACATTTGAAATCAATATTACAACACTAATCATCATTGTGTGTGTTGTGCAATGGTTCGCATTGATCTATTGTCGACGGCGTTTCGACCCTCAATTGAATAAAGGGTCTCCTCAGGACCTAGAATGTAAGGACACCTATAAGAAAAAAGGGGGTTTTGTTTTAAAATGTGTTCAGTCTGTAGCCAAGCGTATGTGCAACAGCAGGAGAATTAGAAGATGGACAGTTACCTAAGGGTGATCCTGCACTGCCCAGTGTAAAGACTGTGGCACCGTGTGAAGAGTGAAAAAAGAGAACTTACAGGGAACCCAGCGGGGTGCTGTAAGGACAAAAATGCACATAGAGTAAGGGTAAGCAAAACCAAACTTGTCTCACTCGTCTATTGGTAAAAAGGGAGGGCTTACCCCATGTAAGAGAGAGAGAGGCAGGCAGCTGTATACATTGGCCGGAGAAACTCGGCGATACAGGGCGCTTTGTAATGAAGACGCTATGTTAAAACAAAGAAAGAGTCAACAATATCACAGAAAATGAGATTTAAGCAATATCATAAAAACTAAGAAATGAGAGCAAGAGGCCTACCTGTGCGCAATGATAAAGGCACTCCGAGCGGAGCAATAAGTATACAATCGGGGATGCAATAATTCTCGATGTGAAAGACAGTCTGGAAAGCGTAAACAAACAGACAGTCAGAGAGACCAAGACCAGCGTCTGCACAAACTAGGAAAATATAGTGCTGAATAAGGGCCATACCGTAATCACAGTGATTGAATCCGCATAAATACGAGGAGCAGCGGCACACGGCACGTCTAGCTCGGTGCAATGACAAGAGCCAACTAAACAACTATCGCTTTTATCCAACCACTAGGCGGCGTGGCAGACCCAATTAATGGAGCCGGTTCATCAAACCAATCTGTTGTGCAAAGGATAATGTGTGGAATTAGACAACAGACTGTGTGGGGCAATCGTGTAGCACATGGATACAAAAATATCATGAATGACGATATTTACAAGAGGAGACTAGTCTAATTATCGTCAAGAGAATAAACCTGTCTGCGAGAAAACTCAAAATAGAATACACAGACGGGCTGCAATTATGCAAAAAATGGAGAAAAGTAGAAAAACAGAAGAAAATACTGCGAATGTAAAAACTGGTCCTATGACCTTGATCAAGCCATGCGATATCG
This sequence comes from Calotriton arnoldi, assembly GCA_963921515.1. Classification (NCBI taxonomy): domain Eukaryota; kingdom Metazoa; phylum Chordata; class Amphibia; order Caudata; family Salamandridae; genus Calotriton; species Calotriton arnoldi. The sequence goes on from CAWUFW010011798.1 coordinate 345,118, forward strand.
AGACCCTATTATGTGAATTCAAAAGGCAAGATAAAGGGTAAAACTGTGTTTATCCAAGAGGCAAGGAAAAGGGTAAAGCTGTGTTTATCCAACATTATACATGTTGAAAAACGAACGGTCTGGATACAATTCAGTTGTTAACATAGGTATTCAAGGACAAGGAACATGTGTGAGCAAATTATGCACATAGAGCAAGTTCTAGCCGTATCAGCCTATGTAAAAGAGCGTATAATGTGATTAGGTATTAAGAGTAGTGACGAAACCCCGCCATTCCTCAGCGGAGTTCAGTCCTTGTGCGATGGAATTAGTACGCTCAATCCATTGGCATTCAGATCGTTGTAGATAATGTGCTAAATCACCACCTCTAGTGGGAATTGTTATTTTATCAATCACTTGCCACTTAATATCATCCGCTGTATGATTCATTTCTGCAAAGTGATTGACCAAGGGAGCATTAGGTACAGAATTTCTGATTCTACTGCGATGCTGTCCTATTCTTGCCTTTACAGGTTGTTGGGTCTGGCCAATATAGGGTAGATCGCAGGGACAAGTAATGCAATACACCACATTTTTGGTATTACAATTCGCAAAGAATTCTAATGTGTGTTTCACATTCTCATGTTCAAAAGATTTGGTATTATGTGTGAATGCACAGGCCACACAATTGCCACATTTGTAATGACCCTTAACTTCAGGTAGACCCCAAGCTGCATGTAACGATCTATTGACTTGGACCGAAGTCTCAAGTGATGATCGGACAAGGTGGTCTTTGATATTTTTACCACGTTTGTACGCGAACATCGGGATTTCCATCTTGGAATCAATACTTTTAATGATATGCCAATTTTTAGTGATCAGTTTCCGAATTTTATTAGTGTGTATACCAAAGGTGGTGACACAAATAAGTCTGTTTATCGCGGGTTTTATTTTGGGGGCCAATAAAGTCTCCCTTGGACAAAACCAAGCTCTTTTCAGCGAATTTTTGACCAATTTATTGGGATATCCTCTGTTTAGTAATTTCAATTTGAGAGTATGAGCTTCCTTCATGTAATCCTCTTTTTAGAACAATTGCGACGTATTCGCAAAAATTGTCCGTACGGCAATCCGTCTCTAAGGGCACGGGGATGATGACTATTGTAAGTAAGTAACGTATTACGTTCCGTGGGCTTCCTGTGTAAAGATGTATAAAGTTTGCCTCCTTCATGTTGGATGTTTAAGTCAAGAAAGGCAATACATGATTTGTGTATTGTAGAGGTGAAAGTGAGATGCTGATTAGAGTTCAAAGACAAAACAAAGTTCCCAAAGTCAATTAATGTACCTGACCAGATCAGAAAGATATCATCAATGTATCTTTTCCAGCAAATTATTCTCTCACGAAATATATTCGTGTCTGTGAGAACAAAAGAATGCTCTATATAATTCATGTATATATTCGCTAGACTGGGAGCAAAAATTGCTCCCATGCTAGTCCCAGAGCATTGTTGGTAATAGTCTCCCTCCGAAATAAAGTAATTCCGGGTTAAAGCAATTCGTAGAAGTGATATAATGAAGCTTGTTGGTATTTGCATGGGTCGTGGTCTGGTATCAAGGAGAGATTCTATAACTTTTATGCTTTCATCCTGAGGTATGTTGGTATACAAAGATGTGATGTCCAGAGTAGCAAGCCAATCCGTGTCCGTATTGTATGGTCTATTCATCAACATTGATGATATCTTTCTGATCTGGTCAGGTACATTAATTGACTTTGGGAACTTTGTTTTGTCTTTGAACTCTAATCAGCATCTCACTTTCACCTCTACAATACACAAATCATGTATTGCCTTTCTTGACTTAAACATCCAACATGAAGGAGGCAAACTTTATACATCTTTACACAGGAAGCCCACGGAACGTAATACGTTACTTACTTACAATAGTCATCATCCCCGTGCCCTTAGAGACGGATTGCCGTACGGACAATTTTTGCGAATACGTCGCAATTGTTCTAAAAAAGAGGATTACATGAAGGAAGCTCATACTCTCAAATTGAAATTACTAAACAGAGGATATCCAAATAAATTGGTCAAAAATTCGCTGAAAAGAGCTTGGTTTTGTCCAAGGGAGACTTTATTGGCCCCCAAAATAAAACCCGCGATAAACAGACTTATTTGTGTCACCACCTTTGGTATACACACTAATAAAATTCGGAAACTGATCACTAAAAATTGGCATATCATTAAAAGTATTGATTCCAAGATGGAAATCCCGATGTTCGCGTACAAACGTGGTAAAAATATCAAAGACCACCTTGTCCGATCATCACTTGAGACTTCGGTCCAAGTCAATAGATCGTTACATGCAGCTTGGGGTCTACCTGAAGTTAAGGGTCATTACAAATGTGGCAATTGTGTGGCCTGTGCATTCACACATAATACCAAATCTTTTGAACATGAGAATGTGAAACACACATTAGAATTCTTTGCGAATTGTAATACCAAAAATGTGGTGTATTGCATTACTTGTCCCTGCGATCTACCCTATATTGGCCAGACCCAACAACCTGTAAAGGCAAGAATAGGACAGCATCGCAGTAGAATCAGAAATTCTGTACCTAATGCTCCCTTGGTCAATCACTTTGCAGAAATGAATCATACAGCGGATGATATTAAGTGGCAAGTGATTGATAAAATAACAATTCCCACTAGAGGTGGTGATTTAGCACATTATCTACAACGATCTGAATGCCAATGGATTGAGCGTACTAATTCCATCGCACAAGGACTGAACTCCGCTGAGGAATGGCGGGGTTTCGTCACTACTCTTAATACCTAATCACATTATACGCTCTTTACATAGGCTGATACGGCTAGAACTTGCTCTATGTGCATAATTTGCTCACACATGTTCCTTGTCCTTGAATACCTATGTTAACAATTGAATTGTATCCAGACCGTTCGTTTTTCAACATGTATAATGTTGGATAAACACAGCTTTACCCTTTTCCTTGCCTCTTAGATAAACACAGTTTTACCCTTTATCTTGCCTTTTGAATTCACATAATAGGGTCTCGATATCGCATGGCTTGATCAAGGTCATAGGACCAGTTTTTTACATTCGCAGTATTTTCTTCTGTTTTTCTACTTTTCTCCATTTTTTGCATAATCGCAGCCCGTCTGTGTATTCTATTTTGAGTTTTCTCGCAGACAGGTTTATTCTCTTGACGATAATTAGACTAGTCTCCTCTTGTAAATATCGTCATTCATGATATTTTTGTATCCATGTGCTACACGATTGCCCCACACAGTCTGTTGTCTAATTCCACACATTATCCTTTGCACAACAGATTGGTTTGATGAACCGGCTCCATTAATTGGGTCTGCCACGCCGCCTAGTGGTTGGATAAAAGCGATAGTTGTTTAGTTGGCTCTTGTCATTGCACCGAGCTAGACGTGCCGTGTGCCGCTGCTCCCTCGTATTTATGCGGATTCAATCACTGTGATTACGGTATGGCCCTTATTCAGCACTATATTTTCCTAGTTTGTGCAGACGCTGGTCTTGGTCTCTCTGACTGTCTGTTTGTTTACGCTTTCCAGACTGTCTTTCACATCGAGAATTATTGCATCCCGATTGTATACTCTATTGCTCCGCTCGGAGTGCCTTTATCATTGCGCACAGGTAGGCCTCTTGCTCTCATTTCTTAGTTTTTATGATATTGCTTAAATCTCATTTTCTGTGATATTGTTGACTCTTTCTTTGTTTTAACATAGCGTCTTCATTACAAAGCGCCCTGTATCGCCAAGTTTCTCCGGCCAATGTATACAGCTGCCTGCCTCTCTCTCTCTTACATGGGGTAAGCCCTCCCTTTTTACCAATAGACGAGTGAGACAAGTTTGGTTTTGCTTACCCTTACTCTATGTGCATTTTTGTCCTTACAGCACCCCGCTGGGTTCCCTGTAAGTTCTCTTTTTTCACTCTTCACACGGTGCCACAATCTTTACACTGGGCAGTGCAGGATCACCCTTAGGTAACTGTCCATCTTCTAATCCTCCTGCTGTTGCACATACGCTTGGCTACAGACTGAACACATTTTAAAACAAAACCCCCTTTTTTCTTATAGGTGTCCTTACATTCTAGGTCCTGAGGAGACCCTTTATTCAATTGAGGGTCGAAACGCCGTCGACAATAGATCAATGCGAACCATTGCACAACACACACAATGATGATTAGTGTTGTAATATTGATTTCAAATGTTTTGGTCGCATGAATTTCATAGTGAAACCTTGTGAATATCCTTGTTGCACTTTTTGTATTTGTTAAAAAAAAGGTTCTGTTTTTCACTGGGACACCTGACACTAATTGTTGTATTGTTTTTCTAAAAATAGTAAGATTTTGAATATGTATATATTTTCTACATAAATTTATATTGGATAAACTACATCCCTTGTGTGGAGTTCGAGTTCTCTTTCTGACATCACTTCCGATTATAATTGCCATTGTGCATTGATTACTACTTATAAGGTTTTTTACATTCCACAGGAGCCCTTGTTGTTTTTTGAAACGTTACTTACCCAGGCTCCCTGTGAGTTGGGTCCTCTTGTTCTTTTTTCGTTCAATCATGAAGGTAACACAGCCACCAGCGGGTACGCAGTGTTCTATTAACTTAAGAGTTACTGTATTTCTACAGTTCTCTGTAATGTTGAGAGCGTTATCAAATTCTTCTTCCCCCGTGCCTGGACCACTACTCGTGGACTCAGTCATTCTCAAAAAAGGAGAAGAATAAATGTTTTTAGAAATTTAGGGGTTTTGCACAATGTGGGAACCTTCTTCCTTACAAGCTTGTTAAACCTTCAGCCAATACACTGGGTATATCTGCTCAGCTGAGGCGGATTTCCCTTCCCAATGCAGATGTCTCTGAAAAGTGTGAGTAGGGCTTTCTGAGAAAGCACGACTGAACTACTCAGATTTTCACTATTAATATTAGAACCAAACCAACGTTGGCGGCACCATGTTATGTAGCTCCTAGGAATCCCCAGGACCTGCACGTTTTGGATGACCTAAACTGCGGGCTTTGTGTCCAAACCGCTTCCGGACACCCCCACAGGATATGTCAGCCGTTAGACCAGCTAGCTCTACAGTGCCACTACCACCCCCCTGTATCTTACAGTGCTGTAGGTAGTTTCTGGCAACCACTGATCATGACAACCCTGATTCCTCAGGGATCGTGGAAAACAGTACAGTACTCTTTCGCTCAGTCACTCGTGCTCACTTATTCTCAGAAAATACACAGGATGGCGATTAGGACGTTTCAATAAGTATTTATTGGTCCAGCGTCAGTCTTGTGTAAAACATATTTGCTGCGACAATCAGGAGACAGAAGCATACGAAAGAGATTGCAAGTACCAATATAGTAAATAGTAGATACATTTCTACCATAGTGCTAATAAGATGAACATAAGCAGTTCAGATAAAAACGGTAGCACTTGCATATTCCTAAAATGCACGCCCTAAGTAATTTGCCTAAATGTACCTAGCCTAGATCTGTATGTGTAGCATGTATATGCGTAAATGTAGCCAAAAATCCCCTAGGGAAGAACCATCCCCCTCACCTGATGGTAGAGAATGAAGGACCCCAACTCTGCTTGGAGGATGACACCCCGCAAGGGATGTCAGACCGCTGCGTGCTGAAGATTCAGCATGCAGGACCCCGTGTCAGCTTGGAAGGAATTCTCCTCTGATTTGTAGGGGGAATAAGGGTCTTATATACTGGAGTGGTCACTCCAGGGTTTCTTCTAGAATCGATATGTTTTGAAAACAATCATAAATGTTTTGAAAACAATCATAAATGTTTTTCCAAACAAATGCGATCATTCACAGCGGGCTGTTGGCCAAGGATGAAAAAAGTGGTGACCCTTATACAGAATAATTATGCCGTGCCTGAGGACATGTTTATGTATGCCAGGTACAGGGATTATGATAGAATACTAAGAGCCTGGTGTCGAAGAGACAGGAGCAAGCTACTAGGTAAAAGGTCACTTGTTCAGAACCGTTATTGTCGTGTGGATGGGACAATGTGTGTAAGGACTAGCCTAAAGGACATGACACGATTTCCTCCTTCAGTCCTGCCCGTGTGCAAAGTGTCGGACTGAGCATTAGAGTCGTATTTGCCAGTAATTGTGAGAGGGTTTGAGCGAGTGGTCGGGCTATTTAATTCCTGCTGTTTAAAAAAAAGACATTGTACCTAGAAAGCAGTTTTAGTTGTGGTTAGAGACAGCATAATGGGTAGAGTGCTCTTAAGAGGGTACTGAATTAATTTTAATTTCCTCCCAGAATTCCAGGCCATTAATTTGCCTACCCTTCTCTTTTTCCCAGAAAGTCCTTAAACTTTGTGTGACATCTTTTGAGGGCAGACAAAGGGACACGTTCATGCAGTAGCATAAAAGCAATACATAGCTTTAGCTGGTTGAACATACTGAAACATACCACCAAGACAAATCACAAGGAAGTCTGATATGGCAAGAGTAATGGGGCACCAATACGCCATTGATGAATTGGCCTTGTTGTGACCCTCCCTCACAACACAGCTCACATGGACAACAAGGAAACCAGGAATTAGTCATGTCACTGCGGGTCCTATCTCGAAGTCTTGAGGACGCTCTAAAGGGTCAGGGTTTTCTCCAAAATCAGCATTTCCCCACCACCACCAACCTGCTGTGTTGCATTCCATTTCTTTGCAATGTCATGCAAGGCGGCACAAATCGCCCCTTGTGTGTCTTAGTAAATATCACTTAAGGACTTGTGTTGCCTTGCGTGTTGCTATTGCGTGGGCCTAAATCTGCATTTTCAAAAGATCTCTTACTAATTAACACCTGGGCTGAAAACCCTGTGCATGTTAGGTCAGGCATTGTCGAGGGCAGTAAAGCTTGCCAAGTACTTGCCCAGGGTCTTGATAATGTCCTCTCCGAAGAGGAGGCCCTTGGGATTCTTGGAGGGTTGTCTCTCAGCCAGGTCCCCGAGTTTAGGGCCAATCTTCATGAGAACTACTCTATGCCTCTCTGCATTAATGCCAGCATTGACATTTTCAAGAAGGGCCAAAGCCCTTTGGCTCCAGCCTCTGAGGAGGTTTACATCTAATGGGAGCTCATTGACATGTGTCTCTTCGGCCACGTCGATGATTCTTGCCAGGGGTCAGAGAACGTCAAGGAGGCGTTTCTGACAAGCCTTAAAGGATCTCTCAAGCCCCTTCCTTAGGTCCCTCCCTAGCTTAAAGAGGAAGGTAATGAGCTCCGGGTCTAGGGGGTCAGGCACACTTTCTTATGTATTAAAGGCCTTGAACATTTGGCCTTTAGAATATTACGCGCCTCTTTCTCAAGCGGGTTCCTAATCCATAGTTTGATGAATTTTCCCACATGGTCCAGGGGCCACCACCCAGTACTCCTGGGGTGTCTAATGTTGTGTGGGGGAAACATTTCCTCCCCCAATGGGTCTTTAACTATTCCCTTGGAGGTAGAAGGGGTTTCATCCTCATTAAAGAGGTCGTCCTCATCAAAGTCCCCCTGGATAAGGTCTAGTACACATTTCAAATTAGTGCTGCATAGGACACCCATCCCCTACGAGGTGCTTAGACATCCCATTCTTTTTGAGGTGCTTAGAAACCCACCTGTCTTCTTTGAGGTGCTTGGACCTTCCAATTGTTTAGGAGGACATTGTTCCTTGACTGTGGGGTAGGAAGCTCGCCGCACATCGTCAGCCTGTGAAGGTACTGCGGAGCACCCTGCAACCACCCACCATCAACAAACCTCACAGGACTTTTCCCTCCGCCTCACCTGCGTGCTGTGAATCATGCGATGCATGAAAGAGATATGGCAGCCTGGCAAGTGGCGCTCCACCATCCAGGCCACCCTTTTTACAAACTACTGTTGTAGTGCAGTGCAGCCCGACAGCCGCCAGGGAGCACAAGGACAATTAATGGCTGCATTAAAGAAGCCATATCAGCCAGCCGCAACAGCATCGAATGGCCACCATTGGCCCGTCAATGAGGACGTAACACGGAGGCAAGCACACCTGACCATGTTCACCCACTCTTGCAGTTGCACGAATGACTTGGCCGTGGTTTCTGTCGGTGAACCTGCAGCGACCCACTCGCAGCTGTGCACAACCCATGCGGTCCAATTTGTGACCCATCGGAAAAGGCCTTAAGGGGAACCCAGCATAAGAGATGGTCTGGAAGCTGCTCCACCGACAGGTTACTGGGATACACAGGGGCCTCAGAGGAAGACGTCACAGTCCTAACCAAGTTGTCCATCACTGAGACAAGACACCCCAACAGTATGCTCTGCAGCAGACCTTCACCATTGCTCCTGATGCACCCCAAGTTTTAACTTTTAACTCCAACAGCATCATCGCCTGATCACTCACGACCGACCAGCATTGCAAGGGTGGACTTCAACCCAACCAACATGCTGTCAAATGATCTGGACTCCATCTGCACAGTGTTCGTGCCCAGAGTCATCTTGTTAAACCGTGGAGGCGTGCAGTGACGTCCGGGGGCTCCCAGCTGACCCTGTTCATTTGTCCAGTGCTGTCCTGCAGACTGCTTCTCAAGACTGAGCAACTCAGTGGTGTCTAATTTGTTTTCATTCCCACAGTTTGAACATTTAGTTTTGTTTTCAATAAAGTTTGGGAGGAATGTAATGTCCTGCAAGACACATACTTGTGTTTGTCATGTAGCTACCTCCAGCCACTTCCCGAGGGCTGGCTTTACACCCACACCCATCCAACAGAGGCGTCACCGGGCAGGTGACCCTGACAATAAAAGAGCTGAGGCGCTCAAGCTTGGAGCCAGTTTAGCACCATGCCACACTGTGTCTGTGTCCTTCATTCATTGACATGTGTGTCTAAGGCTCGCAACATAGCATTGGGCTCTGTAAAAGACAGGTCCAGTCAGGGAGCACAAAAATCAGTTTTAGGACAACACCGGTTTGCACGTTGACACCAGCGGCGGCTCCTCTGCTATGGTGGAGCGTCGCCACACCTGCCAGCAGCCAAAAAACTAAAACTATAATAAACCCTTGTTTATTATCGTTCTATTTTTACTCTCGGAGCCAAGGCATGGGGCGGGGCTAGGGGGATGACAGGCTGGTAGAGGAATGGTTGCACTGCTGATCAGTGCGCATGACGGTCAGGCCGCCCAAACTGTCATGCGCACTGAAGCTCTCTCCAACTTGAGCTGCGTTGCCACAGGCACAGGCTCCCAGTCTAACTGGGAGTGCAAATCATTGGCGCTCAGGCCAATCATGAGGCTGCGTTCAGCAGCATGAAAGCAGCCTCAGAATTGTCCAGAGTGGACTCTGGTAGCCTGTGCCTGCAGGGAGAGGAGCGCGAATGCATGACAATATAGTTCCTAATTTTCTGCCTTTTGTTGGTAAACATTCAAGGGTTAAACAGCCCAGTGTGGAAGAGTGCAGAGTTGGACTTTCATATGCAGATGAATGTCTGTCTCACTGCTAAACGGACTAACATTATCACTCCATGGAGAAAAAAACCGACATGCTAAAAAGAGGATATTTACCACAACAATGGGATCAGCAGCTGAACGGGTCTAAAAAACACAATGAGAAAAGAAAATCAAAGTGCTGACATCCCTCTGGGGGAGCCGAGCCTCAGCTTAGAACTTGATGTGATATATGTGGCGCCTACGACACCACAATGATGTTGCCCCACATTTAACACGTGAATCACATGCTGCCCTCTGAGGAACACCAGTGAGCTAACATTTCGGACAGTGAAACTTTACGTGGCGGGTGAGCATATCTCAGAAAAGGTGCATTGAGCGCGTTGGAAGAGTAACAGGAATAAAAGGCGTGACAATATCCAAATGACATTGACTCGCATTCGCAGATAAAGAAGCTGTCTAGATTTTAAGTCCTAAAAGGCGACATCCCTTCTTGATCGCTCTTAATCAACCAAGCTGCTCTTTTATCCACCATTTGTAATAGCATAACCGTTTACTATTCTTGGTGTACGATCCCTTTAAAGGGTAAGTCACGTGTTACCGGAAGACGAAAAAAGACGTTTATGACAGGGCGCGCGGGAAACTTATTCTTGAGATTAACTGCCCTTCTCAGAGACTCCAGTACTTCTCACGCCCCCGTCGGTGGTCACTAGCACGCGACCACCTCTCTTGTGTCTGCCCCCCGCCGCTCCACTATACACAACATAACCCATCTCGGTCTGCCTACTTTGAACACCGGCATCGACCGGCCCCCTTCAGATCTAGGCGCACAACCCGGCCTCCTCTCCCACACGCGCCGCAAGAAAACACGCTTCTCGACACGCCCACACCATCCATACCCACGCGTATTGGCTTACTGCTGTTGTCAGTCACTTGACAGGCCCAACCCGCGACTTAGCGCCAAAGGTGATTCGTTCTTGCCGGGCGCGAAACGTAGCGCGGGAAAACGGAAGAGGCGAAGGGAGCTCGGTGCTGCCAGCCCGCTTGACCTGTCAGAGCCGCCTGGCTCGCCCGCCACCTGTCAGCGCACGGCAGGGGACCTAAGTGCCAAAGAACAAGAGAACAGCTTGAGGGTCACATCGGAAAACCGGGGGATTCGGTCGCCCTAGAGGCGCAGGTGACAGGAACCGGCGTGGGACAATCATTTTGACTTCACAGCGGATCGACCGCTGCCTGCCGTACAAGAGCAGCCCACGGGGTCCTGCGCGCCTACACTGGAGAATGATGGCCGAGCTGCCGCCCGCTCCTCTCCAACCACCGGTCGTATTCTGCCACGATTCCCCAAAGCGTGTCTTGGTGTCTGTCATCCGGAGCGCCGCAGCCACCACGCCCATCAAGCCCAAGCGGCCGGCCGAAGCCCCAACCAGCCCAGGCTTCAGCGACTTCATGGTGTACCCGTGGCGGTGGGGCGAGAACGCGCACAACGTGACTCTCAGCCCGGGCCCCCCGGGAGTGGTGGCGCGAGATCCTGGCGGTAGCGCGAATGGACCTACGCCGACTGCTACTGCCAGCCCCTGCTGCTCCCCGGAGTCGTACAGTCGAGCACCACGGGGAGAAGGGGGCTGCGCTGAGGGTGAATCTGCCTGCAGTCCAGACAGCGCCAGCTACAAGGTAAGATTGACGTTCCAGGAGTTCATTGATTATTCTGCTTTGCTTGTGTTTTTTTTTTTTTTTTTTTTTTACACCACACAGGCGCGCTTTTCGCGGTAGTGAATGGATTTAAATAAGTTCTGGGGGCGGTATTAGTTGGGTGTTTATGATGTCACCTCCGCGCGCCAAATCACTCCAGTGCATCTGCGCGTGTTTTCTGGTTGCTATGGACATTTTTCCAACAGGTTCCGGAACCAAGTGCGTAGAAGACGCAAGAGCGTGCATCTGTTTCGGAGGCGTCAGAACTGTGCGCCTTCCTGCTCCCACCAAGAGGGTGGGCTGTAGGCTATGATAAGCACGTTTTTGGCGATTTGCTTAGTTATTTAAATGGTTGATTCTGGCTTTTAGTTGTATGGTGTGAGTTGGTTGCTGCAACAAAGCAAGCATTTATAAAACTACGTGTACTTTATATTCCACTGAAACAGTTTGAGGGCTACGTGCATATCGCACATTTTCAAACATCCTGTAGATCGCAATAAGATTCAATACCTAAAAATGTTTTGTGCCTTTGCCTTGCGTGATGTGCACAGTAAATATTTGCGGCCGACTTTCAAGAAACTTTCACTTCGTACAATAAAATAAGCTACTTAGGCGCACTTTAACCTACAAACAGCGTCAATTGGAATTTGACAAAGTTCCTGGGCACGGGATATGATTGACTTCAAACTGCGGACGGTCGCAAGCAAGAAATCGTAGTCTCGACCAATTAGGTCACCACTGTTTATAAAATGGTGTCAATCAGGGCTTCGGGCAAGGCTTATGGTTAAATTTTAGCGTTTTATATGCTTATTTGCTTTTGATTATCTTATTTTACACTGGTCATAGTTTCTAAGTACGGTATCAATATTATACAGTCAGCTAAACTAAAATGTAGAGGAAAAGAAAATTGAGTGGGGACAAAAATCATAATGGGGAATGGCTAGCTGAGCGTGCAGAGTCGTTAAAAGGCACTGAGCATCCTGGGCATGTATGAGATGTAGTTGACAACCTAACATGTTACGAAAAGGTGAATTAGTCAGTCATGTAATAATAGTATAACCATCCATTTACTTTAATATTCTAAACAATATCACTTGAGATTGGGGGGAAAGAGTACAGAGAAATCTAGCAGGGACTAAAATGAAGTATTGGGGGAATAGCAGCATAGAACAAGCATTAAAAATGCAATAGGTCTCGCCTTTCATTAAGTTAAAGCCATTTGCTTTGCTATACAATACCATTAGCAAAGCAAATGGCTTAAACTTCATCAAAGGCGAGACCTATTGCATTTTCAATGCTTGTTATACTTACCATCAGGGCGAAAACCAAATTATTAACTCTGCAGCAGTACCACCCTTTACAGCCTTTGATGTAACTTCAAAAACTGCATTAGAGTTACTTCATAGTCTCATCGTTTCACAACTGAAGCATTTTCAATATGCTATAATGTAACGAAGTCATGGTTGTTACTTATTCATGTTATGCAACTAACAACCATTGACAAAGCCAATAATACTAGCTTGTTGTAAGTGTAATGTTACTTGCCGTATTATATATCTGGATGTAATGACAGAAGCAGCAAATACCAGTCAGGTGGCACACTAAACTAAGCAGACTTTCAGTTTACATGTTTTAAGTCACGCCCGAAATTACATCGGCCACGCCCCTTTGAGGGACCCCCCCCCCCTTTTTTTGATCCCACTTAAAACCCTGCCTGCAGCTATACCAGTGACCAGTCAGTGAACGCCGCCACGTGAGGCAACTGGTGTCACACCAAGTAAATTATAATGTAATCTACAGACAGACGTGGGGATCTCAAGCTATTAATACAATGCTTCTCTACGGCACGTGCCATCACATGGGGATGCAGAGACCGCCATGAAGGGCAATGTTTCTTGGCCTTGTATCACTAATTCCCTTTGTAACATGTCAGCTCGCCAAGCACTAAACTCTTTGAAGAATGGCTGCGCAGCACTACAAACTGCGACCTTCCAGAGGGGGTGCACACTTCAGCCCCATCATTCATCCATCACTGTGACCTTCACTCAGAACGACTTAGCAGGTACAATAACCCGCTGAGCTATATTTGAACCGCACCCATAAACTTGCTGGTACATGCACTTATGCAGCAGGTGCATTAACCCCGAGTGTCCTTACCGCCTTGAAATGATGCCTAATTACCCAGTCTCTGGCACCGGCCAAATTCACGGAGTTGGGAGCCCAGCTCGACAGCCTTGAAGCTGCATAGATACAGCACATGCTCATCGCACGGGCTACGCCACCTTCGTTCCTACTGGCCACGTTCAGAAACACCCCGCCCACACCTTCACGTGCCAGGAAAAAATACCAACGGAACGCTGGGAGTTGTGGTCTTGGAGGAAACTGGGAAGAGGTTGAATGGCGGGAGGCGATCACAATAAAATCATGTGTGTAGAGGGTTACTCAATCCGCCTCCTGTAGCGATGTGTTTATGCCACACATTTCTGGTTAAATCCTTACACACTAGATCAGTGGGTTAATGCATTGATTGGTGTACATTATTGGTAAATTACAAACTGAACAAGTTAACTTAAGGGGTTAGTGCACTTTTTGCAAGGAATTGGTGAGCAAGTTACCAGTGTCATACCAGCAAGTTATAGAAGGGGGTGGGGCGGTGTCATGCAACCGACGAATGAGCGAGCGAATGGGGAGGGGGAGTTGGTAAGGTGCAGTTGTGTGTGCCCGTTCAACTTCAGGAAGTTAGTATAGGGGTTAAACCACTGCTGCAGAATAGTTGTGTAAGAAGCGCAGAAAAAGGGAAGATTTTGTTTTATACCGAAGAGAAACAAACGATTTCCCAGAACCACAACGACGTCTCTTTTCCTCATTTTGTTCTCTCGTAAACTACACTGTGTTTAGATGAAGGTTGAATGACTGCCTACAAGTAAAAAAAAAAAATCGGTCTGCAAAAATAGTTCCTGGAAGGAGCCTGGATATCCATCCTTCGCGTCGACTCGTTCCCTTCCAGGAACACCCTCAGGCGGATGCGCGCACAAGACCAGGCAAGTACATTATGTCGCAAGACTTCAGTTATGCAAGGTTCAGAGGAACGGGACATGCATCATATAGCGTGTCAGAGATAAAGAGACAAACGCAGCATTTAATTGGAAGCCCAACCCACTCTAACCCATTCGAAACCATATCTCCAATCCTGAATTTTCCACATAAAAATCCGTGATTTCAGATGCGTGAGTCTAACTAGCTCAATGGTAACAAAACTACAATACCCAGACTGCATTAGGATACAGCTCAAAAGTCCAGGGCTGAAAACAAGTTCTGTAATGACCTAGGGAGTGCTGGTCACCCTGTTTAGAAATGTGGCAGTCTGGTTGACAGGGGTGACTACCAACGTTGAGCAGGAGTCCGGTGCCGACACCCGGTGATCCCGGCGGATTAACCAATTAAAGTGGTGGTCGCTGCATCGCCTTCGTTGACCTGAACTGCCCGATTCCACCTAGTGGCTCTTTTTTCCTAAAGTTTTACAGTGGTTTTAATGTGACCATTTTATAATTACTTCTTTTCTGGTAAGGCTTTTGTGCTGGCAGGAACCTACCTGCCTGTACCATTTTGGAGTGTGTAGGGGGGAGCTGCGTGTGCGTGTGTTATACAGAGAACACGTCTTGCTCTCTTGCAAAGCGTTCTAGCGCCTTTGGACCAAGTCTGCGCTATAGAAGACTGTAAACGTGATGCGTCTGCGCGTGTTATACAGAGAAGTTAGAGAACACGTCTTGCCCCAACGCCATTGCGCTAAAGAAGATTGCAAATAATAAAATAAAAAAATATAAAGTACACGTCCCTGAAGCGCAAGAGCATAAGTGCCCAGGGAACTTGCCGCACCTCTGGCTGCGTCCAGTGCCCGCTGAAAGGCCGCTGCAGTGTTGATATAGGTGCTCGCCCTGGAGGACGTGAAGCCTTTCGTGGCAGTTCACATGTCGGCCTTGAAGTTTGCACTGTGCGTTTGTAAACAGAGCCTCGGCCTCAAGGTGCCCGCGGTCAAAGCAAACAGGGAAAATAAAGACTTCTCTACTAGGCACGCGACATGGCTGGGACCAGGGCTTTAACTTAGATGAAACAAGCGCGGTACCGCAAAGGCAGCCACGTGTTTATGTTCAGCATCGCGCTCACTTTAAGTAAGTGAAAGCGCAATGCGAAAATAAACACGCAGCTGACTTTGCCAAAGCCGAATGTGAAGAAAAAAGTGCGTACGGACTAATGCAGGAGAGAGTGTCACGCTGCCAGTAAACGATCCAATGACGGTAGGCGGGGCCAAAAGGAGACAAGGCGGCAACAAGGAGGGACTAAGAAGCCTCCTTTACAATCAGAAGCCAGCGTTTTGCATGGAAGATGACGCTACCCAATTAAAAAGATGGGCGGGGCTTCAACTCCGCCTCCGAGGGCTTCGGAATCTGTATTGATTCCAAGAAGCTCTCGAATGCCGAGAGCAGCGCATGCGCGCTGCTATCGCCAGCCGAGACCTAAAAAGGTAAGTGGGAATATGCCATTGAAACTTTACATACATTGAAACTTTCCATATAAGGTGACAGATGACAGTGAGGTGAGGTAAACATTTATAAGGTGGGAGGATTATAACAAAGTTAGACCTGCCCAAGCAGAAGGGAACAGAGAGCAAGGAGCTGCACGGACAAAGCCCACAGAGGTTGCTTAACTAGTCATTCGCACACAGATGATTCTGTAAGAGTGAATAAAAGATTTGTTATATTATCTTAATTTGCGGAGCACAGCTCATTGCCTGTGAGAGTATTCAGGTGCTAGAGCAGCTTAGTGGGCTTCTGGTCCCCGCAGAGTTATTCAGAAACTGGATCTCCAGCTTCTTGTGAAACTTAGGAAGTGAAGAGGCTATGATGTGTTGTGGAGAACGTTCCAGGCTTTGAACGTGATTTAGGAGAATGAGCGACCTCCTGCTCAGTTTTTGTGCTTGCAGGTGTGTGTGTGTGTGAGTGAGGTTGATCGTGGTTGGCTGGTTGACTGGTGAAAGTGTGTGAGGTTATTATGGTATGTTGGTCTAGTGCTGTGTAGGGTTTTGCATGTGTAAGTAAGAAGTTTACATTGGCTGTGTTTGTCGATGGGGAACCAGTGAAGCTCCTTTAGGTGTGGCAAGGGAGGTCTAGTATAAGTCTAGCGGCGGCGTTCCGGATGGCTTGGAGTCTTTGTAGCAGTTGCTTAAAAATCCTGGCGTAGAGTGCATTGCCATAGTCGAGCCTGTTTGTGACGAGTGTCTGGGTGACTGTCTGTTTGGTGTTCTGCGGTAGCCATTTGAAGAGCTTGTGTAGGATGTGGAAGCAGAAAGTGCTCACTGCATCAAGAGTTTGCCATCTAGGACAACCCCTACATTTCTTTCATGGTTGGTTGGTGTTAGTCCTAGCTCTGGCCACCAGGTGGAGTCCCAAGGGGAGGTCTTGTTTCAGAAGATCAGCACCTGTGGCTTGTTGAAGTTGAGCTTCAGGCACATTGAAAATGAGCATTCTTGATAAGAGAAATCTTTCCAGATTTTGAAAGTAGTGCCAGAGAAGGAACTGCAAAGTGCAGCCTTATGAAAAAGGAGAGTAGAGCAAGATCTGTTGTCTTTTCATTGTAGGCTATGGGAGTCCCCAGAAAGGGGTACCTTGTATCTGAAATCTCGAGCCAGGCTCAAGCCAAATTCCTGTCTGTGGCTCAATCCTTTTGGACCCTCAAGCATAAAACAAGCCTCACTTTAACATGACTTTTGCCTGCTAACCACGCCCTAACTTCATGACCAAGAAATAAAGAGACCCAATTAACATTTGGTGTAAAACAGGAGAGAGAAATAGATACCCATTGAGTGACTGAATTTCAAAATGTGAAACCAGAAAACCTGGGATCAATCCCAGCTTCACCACATAAATAAATTGTGTGATCTTAGGCAGATAATTTATTTCACTGAGCTTCCTTTTTCTTCATTATCACATATGAGAGCGCCTTCAAGCAAGTGAGTTCAGAATGTGCGTGGTGCAAAAAACACTTGCGTTTTATTTTCTAGACTATATTGTTTCTCCATGTATAAACATCTAGGTCACATTGAGTGCACATGATAACTAACTTGCTTCTTAGTTCACTAATGGCATTGTTGTCATGGCAGGGAGAGCCAAGCACAGCCAATATTATAATACCCCGCCTGATTAAATGTCAGCAAGAAGTTCAAAAGGCAGCAGAATGGGGGTGTGGTGCGTAGAGCACAAGTCTGAGATATGGAGACAAATAACTAAACAACAAGAAAAATGACAAACTCTGCAGCACAAATATGTACATGAAGAGCTTTTATAAATCTTACCTATGGTAACAGACTTTCCAATTACCCGAATTAGACAATATGCTTCACACAGCCGGCCTCCAGGCATGTCAATTGGAGTGCCGGTCCGAAAGATTGGAGCAGCTCTCTTCAAAACAATGCACTTCTTTAAAGCTTTTGTTTTTGGCTTTGCCTGATTTATATGTAGCGCAGTAATATGCTCATTGGGTTCCTCACTAGGTGAGGCCAGTAGCCAGGAAAACTGGCTTGCCCTGAAAAACAACTCGCCACAGCGAGTAACTTTTTTAAGGCCTGCTTCACCTACTGTGAAACATGACCAACACTCGCCAATGGCAATAAAAGGCATGTTACATTCTGTGCATCCCCATACATAATGGGTAACCCTGTAATATGGACCATTCTTGTCACCAGAACTCCTCTGTGGCATAACGAACTAGAAGGCCAAAAGCAAAGTGGTTTGTAAATGTCCCATAACTTTGAAATGGTAATATAGCACACTATTACACATTACCCAGCATTTATTTATGTATCTATTTATTGCAGGTTTATTTTGTGGTGGGTAGCTTGATAATACTGTTTTCTTCCAAGTACATCTAACAATGGCGTCACATGGCTCAGTTAGGCCCGCTAAGAAACACTGCCGTTTTAACATGCACACGTTTCTTAAGTTGCCATCTTTTTCACACAGTGACTTTTGACACATTTGCTTGCGTGACAGTGCAGGGTTATTTTCTCCGAAGTTATTCCATCATTCATTCACTCTGTGCTTGGAAGCGTCTTTGGGTGCCTCTGGTGGTCCTGTTCCTGATTATTGGGACTGTGATTTAAAATGTTTATGCTCTGCAATGGAGGTCCCATTGCAAGATCGAATGGAGCTGGCACTACCACATGCTCTCCTGTGCCGTGAGAGCATGGTACAATGCTTCTGCACATCTTTGCTGCAAGAACTGAATGAGCATTGTTTCCTGTCCCTTAGGCCTGTCTGGCTTCACTGCATACAGCTGGTATTCCGCGGTCTTTCTAGGCACTTCCAAGTGTGCCTTGGACTTGTGCCTAGGAACGCAATTGGTGGAGCCTTCGGGCACAACTGTAATAGTGGACCCCTTAAAAGCCCATTTGTTTCACTGTGCATGCCTTTGCTTCTGAACGCATTATACGAGCCTTCCTCGGATGCTTCTGCTGAATTGGATCTTGGCTCTGGTCCTGCAGAACTTCCACTGGCTATGGTCACTCTCTCAGCGGCTGCTGTGGGGGCTGGATGGGAACACATTTGCTCGATAAACCTGCTTCGAGGTGCTCCTTTGGGATCATCGTCTGCGGTGGCTGGGAACAAAAATGTTTTGTCTACTTCTCGGAACACATAAACAATTGGCTATTCCGTTTAGTAGGAACTTTTTTCCCGGCCCATTTTAACATCCTAAATAGCTCTTAAATTTGTTTTGAAATCATCCTGTGCTGCCTGGCACCCTACTGGTACCTGAAAGCTTGGTGCTGCTTCTATATAAACCCCCGTTAATCTGAAAGAGGAGCTGATATCACAGTAGGAGCCGATCTCAGCCTGGAGGTTGTGACTGCCTGACGAAGCATCTTCTAATCTCCCACCCCGGGTGAACCTGGCCTAGAGGCCACAACTGCACAAGGAGCACCCATCTGATTTCAGTTTGGAGGTCGCACATATGCTGGGTATTCTGTTGTGTGGCTCCATTCCCGAGCAAAACTGCCACAGTGCGTTGGTTGGCAGACACCACTGAGCGCATCAGTCCAAGGAGCACCCACCAACAGCAACTGACCGTGGCAACAGGAACAGGCAGATGGGCCTCCAACAAGAGACTAAGGCAGACTCATTAACAACCATTGTTGTGGCAAGAACATATTCTCTATCTGGGCTCCCTCTCGCTTGGATCTGGGAAGGCTATCAGTTTGACCGGAGAAACTGTTGCTTGCCCGTGTCTGTTTTGTTGGTGTTGGGTTAGTAGAAAACCTGTACAGCATTTAAGATTCAACATGCTTCCTTAATGTGCATGGAAAGTAACTTTAGGAGGCTCTTTGTGTGTGTTAGCAGTCATGGCAACTGTTTTTCTTTTGACTGTGGGGAATCCATTGTTCTTCACTCAGCCGAGTGTAGGGCTTTTTATAGAAAGATTACACGCTACATCGCTGACTTGCGTTGCAGGGCTCTGCATGTGAAGTTGTGTTAAGCTAACATTGCCTGCATGTTTCTAAAGTGTAAGTTGGACTGGTGAATGACAGAGCTATTGATTTTACTGTGCTTTGCCAGCTATGTGGCATTGTAATCGTGTTGTGTACATGGAGTAGGTCTATCTGAGATGAGTTTTGATTTTATTGATTAGTGGGGAGGAGTGCAACAACGGTATGTGGTGTTTTAGTTAATGGTAGAGTGCTGTTGGATGACAAACGAAAGCCCAAACATTTGTGTTGGTTGAGTGTTGTAAGCGATGTTCATCTAATTTTTAATGCAAATTGTGTGTTGGTTTCGGCAATTAGAGTAGTCATGTAAAAATCTTAATTCTCCAAACCACAGTCACTCTTACACATTTGTGTGAAGTTGGTTGGCTCTCCTTCAGAGTGAGAAGTTAGATAGGCTGCCCTGTTGGAGAAAAGCAGGAGATGAAGTGCAGTCTCTTCTGACATAGAAATCCCAGTACAGTCATGGCCAAAGCATTAAAACACCAAATAAGTGATAATCGAGACATTTCTCAAAAAAAGAGACATGGAAACCTAGAAAGTGGGGTGTCTGTATCTGACTGAATTTGGTACTGTTGGAGAATTACAATTAAGGTAGTCTATTAGAGGACTACTAAGCCCATAGAGTTCATGAGGGATGAGAAAATGACCCCTCCTTCTCTGGCAGCCAGCTGCTTTTCTTCCATTGATATTTTTATCTATGTGCAGACCCCAGCCAATTTAGTCCTTTGATTTAAGTGTCTGCCTCTGCTAGACGAAAATTTTATGTTTTGCTGCTTCAGGTGAGGGAATGCGTGCAGAGCGGGGCAGTGCAGTGAATCTCCCAGAGTTGGTAGAACACTGCACACAATGCTATAGGTCTGGTAAAGACTAACAATTACACAACGGATCCACTAAACTTAATTTCAAATTAAGTTAAAGATCAATAGCTTTCCCCCATAGTAAGTGACCTTTCAACAAACATGAACAGAGAGAAGCAGCAGCCCTATGTCAACAGTTCAAGAAGCAACTTTCACATAGATACATAGAGGTAAGCTTCCAAAGTACACCGCAACGTGCAATAGATGCATGCAATATAAGCATTTATAATGAAATGCCATAACACTCTCCTTGGCACTCGATGATGCATCCCCAATAGGAAGCAAAGAGGTTTAATTTGCATTGGCATACGTATGTTGCATCAACGTAGTCTACATATTGGCTTCAAATATTCCCCAATATGGCAAGATTGGAGTCTGTTATTCAATCCAGGGCCTAGGCCTTTGTGTCGTGTTGTCTAGCCACTGAGAATGTGGTACACTAATACAAAGTCAGTGCATTGCCAGCAAATGCTTGACTATCAAGAAGTCGGATAATTTGAACCTTGGGATTTGCATTGCCTATTAGATGCAGGGATACCTGAAAATCAGGAGGCAGTAGGCAAGTGAAGCTTAACAAAGGAGGGCAACGTGTTATCCATTTCCACTGTGTCAGGACTCCTGGGAAAGTTCCAAATCATGTGCGTGAACTCACCAGGAAATTAGTAACCACATGGGTACTTAGTTGGAATCACGCAGTGTTGTTTTACTGGTCTAATATATACTCTGGCTGACATTAAGTTGGATTAGCTGATATCTGGCATAGGGCAAAAGCGGTTTAATCAAATTATTGCAACCCCAGGACTCTTGTCAATGACACCAATTGTTGGTTTGGCTCGCCAATATATTGTTGCAAATTGTTACCTATGTAAAAGCACGTTGATGATCACGGTCTCCATACCATTCTGCTTTCTGTCCCATGCATTCCAAAGGAAATGTTAAGAATCCCATCACACACCCAATAACTATTCAGTGTCCAGAATAATTCCTTGCCTTTTGAATGTGATTGATCAGCTATGGTCAAATGCGTGGCAGGAATTTTCTATTTGAACCAGCCTTTTCCCTTATCATTTTTTTTCCCTCCTACCATCCTCGATGTGCATTTAGAGATGAACTGACTGAAATTCATCAAGGAAGAACATAGTGTAAATTAGTAGTATGTGTTGGAAAAAGGACCCAATTTTTAATTGCTCTCCTTTTGTTAAGCAGGATGGTACTCGCCGGGGCAGACCAAGAGCAGATACAGTTCGAGAATTGATAAACGAGGGGGAGAATTCCTCCAGCAGAATCCGTTGCAACATCTGCAACCGGGTGTTCCCACGAGAGAAGTCGCTACAAGCTCATAAAAGAACACACACCGGTAAGTGGGGCATGCTATGACCAGAAACCTAGCAATAATGCCAAAGAAAACATATGCATGCAGTCCCAATTGACCATTAATTGTTTGAATGCTGCGTAACAGTGTCAACATTTTCTATACTTGAACCCCCTTGAAATCTGCGGCTGTATTACGCAAAGTGCCCTGGGGGTGCATAGGGCATGCATGCCCCATTTCTGGGTCCCTGGGACACTTTCGTATGGCATTACTGCAGGTGCTGCAGACGCCTGTGTAGCTCCTTCTGTTACACAGATTGCTGCGTCACACATATAGTGCCAGTGCGACCCTAAGGGGGCGATCTCTCGTTTGCATGGCGGCGTGGCCCCAAGTAAAGGAGACAACAATGCACCTTTGTACTCATTTACTGTTATAGACGCAGAGGCAAGGATGCTGTGGGGAGTAGCACTGATTTTGTGCAACATGAGTTGGTGCACAGACCATGCACTCCTTGTGGTACCCCTTGAAAAGGTGAAAGTAGGTCCTATGGACCTCCAGGAGTCCCCTTGATGAGGGGTGCAGACACTGCACCCAGCTGCAGGGGAATCTCGCCCCCCCCCCCTTTGAAAAAGCAGCCTGCCTTGTTGTCTGCAAAGTGAAGGGTGGATTGGCCACTTTAAACAGCTGGTCCGGCTTTCACTAATGTAGTCTCCCTGTGAATCATGGGCCATTGTTTGTTTCTTCTTCCCAGATCTACTATGCTTAGCATGGAGGTTCTGTGGCTGGAAAATTAAAGGACTGTTGGTCTCCCCTAAATTGGGTCGGTGGACAGAAGGCTTGGTGATTGGTCGTCACAAGGTGAGCCGACCAACAGTTGGAACCCAGCATTTGTCCACTGATAAATAGGACGGGGACGCGCACAGTTGGTGTACTAGGCATCCACCCTATTTTGGTGGATGCCTCATTTGACAACCTCTAAGTCTCCCCCCATCACCAATATTGTGATTTGGTCAGTTTATGCCTGTGTGTTTAAGTACATTGGTGCTTTCCTAAGGCAATTCATCACACCTAAGGACGTTTTTCTAATATAATGCCATGATAAGGATGTTTCCAGCTATAAAAACCTGCCCTACCATTACAATCTCTGCCCTCCAAGCTTCCGGTCTACCACAACACTATAAGAGGGAAAGGAGGCTAACAGCCACTTCTCCGCGGAAAATCTCTCCACCAAAAACTAGCAAATCACAAATTCCTTCTTTGTGTGAGCGCTGTGGTTTAAAGCATCACTTTCAAACTTCTCACCTACAAAATCAAAGCATATCCCCCCCCCATTCCTACAAAGTCAGCAGGTGATGAAATAAGTGCCAGTGCGTCACGAGAACGAAGGTATAGTACGAATAGGGGGGGCAACAAAAGAATATCATATCATGAAATTAATAACTGCTAATAAGCAAGTGAAGAAATGAAAGTGGTGTTTAATCTCAGAAGAGAAGGCCTCTAAGTCTACCATACCTACGTGATCTGCTACAGAAGGGCAACTTGTTAGACCAAGTATTTTGAAATTTTCAGGCATCCTTGAGAATCGTGCAAAGCCATACAGACTGTGACAAGTTGAAAATCTTCTCCATTACCGAAATTTTCCTATTTGCTTTAACGGAGCTGCATAAAACAAAAGCGTATCCTTTGGAGGAGTGACATGACTTCTTATTATTTTAATTCACTTTGTTAAATGTTGACTGAACCCTCAAAATGACAGTGGCAGAGTAGCTATCCTTTTTAGTTGCACAGCATCGCGAAGAGTTCACTATATACTAAACACAAAAGAGCCTGAGATGGTAAACTTGCCCAAAGTGCATTGCCAATTATAAGGACACAGAACATGTTCTGATAAATAACACCACAGATATGGAAATTCCAGCGATACCTTAAGGTTCCATTATGCTCTGTCTTGGCACCCCACACATTCAGATGGGGTGCAGGTCTAAAGTATGAATCCTCATTGACAGCCACATTTATGTATATATCACACATTGAGTCAGTCTCGCTCGATTTGTAGTTTTTCCATAGCCATCTTTACAACTTTTATCCATGGCTTTAATATCCAGAAGCCACAGGGACCCTTAAAGATACCACCCTGATCTTCATTGTCGTGACTCTGTAGCATTTGGCAAAAGGCATACCACGTGCTAGAAACCTGTGGTGAGAGAGCATATACCTTCTGGTTGACTGGAGCCCTACAACAATGTTTGGGCAATTTTAATTATTCACTAATGGAGATTTAGTTTCCTTTGCGATCGAGGGCAAACCTACACTCTTAAACCCTTTGTTGGGGTCCTTTTCCATTTTTGTTCTAATTGTCTCTTTGGTCTCCTATTGTAGGTCGAGCCTAAGGGCAGCGCGCATGCGCTGCTCGCTCTGCGAGGCATGCTGTATTGGAGTATGCTCCTGAAGCCCCGCCCACTCTCCGCCCATATTTTCATTGGCTTATGTCATTGCCCTTCGTAAATGCTGGCTTTTGATTCGTACATAGGCTTGTTAGTCCCTCCTTAGTACTGCCTTGTCTTCACTTGTAACCTCCCACGAGAACTGGCCCTTTTACTTTGGTTGTTACACGGTCTGCTTTATAAGTTGGTGAGCACCATTTTCTTTAATACTCTTCCCCTATTCCACCCACAGCATCGGAGCACCAGCCCGCTTTGTTTTAAATAGTAATATTTTTTAATTAAAATTAGTGGCGGTCCGCTTTATAGCAGCCGCACTTATTTAATTATTTAATATACGTCGCGGTCCGCATTCACTTTAGCGGCTGCGCCTATTTAATTACCAGCGCAGGACGCTTTCACTTTAGCGGCCGCGCTACAGAGCTTTTGAAATTGTTTTTTTTTTTTTTTAACTTTGGGTGAAAGTACTATACATGCTTTCATTATAATGGTGGCCACGCCCATTTGTTTAGACAATGCTCACCGTAACCTGAATATGCGAGCAGCGTCTAAAAAAAGGGGCGTGGCCACCATTAGTGGTCACGCATTTGCGCGAGTTTGAGCTCTTGCCATTAAAAACAACAATGCCTTTTATGTGTTCCTCTTAAAAACATAAATAAAAGCATTGTCATTTTCAATGCTAATAGCTTAAACGCTCGCAAATGCGAGACCTATTGCATTGAAAATGCTTGTTCTATTTGCAGTTTGTGTTTACCTTTTAATCTTTGTATGCCTTCTCATCACATTCTCTCATCCGCTCTCCAAAGCACTTTGCTTCTGCCTCTCAGTTCTCTCTTTAGCAAGTGATTTTCTCTCTGTTTTCACACTCTGGTTATCACCTCATATTTTGGTGTGCTATACGCCCTCTCCCTGCTATTTAATCTTGTTGTGTTTACACCTTTCCCTGCTTCTATCCTTCACATATTAATCCATTTTTCAGAGACTAAACCATGTTTATAAATGCTGCCTGGAGTATATGTTGAATACGGTTAGACCACACCCTTGGAATGATTAGGCTGGTAAAAATTGCAACACACTTTGCATGGTCATTCTGTCCAATTGATGCTGAGTAGCTTATACCTAGCTGCTGACAAAGCTGACATTTTGTGCTCTTTTCTAGGTTAGACCGTGAAACTGGATTGAAAAGTGAGACTTCTTTGTACAACAAAGGGACTTCAACTTGTTTGCTCTTTGTAAAACTCATATCGAGAACACTCCTTGCTGCATCTTGAATGCCTACTCATGCATTTTCTAAAGTTAGCTGAATTTTAGCACAGTGAAGCCATCGGGGCTTTTTTCATTAGTGTGATTAAAATCCAGTAGTTGGTCTTGGTGATGAGATCTGGTCTGATGCCAGAAACAAACCAATGTTGCACATCTAACTACTGGATGTTTTATTAGGCCTGCCAGCGTTTTTGTGAAACATGTTAACATAGTGCCATGAACTTAATTAATTGCACTGAAAAGAAATGCTAGTTCAATCCTTAGTGTGCTACTGTTAAGTGGAGGTACTCTTCTGACCATATTTAGTGTAAGATTGAATACACAAGTTATTTAGGTTTACTAATATTTTTCTTTCTTTTCTTAGGAGAAAGACCTTATTTGTGCGACTACCCAGACTGTGGGAAGGCCTTTGTACAGAGCGGGCAGCTCAAAACACACCAGCGTCTCCACACTGGGGAAAAACCTTTTGTCTGCTCTGAAAATGGTGAGCTATTTTTATTACGTGGGAAATGCTAAGCTCTCTCGGTTTAGTGTGTAAGTGCAGCCATTTTCGTTACAGGCTCATTAATTGTACTATGAACTGGATATGAGGCTTTTTAAGGGATTGATTACTGGGCATTATTAATGGTGGACACTTTTATTTATCACTGGTGTGTTATGGCCTATGGTACTACTACACATTACTATTAAACAAGTCACTCCTAATGGGCACGTACCACTACATGGGTAGTGTAGTTGTGTAGCTGAGGCATACTTTAGGAGGTGGGTTAAATGTGGCATGAAAATGAACTAACTTTCCAGTCCTTAACTTTGAAAATAACCATTGCCATCCAAGTTAGAACAGTTCTAAAACGAATCAAACAGTGTGTGTGATGGATAGGTGGGATAACATCCCAATGGTCTGGGAGGACTGGGATAGGAGTACTAGTTTCAGAACTAACTAATCGTGCCATCAGTGAGCTAGATGGGAAGGGCACACAAAACAATGCCCTCAGAGTGTAACAATTTTGTGGGGATGCTAATGTTCAGTGAAATAGGTTCTTCTTATGTATTTGAAAACGTAGGTGGTCAGAGAACGTGCCAGAACGAATTGGTACATCTTTTTTTTTTCTTAAAGTGCAAATGGCTGACATTACCACATAATAGAAATGTCTTTCTCTGGCTTCCTTTTTATTTTTCAGCAATGTGACTGTCTCCTCAGTGAGAGCTGCCTTAAAGGGCCCTCATTGCATTTCCTACTTAATGTGTAATTCATGATTCATTCAGACA
Source organism: Calotriton arnoldi (assembly GCA_963921515.1). NCBI lineage: Eukaryota > Metazoa > Chordata > Amphibia > Caudata > Salamandridae > Calotriton > Calotriton arnoldi. Next base: position 371,915 of record CAWUFW010011798.1, read on the forward strand.
AATTAGGAATTTCAAGGAATGTGGCCATATCCATTCAGTTTGCTGCCCACCTTGTACATTAAAGGCACTGTGTACTCTCAACGGCACGTTCTCCAAACCAGGGCCCGTTTTTCACTTGGACCTGTTAATTCCTTAAGCGCCAGGGAGGCCTTTAAGATCCTGTGCACTCCGCCTTCTTAAAATCCCCTGCTTTAAACATGCCGTCTGTGGAGGTAGAATGTTTGGCTTCTTTGATTGCAAACTGTGGCACAGTCTTACATTTGAATTTTGCGTTTGGCCACCTACAGTTTCAGAGAGCACTAAGATGCAGCTGTTCCTTAAACCGTTGCCTCTTTGGTTGTTCTGTTATGTTTGTCCTAGAACCATAATGCCCAAGGATAGTGGCAAACTTGTATAAGTAAGTAAATAAATCTGTCTTAAGGATTTGAATAAAGAGACACTGGTTGATATACATGTACTCAAAAATACGAGTTGAAAGCTCTTTCCTTATTTTAGAGAGCTATTGTAGGTAGTAACTTTTTTTTTAATAGAAAACATCATTTTTAGAAAGGATAGCGATGCCAATTTTTGACATTTTGTAATAGGCCAACCTTCTTGTGTTGGTGGCAAGGCTTTAGATCATGAAGTACATATATATAGTTTTTCAATGGAAAAGGTGGTAATACATAGAGGTCCTTCGAATGGCAGTGGGGATGGCTTTACTGCCCATGTTTGACTGCATCCCGGCTGGAAGTGAGTCAGCATTTTTTTGTGCTATGACCTATTTTTGTTCATTTTTAAGGGTATGGATTATTCCACTCGTCGTATTTTCTTATTACAGTCCCTCTCCAGTATATCAACATATAGCATTCCACTATACGTTTTTCATCTATTTATTTTGTGCAAGTTTTCTTGTGGTTAAAAATCTGCGAATATGTTTTTTCTTTTAAGAATACAGCCAGTTATGAGTTTCATAATGCCTGTGATGGACTATTACATTCTATAACAAAATGCTAAACACTTAGTAATTCTCCAGATTACTATTTCTAATATTCACATCTTTGGGGGATTCATCAACTTGAAATCATTGCAAGTAAGTAACTTTTCTTCATTTTACTAATTTCTTCAGACTCTATTGCTTGTCTTTTCATCCATGTTGGTGAATTTTTAATGTTTTTGTAAAGCTAGGAATCTTGTGTGATTACATTGCTTATGCTGCAGTTTCTTTTCTTTTCAGGCTGTTTCAGTCGCTTTACGCATGCAAATCGTCACTGTCCTAAGCATCCTTACTCAAGACTGAAGAGAGAAGAACCCACCGATGACTTAAGCAAAAGTCAGTCAGCTGATAATAAGGCTGTTGCTGAATGGCTGACTAAGTGAGTTATTACTTTTTTGTGTTTATTTAAAGTTGACACTCTTTAATTGTATGTTCTCCAAAAATGTTCTAAAATCGCCTGGCCACTTCCACTCCTCCCCTTCTGAGCAAATACAGTGTAACACTGTGGTACTAAACAGCAGTCAACCCAGGACCGCCTTTGACCAAGTAGAGAATGTAGTCACTAAGCTCACAGAGTACTGTTTCCCATTTAGTCACCGGTCTAATTGTTTCATGAATTATTGTAGTTCTCCTTTTAAATCTCTAAATGACATCTATTTACATTTTTTGGTACTTTCTAGCACCTCAGTTTTAATGTTTGCACTGTAGAAAACCATACCAACACTTTGATTGGAGGCTTAGTTTCCAGTTCTATGTCCAGCTCCATGTCTGTGTCCTAAATCCAAAAGTGGTACTTTCTGTTGTCAAGAAAGGTTGCCCATAATGACAACTACGCTTCACACCATGAAACTGAGTGACACCCATTCTCCCTCTGTTGGCAGTCAAAGTGTGGGAGGGGAAACGTTTTTCAGCTGATTGAGGGGGAAAAATATTCTTTCCTCAGCCTTCTCCTTAAGCCACCATGGCAGCTCCTTTTTTTTTTTTTTTTTTTGAAAATATTTTTATTGATTTTAAACAACAAATCACATACATTGGTAGTCATATATCGCAGCCTTATTACATCCGGTATACAAATACAGGACATGATAGGTTTTCAGTCATTTGGTTCAAGAGAATACACACTGTCTTGACATTTCCATCTCCTTAGTCGGGGAGACACACAAGTCTCCATTTTTTATCCCACTTCTTGGGACACCCTCTAGATTTGAACACCTCCTTCTCTGCAATCATACACTTGTCTAATTCGCGTGTCCAGGTTCCTATCAGTGGCCTCTCTGCGACTCCCCACTTCATCGCTATTGCCCGCTTCACCAAGGTACACCCCAATGTGACCAGTTGCTGTTCCACTTCCGTTAGGTCAGTGGCCTCCCAGATGTTGAGTAGCCCTAGCGGCAGTGTAAGGGTTCTTTTTCCCTAGTGCATCCTGCATGTGTGTGGTCGCTCGTTCCCACATGGGTCTCACTAGTGGACAGTCCCATATGGTATGGTAAAAGGTTGCCTCTTGGTGACAGCCGCGTAGACATAGTGTATACTGCCTGGCACCCATCTTCGCTAGTCACCCCAGTAAGATATGTCCTATGTAGGATTTTTAACTGGATCAGACGGAGGCGCAAAGTGATAGCCGCCTCTCTTGGGGACATGAGCGCTGTTTGCCAATCATCATCTTCGATGTGTCCTACGTCCTCCTGCCATCTGTTTCGGAGAGTGTGGAACGGGTCCGGCAGGTTATTACATAGTTTGCGATACGTTAAAGATATAGCTTTGCTTAAAATCGGTTCGGAAAGCAATCTGTCTTAAGTCCGGGAGTGCTGTTGTCAGTGCATGACCGACCTGCAGATAGCGAAAAACCTCCCCTTGGACTAGTTCATACTTCTCCTATGGCTCCTTAAACGTGAGGATTTTGCCCTTTTTCACTAGGTGACCTATAGTGGATATTCCAATTGTGTCCCATTTATCAAATCCTGGTGGATGACATAGGAGTCCTAGCCTTTGAGTAGACCACAATGGCGTGGTTTGGGTCAGCACACCTGTCCAGCCAAGACGTCTAGTTGCCAATCGCCAAATCTCCACTGTGTGAGCCGTCGGGCCCAGGTATCGCCCTTTCTTGGCTTTCGTATATAATGCTCCCAGGCAACCCTCCCTACCCATCTGATATCTGTCTAGTATGTATGCAGGGTCTATCGGAGAGTGATACACCCAGTGATTGAATACCACCATCTGCGAGGCCCAGTAATAAAGTTGTATATCGGGGAGGGCAATCCCTCCATCATACCACCCCTTGGTTAGCGCTATACGGGGCGCTCCACCATTCCACAATAACGTCCTGATTTCACTCTCCACACTCCTGAAGTAGGAATCGGGAACCCTGCAGGGGCAGTTTTGAAGGATGTACAAAAAACGTGGGAGAGCCAACATCTTAAATAGGGCAGCTCGACCCAACAAAGAAAGGGGCAGGGATCTCCAATGTTTAACATCACTGCGTAGTCTGTTCAAGGGAACAGCTAGGTTTTTGTCATGGAAGAGCTGGGTGTCTGGGATTATAAAAACCCCAAGGTAGCGGAATCCGTCACGGGCTATCTCCACCTCACACCCTGGGGGAAGTTGAGGATCTGGACCCCGAAGGACAAAAATCACCGACTTGGCCCAGTTGATGGAATAGCCGGAGTATTTGCCAAAGTTTGTAAAGATATTTAAAATTCTATGCACTGACTTCTTGGGGGACACTAGATATAACAGGATATCGTCCGCATATAACGATATCCTGTCTTCATGACTGTCCGTCCGTTTCAGCCCTCTAAGCAATACGTCACCTCTTACCCAATGTGCCAGTGGTTCCATCATTAAGGAGAAAATCAGGGGGGAGAAGGGGCAACCCTGTCTGGTGCCTCTTCCTAACGTAAAAGTTCTGGACGTGTGGTTGTTGACCCTGACTTGACCCCTCAGTTCAGTATAAAGCAGCCTTATCCAGCCCAAAAATTTGGGGCCGAACCTCAGGTTCCTTAGCACTTCAAAGAGATATGGCCATTCTATAGAATCTGCCATTGCGGCATCCAGGGACAACACTACTGCGTCTTCTGCTATATACTTCTGTCTCCCCAAAACATTATGAAGGCGGCGGATATTCAATGCCGTGTTCCTCCCTGGCACGAAACCCGATTGGTCGGGGTGGACCAAAGACGGGAGTATAGAGATCAAGCGAGAGGCCAGGAGTTTTGCCAGGATTTTTGCTTCTACATTAATTAACGAGATCAGCCTATAAGAACAACAACTCTCGGCAGGTTTCCCTGGCTTCCGAATGACAACAATAGAAGCCAGACGTTGGTCTTCTGGCAGGATTCCTTTTTCGAAGCTTTCGTTGTACATATCTTAAGTGGGGCGCAACATGTAAGGCCACTGTTTTCAGAAATTCAATAGGAACCCCGTTAGGTCCCATTGCCTTCCCTGCCTGAACACTACCAATTGCCTGTTGAATTTCATCATCTGTAAGGTCCACTTCCATTGCATCCCTATCTGCTGCTGACAGGGTGGGCAGATGCATATCTGCCAGCAGCTGGCGGGAGTCCTCCGCCGTGTATGTGGTCGAGGAGGTATAAACCTTCTCTAGGTGGTCTGCAAAAGCCTCTGCAATTTCTTGTGGGTCTGAAGTCTGCGTTGTGTCCTCTAGGGTCAGTCTAGGTACCCATCGCTCTCCCTACTCCCTTTTCTCCAGCCAGGCTTGCATTTTCCCTGCCCTGTCCCCCATCTCGTACAGCTTGTGTTGTGTTCGCAGTACTCTGGCCCTCATCTGCTCCCCAGCCAAGGCTCTATATTCTAATTGCTTGACCATTAATTGGTGCGTGATAGCCTCGCTCGGCGACCTAGCACATTCCGTTTCCAGCTGTCTAAGTTCACTCTCTAATTTCAGTACTTGCTGTTGTTTATTATAACCCACTTTGTGCTGACCCTTCAGCACCACTTTGAAGGCTTCCCACAACATCTGCGCTGAGTCCACCGAGCCGACATTCTCTTTGAAATAATTGTCGGTCTGAGTAAGCAAATTTTTCCTTGTATCCGGAATTTTGAGCAACAAGGGATTCAGAACTAAGGTGTTACGCTGTCGCCGAGTGTAATATGTAAGCTCAACCCATACTGGGGAGTGTTCTGAGATGCCCCGCGGTAGGCCACGCGGATTACGAAAATTTCCGATATCCGCTAAGTGTGTCAGAAAATAGTCTATTCGGGACATGCTCTTGTGTGCATTAGACTAGTAAGTATAATAGGTCATGTCTGGTTGTAGTGATCGCCATATGCCTGTTAAGCCCATGGCTTTCGTGAACTCTTCCATTTGGGTACTGGGGCGCGTTCGGGGATACTGCGAGTGTCTGTCTTTTTGGTCATCCATGGTCATATTGAAGTCCCCTCCCCCCCAGAATAAGGGTGCCTATAGGGAGATCCACCATGACTTTTCCTAGGTCTATAAGCGCCTCCTTACCTAACGCCGGTGGAAGGTACACCGAAACTACATTAAGCACTTTCCCTTCCCAGTTTGCCTCTAAAACTGCAAACCTCCCCTGGGGGTCCGCCCACGTGCGTGTTGGGGTGAGTGCAAGGCTTTTCCTGACTAGGATACCCGTGCCCCTCGATCCCGAGGTGTACCCTGCGTGAACCAGTAGTTTATATCCCCATCGTGTGAGTGCCTTACACTTATTTCCCATTAGATGCGTCTCCTGCAACAAAACTATATCGGGGGCGTGTCTCTTGAGATATTGTAGCAGAGTGCCTCGTTTTACTTTATCCCCCATCCCGTTTACGTTCCAGGTCATAACGGAAAGTGATGTTTCTACCATAGTCCCGGCCATGGTTCTGGTAAGCAAAAAACATAGGATCTGTGGGGCATATCATGAGTGGCAACAACTGCAGCGTTCAACAGTGCATTCAAATTTATAGACATTAATGGACGGTTGGGCATACACTCCTTAAAAACCAACATGACCACAATTCCTGCATTTATAGTAAGAATACCTATGGCTGAATATAGCTTTCCATCCTTCGTGATTTGAAAACACACAAAAAACATTACACACTCCCCCCTCTCTGCCCCCCTGCCAGTGGATTTCAAACTACCCACTCCCCAACAAGGCAGAGCGCCTGTCGCCCTCCCTCTTATATGAAAAGGTGCCTGGTTTACAGCCCTACCACCCCCCCCCCCCCCCTCGCCTAAACCCAAAAGTTGCATTATATAAACAGAATCCCTGGGGCGGATCCCGGCCCCCTATCCAGTTGTAACTGCTGGTACATAATTTATCAATGTGTCCTGTACTGGGTAGACATGTCAAGGTCCCACATATAAAATTACGCTTTGAAGGAGTACCCCACTATTATCCCTTTCCGCCTCTGTCCCACTTAAGTGTCACTTATCTGTAGCAAATATGTTCATATCGGGACCAGGAGCGTTGCGATGTCAGCTGCGTGATGTCGAGTACGACTCTTTCCCGGCAACCTCGCCACGTTGTCCGGCGCCGTGTTCCAGTTTGTTGTTCCGGGGTCTGTCATGTCTCTCCTTGCGCGGTTTCTCCACTCGACTCCAGCCACTCCCACGTATCTTCAGGGGAGGAGAAGAACCATGCCTTGCCGTCGGCTTCTACTCGAAGTTTTGCTGGGAAAAGCATGGCATATTTCACCTCCTTTTTTCGCAGCGCCCGCTTGACCGCCAGGAAGCTGCAACGCTGATTTTGGACTTTCATGGTAAAGTCTGGAAAAAATGTGACCACATTATTTACAAATTTGAGCTGTGGATTGGCACGTGCAGCCTGCAGGATGACATCCCGATCTCAGAAATTAAAGACTCGAGCTATGATCGGGCGTGGGGGTGCCACTGGTTTAGGCCTCCCTCCTCCCCCCCCCCCCCCACCCCCGGACGTGGTGGGCACGTTGAATAGAAAAGTAGTTCAAGAGTCTCTTTGGTTGCAGCTGCTTCAGAATTAAGTCCTCAACAAATAGGTCCATCGCAGGGCCTTCGGCGCGCTCCGGCACCCCTAGAATACGTATATTGTTCCTGCGCGCTCGACCTTCATACTCATCAAGCTGCCCTTCCATTTTGGTTTGCTGCGCCTGCAGTTGACTCACTTGTTGTTTAAGTAGGGCAGTGTCTTTAGTCCGTTCCGTTGTGGCGTCTTCTACTTCCTTCACTCTTGTGTCCATCTTTCTGAGGTCCGCTCTGATGAGGGAGATCTCGATGTTTACTGTGTCAAGGCGTGATTCCAGGGATGTGCGCACTCACGTGATTGCTGCCATTATATCTTGGAGCGTCGGGTCTTGCTGCGTCTGAGGGTTTTGCCCTTTGTCTGGATCCTCCAGATGTGTAGCGGCTTGTTCGTCTCCGGCCTTAGCCCAGGCAAATTTGGCCAGTTTGTTTTGCGCCACTGTTTTAGACCCCTTCCCACTGGCCATTATCGGTCGTCATGAGCAGGGTGAGACCCAGGCGTCCGGGGATCAGCTCCCGTAGTCGCCGCTGCCTGCCTGGGGGTGGTAGTACCCTCCAGCGGCCTATCGGGTTTCCTGGGCAGCTGACCCCGTAGTAGCAGAGGAGTAAAGTTAGAGTAAGTGTGACTCAGGTTGAGAAGTCCGTTTTCCGGATGAGTTCTCAGAGTTCAATATGGCAGCTCAGGTCACCTCTTTTTCCCCCCCCCCCCCTTTCCAACGCTCACCTTAGGGGAAGGGAGCAGAGTCTAGCAGGAGTAGATTTGCGGCGTTGCTACCGTCTCCACCACGCGATCTCAAAAACGATCATCTGTCTGGGGTAGTGTCCCCTTATCACTTTGCTGATATGGCCACAAAGCTGCTCCCAGGACCAGATGTGTAGTAGTACCGCCTTGCCCCCAACTCCCACTACGGCTTATATTTCCCTACGCAGGCCCGGGACTGACTGTGATGGAGCGCAGCCTTCCGCCGCGCCGATATAGTACGCCGCTGTCGGTGCGTCTGGCCGGCTAACACATTCCAGTGGGCAGTTCCTTCAGCGGTGTGTACTCTCCTCCGGCTGATCTCAAGGCCTATCGCTGTGTACAATGCGGGCCCGCTGCGTCAATTCTCCTCTGGGTAGTGTGTCAGCTGCTGGCTGCCCCTTGGTTCTCCAAAGAACTTGCCTGGCTCGGTGGGATCGCCTACAAGTCCCCCCACAGTGTCTACTTGCCACTTTCTCACCACCCCGGGCCGTCAGTGAAGATGTCTGCTAGGCCCTGCAAGCCGGGGCCTCCGTTACTGCAACAGCTGGCCCACCTCCTGCGTCGCCGATGGCCAGAGCCTGCCTCTCCCACTCCGGAGTATCAGGATGTCGCAGCTCGGTGCGCGCGCTTGCACGCCCGCAGCGTCTCGGCTTCTCCAATTACCTCAGCGGGCCCTGGTAAGGCTGGTGTGCGTTGCAGCACACTGCCGTTCCTCCGTCCTCAATTCGTCGCGCAAGGGATCGCTGCCATGTTCCCTTGGGCTCCAGGCACGCCAGTGTTTCTCCGCCGCCTGTTTGTTCTCCCAGCCGGGAATTGCTCACAAGCTGCGCTGCAGGAATCGGGGGAGGCCAGGGGCACCGTAGTTTGTGGGTGATTCACAGAAGAAACATCAGGATGTCAGGATAATCGGCGAGGGCTCCGGAGCCGCGTTAGTGTGCAGCCATTCTCGTTGGCTGCTAGCCACGCCCCTCATGGCAGCTCTTTTGACATCTGTCCTTCTTGTGCGATGAAGTCCTCAAAGAATGAGCGTATCACCTGCTTCATCTGCCTTTCATATTAACTCCATAAAGAACATGCAGGTGGCTCTGGGACAGGTAGGGTGTATACCTAAGGGCTGAATGTGGAGCAGGTGGATGAGTTTCTTTGCAGTCAACTGGCTTCAGCAGTTGAATGAGCCATCGCGCCGCCTGTGATGGAGTGACCAAGTGTGGCATCTGTCACCAAGTAACCCCTAAATCTTTCTTCATGTCACTGGTGCTCCAGCTTTTGGTTAACGTTGAGCGATTCACTGTAAAGGCATTCCACATGTACACTCTTGATACAGGCACTAACTTTCAAGGACCTCCATCAATGCGGAGGTATTTCTTTCCTTCCAGAACCATTGGAATGTTGAGAGCCTCTGAGTCCAGAGGAGGGTGTCCCTGCCAAGTTGAACATCAAGGAGGTCCTAAACAGTTGTCTAGCTAAAAGATGAGATGCATCATAAATGTTCCTACTTTGATGGCGCCTCAACCCTCTTCTGAAGAGCTGAAGTCTATTCCTAAGGTAGAGGATGATTCAGCAACCACCTTTTTTCAAGAGGGTCTTAGCGTTGCTGCATTATCACTTTCTGTATTACCCAGTTTTTCCTGTGACTGCGCCGCTACATTGCCTAGTATTGCAGCTATGGTTCCAGGTCACCTCCTCTACAGTGACTTCTCCTTGTCCGTTGAAGGAGATGGCTTGAAATCAGCAGACATTTGGACAGAGAAGAGGAAACCTCACAAGAAGGGACACAGTTCATATGGCTCCAGTAAAAGGAGAGCAGAAGAGAGATACAGATCTAGGTCTGCAGCACTGTTCCCTGTAAGGTGCGCCCGCGCAACTCTTCTCCCGAGCACGCAGTGGTGTGTGTGAAGCGCGCGCACACAGCACATCCTGGGAGAGCGTTCCTGTGCCAAAAGGCAGAAAATGCTCATGCACTTGCTGCCTTTCTTTTCTAATTGGAGCACGGCTGCGGGGCTGATTGTGGGCCTTTTGAAAGTATTTGTTAATCACAGCGCCCATCAAGGGCTACATTTAACACAAATACTTTCAAAAGACAAACAATCAGCCGCGCTCTATTTAGAAAAGAAAGGCAGCAAGTCTACAAACACTAGGTGTGCTTTCAAAATCATCTGACAGCACACGTTTGTGCTTTTAAACTTGATGCATTTCTTTTCTAAATAGAGCGCGGCTGTGGGGCTGACTGATTGCATTTTGAAAGTATTTATGTTCAATGCAGCCCATGAGGGACGCTGATATTAACAAATACATTCAAAAGGCCCACATAAGGAAGTAAGCAACTTTTCTCAAAGGGACTCTGCTGCCAGTCTGTACATTATCCCTCATAAATGGAGCCCGTGACACCCCTCTCTGATTTCTATTTCTTAAAGCCTCCCCCCCCCCCCCATCCCCCCCGCCGGGCTGGGCTCCATTCTTTGGCTCGCCGGGCTGGGCTCCATTCTTTGGGTGAAGAGTTTCTTTGGGATGGGGTGACTTCCTGATACTAAAATGACCTACCAGTAATAAGAACCAGCAGTACTTCTCACAAAGATTGTCCAATATCTGTGACTACCCCATGATCTGGGGATGTTACCTTGCAGAGTGTCTGACTAGTGTCCATTAGCCGGTAAAACATTTTGGGGGCAACTCTTGATCTCCATAAAGACTTCCTATAGATACCAAGTAAATAGGCCTTTCATTCATTTGCTATGTTCTGTTATGACATCCGCTCCTCAGTTATGTATTTATTGATGTCTGCCGAGTTTGCACCCACTCTGAAAGAGGCGAGGCCACATCAGTAGCATTCTTCAAGCATGTGGCAATCCAGGATATTTATAGTCTAGCTGCCGAACCACCTACATTCTCTTTTGTGTGGGCATTGCGGAATACATGCATTCAATTGCTGATGTTTACTTCCGGTATGAAGTCCTCTGAAATATCTGCTTAGGTGATTGCTGCCTGATGTTACAGCCCTCTACCATTTTTATACGGTCTCAAAATTGCCACCATGATGTGGAATACAGACAAAGGAACTCCAACTAAGAATGTTACTTTTTAGTTACTTCAGCAATCCCTGCTGCCATTCATTCCAAATTACCCTAGTATTCATTTTTAAAATTGTATTTTTTGTTGTGAAAATAGATGTCAAAATCTGGATGATGGCAATGGGTAGTGGTCTTTCTGTGCACGTTACCTATGCATGGTCGTCTTTGCCTTTTTTTCCCCCTTTTGGGTTTAGCATATTCATTAAGTGTCTAATCCGTGAATATGAGCAAGTAACAGTTTACTACTTGAAGACTTTGTGGGGTGTTCATGCCTTGACTGGGTTTACATCTGAAGAAATGGCTGCTTTATGTTGTATTGTTCTTATTCCAGTTAAGAGTCAATAATAGAATTATGTAATGGGTTAATCAAGTTCAGCTAAAATGTTTTTCCATGGTTTCCAACAGGTATTGGGAAACTAGGGAGCATCGCACACCGACCATGAAGGAAAAAACAGACCAGAAAGCTGATCAGGAACAACAGGATCCTATGGAATATCTTCAGTCAGATGAAGAGGAGGAGGAAAAGAATGGTGCACACTCGGCTGCCCGTCGTCGTCTCCAGGAGCAGCGGGAACGCCTCCATGGTGCTCTTGCGCTCATTGAGCTGGCTAACTTGGCTGGTGCCCAGTTGCGCCAGTAAGCCGACAAACTGAACATGCCCATACATAAAGAAATTTTACTGCCCAGTTGTTTCTTGGCCGAGTAGAATTTGGGCACCAAGCTAAGCACCTTATTTGCTTCTCCTAGGCTGCTATTCTGTAGAATTTTATGAAGAATGTTGTTGCCTCACAATGTGAGGCGAGAGAATTGCACTTTTTTGTATGGTAAAAGATAGATGTAAAGTTTAAGTATTTTGTAAATATTGGAAATGCAGTGTGGATAAACGTCAGTGTTGAAAGCTAGGTTTTGCAAGCTTAATGCGTTCATTTATAGCAGCCCTTGTGGGGGAAGCACCTGAACCCAAAGCAGTGCTGCACACAGTAAGGAAGGTACTTGTGACCAAAGAAAAATGGCACAGAATGAACGCTATTTATGTTTTATCAGTTTTGAAGGTATTTCTAGTACTATTCATAGCAAGCATTTATGACTAAAATATATTCTGAATGCCAGCATCATCTATGCAGCAGTAATGACATGGCTGTATAAAAATATATAAATTGCCACCTATGTATCTCACTTCCACTCACAAAAGAGAACACATTCCTTTGCTCTTCTGGTGTTATGGAATGTGGAGAAAGTCCGACCCAAAGCACTTAAGACTGAATTTGTTCTTGTTCTGGGATAATGGTCAACAGGATGCCTGAGTTTCTCAGAAGCACTTACAATCCCAGCATTTTAAGCTAGGAAATATTGCACATGTCCAGCAAATTCAAGGTTGTTAAAAACTGAGGAATTAGGCTTGCAAAGTCGATACATGGTAACAGTGTTGGCACTTGTTTTTGTTTTTATAAAAGGGTCTATATACAGGGTAGTATGGATCGAATAGTAAACTATTGTAGATTTTGTTGCCGAACACTACATTTTATTGCATTGCTTCTTTAGGAGTGTCCGAAAATATTACTTCAGTAAAGTGTGCATATCCTCACCAATTACTTTGCTCAAAGATAACGCACCAAATCATTTTGTGTTGACTTCTTTTAATGTACCTAATACTTGCGCTATTCGAAATATTCTGGCTTATTTACATAAACGCCAGGATTCCAGACTTTTCATTTGATGTTTCACAGCACACGTTTTATTTCCCAAGTCAGTCAGTTTTTCACCTGCATGGGTCTTGGGCCCAAACCAAATATACAAATAAGCAGTTCACCTCAAATGCATTCTGATAAGTTTGCCATGACATTTACTATTTTCAAACGGTAGCGTTTGAAAACCTATAATGCAAACACCTTTTGTAAAAAAATATATAGACCCCCAAAACAAAAATCTCAAACAAATTTATTTACACCGAAATAGCGATTGGCTCCTAATCCAACTATCAAGCATTTGCCTTCACAAATACCAGGACGGGAGTTAGAAAAGCAAATTAACCAATCCCTATTATATGTGGGAAATTAGTTTGGCTGGATTTGCAAATTATTACTGGTCGGGATTTTTGTAGTGATCTGTTTGTGTACGCTTAAGATTTTGGCGCGCTATATTTTGTAACTGATGTTGTTGCAAAATTTCTTTGCAAGTCAGTTTTCACATGGAACCCTCTGAATCGGACGTCACTTTTGTCAGACCTTTGAACAAATCACATCTAGCAAACAATGATTATACTATCCGACTGTAAAGTCGATATTTATCAGGCCAGTTTGTTTTAAGTTGCCTGGATAGGCTTTAGTGTGTTTGCATGTATTTTTTTAAAATTTTTTTTATTTTATTTTTTTATATATAATGATGAAAAGCAATTGGAGAAGTAGGCATGACCCTGTGTTTGGGTTAATAAGAATAACCATTTTAACGGACCTTATTTTAAATGTAAATTGCCACCTGTGCCAGAAGTCATATATACCCGAGACCTACAGCTGCATTACAGTTGCATGCCAAAATGTTCGGTTTTAATCCGAAATGAAACACTTAAATTATTGATTTGACCACATCCATTCAGGTGTGCAAACATTTGACTTTTTAGGTTTTAAAAAGGGATGTTTATTATACTGGAATACACGTTGGAGTTTTATCTAGCCTGTGTTGGGAATCTGAAAATTTTGGAGCACTTAACTCGTGAGATTGATTATCTTTGGAAACATTAGTGACATTTCTGGAGGCTTTATTCCTAGAAATACATTTTACACTGAATAGTTAACTCCTGGTTGTTGTGTTTAATCTAAAAAAGTTCAAATGTCATCAATTGGCAAAGCTACTATGGAAATGTCAAAGTTCTTCTCAGTTGCCTTTATATTTTCATAGAGCAGAGTTTGTTTATCCGTTTTCTCATGTTGGACAATATATATTATAAATGTAAAAGATGGGTACTTACTCCCTGCACCCCTTTTTATATACTATATAAGTATAGTCAAAGTGAACTATGTATGAATTGTCTTGTCAAAAAAAATTCTAATGTAAAAAAAAAAATATCGAGGTGATTTTTATAAGACTGCTTTTTGTTTTAAAAATGTGGTTGTGTTACACAAGTAAAGTTTTATCCTACAAATGGCTAAATTGTAGTTTGGCATGGTTTGTTTTTAATGCAACACACCAGTCGTTTACCATTCCATTCCCCACAAATAAATACAAGTTCCCTTGAAAATGCATAAACAGCCCTGGCAATCCACACCTTTATTTCCTTTATATATCCCATTCTCTGTCCCACATTTAGCAACTGTGTCCTATGGCCGTACCCACCTATCCACCTCCCAGGCGCATGGGCCTCTTATTGGTTGACTGATTTAACATTCTTTCTACGATTTTGACAGCAACTGGTTCAAATGTCTTCTCCAAAATTTTCAGAGGTTAAACCCAGCCATAAATGCAATAAGTGGATGTCTTTATCGGGTCCACATGACATCTGCATGCAGTGTCTTGGATCTGACCACAACACTGTAGCCTGCAATTTATGTTCCCTGATGGCACGGAAAGCCATAAGGGAGTGCAAATCCAAGCTGTATGTGCCAAAGTCGTGGAGGGGAATAACTAAGCATATCTTTGCCTTCTGTGAAGGAATGATTTTCCAAAAGAGCTTAACACAAATAATGGCATTATAGGAAAGCTCAGAGCTTGAACATTCTTGAGCCTATATAAAATCTGCAGAAGATTCCGTCTACCAAAACCCATTCAGTTGAGGGGTTCCATCAGGCCATGTTGAACATCTTTAGAATGGCCCCAGTACTCTGTGGTCCACTACCGAGTGGTGGAATCGCTCCTTTGGCTCTTGACTGTGCTCCTCCACTGACTACAGCCTTGGTGTCTACAAAGAAACCCTGTAACGCAGCACCCCCCCCGTCAATCCACAATGTTTCCCCTGAAGCCAGTCACTGTGCAGCATTTGGAGTCATTACTGGTGCTGCCCTCTGTCAGCTGAAACTATCCAGGTGAGAGCAGAACTTGCATTGAAGAACAGTGTCTTCCTAGGGCCCAGTAATGTTCTTGAAAGGAACAGTTAGTAGACTTCGACATAGCCATGGCTGATGAGGACTATGGGTGTACACAAGATGATTCAGAAGTCAACAATCTGCTTCTACTGCACTCTGATGCAGGACTCCCCATGACTTACAAAATGCCAGTGGCCTACATACCTCTCCAGAAAGGACTGACTCTAACTGGGGCCTGAGAGAGGAAATACCCTTCTTTATCAGAGGCGCTCAGGGTCTCTGGCTTTGACAGTTACTCCTGAGGTGCCCGTAGTCTAAAATTTTGAGAGACACTTTGTTCCCATGTAATGAGGCTCTACTGGAGCATGCCACGTTTTAGGAGAAGCCCTTTTTCGGCTCAGCAGTCTCCAGTCAAAGTTCCAGATGCCATAGTTTAACTCGGGTGACCCTAAATTCTTGTCCTCGCACCTGCTTCCTGAGAGCTTAGTAGCACGGACTCCTCTTTTAAACTGAATTCCAGTGCCTTCTCTAAGACTTCTCCGGACAAAGAATCTGAAAACTAGATGTCATGGACTGGAAGATTTTTGCTTCAGAAGGTCTCACACCTTACAGTAAATGTTAAATGCCTACTAGGCAGCTATGTCCATACCTGCTGGGGATTGCCTAATCAGGCAGTTATAAGCCTACCAGAACAATTTCAAAAACCCTTTTTTGAATTAATCAGTGATGGCTTGGATGCCTCGAAACAGATTCCGAAATACAGCTAGGGCTCTGTGGATACCGTGGCCTGTTCTATGTGCACACCATTTTATGCTGGTGTGGCTGGATGCATTCTATTTGCTATTTTGAGGTGTGCAGGCCACTTGTAATTGGCAAGCCCTTCAGTGTGAGCAGAGTTTTGGTGAAATGTCTAACTTCTCCTTGGAGCACTTCAGAAGTAGCAAGGCTTCAGCCTGATTTCTGAACCTGGCTTCTCCTCCGAGGCGGTTCCATCAACAAAACAGATAGTTCTGAGGCTACTCCAGAGCCCAGCAGTCCTTGCAGAGACCGCTGTCTCAGTCGAGACACCTCCTATCAAGGCATGAATGAACGAAAAGGTTGCCATCACCAGAAGCCATAGCAGATCCATTTTCCTTCATCTTCTGCCGGATATGCTGTCAAAACCTCACTGACTCCCCACTCCCCCCTTCACCTCCCCCCAACACACACACACTTACACCCCCTTCTGTATTCTGGGGGAGATATGGCATGCTCTTCCAGGCCGGATTTTCCCACAACCACCCCCATTAAACGTACTGTGGCTCACATCTCAATTCTGAAGGCAGCAGACCTTATCCCCTGAAATAAGGGGACAGCAAATTGGTGCCTTGTGAAAAAGGGAACATTATATTGTACTTCCTGGGCTCCAGGAAGAATATAAGTCTGAAGCCAATCCTGGATCTCTGCCTTTTGAACTTGTTCGTTCAGCAGGAACGGTTAGAAATGCTGCCTATGAGCCAAGTCTGCTGGCCCTGAAAGTGGGGGATTGGTTGGAGTCTGGATCTTCAGTAGGCCCACTTACATCCAATTATCCGTGCTCACAGATGTTACCTGAGATTCACTGTGGGATCCCAGCACTACCAGTTTGTGGTTTTGCCATTCTTGCTGACAACCGCACCACATCCCTTCATAAAAGTGCTGGTGGTTGTGGCCATTTCACTGAGAATGTTAGTTTATTTATAGTTCATCACTTGGGCGACTTGCTGGTGAAGGCAGTCACTGGTGCTGGTAGAGGAACATGTTTGTACAATTCCTCTTCCCCATGACTTTAGCTTTACCATCAGCGTCCAAAGGTCTCCCCTCACTCCAGCGCAGAGGTTCACCTTCATAGGTACAATTCTAGACCAGACCTGCATGAAGGCCTTTCTGCCTCAGAAAATCATGGCTATTCAGGAGATGATTCAGAAATTTCTGACTTTAGTGCATCTCCCAGTCCTATATGTCTTAGGACTGCTCTGCATCCTTCTGACTGTGCACTAAAGTCTTGAGGTGGGTTGTCTGTTCAGCCCTCTGCAAGTGCAGGTTACAGTGGTCATGGATGCTGCCTTACTGGGTGGGAGGTCCACGTTGGAGCAGTGCCTGCGCATAAATGGAGTAGAGCTGCAGGTGGTCTGTATTGTCCTGAAGGCATTTCTCCCTTCAGTATCAGGAGGCATCACCATTTAGATCTTGTTGGAGACACTACCACCAATCATAATAGCAACAGACAGGATGGCATGGGATCATAGACTGTTGGTAGGTGATGTGTCTGTGGTAATGGGTGCAGGGAGGGGGAATATTCCCTGTAGAGGCACATCTGTCAGATAGTCTCAACATGAGAGCAAATGCTCCGCCACCTTTCACTGGAAGAGAACACCCCAAAAAGATGGAGTTGATCTTATCGAGACTGGGGTGTTACTCTGTGGACCACTTTGCCATGGCTCAGAGCAGTTAGTGTCCTTGGTTTTGTGCCATACACTCCCCTGAGGAGATTTCTTCAGGTTAAGCTTGTCTCTGGGCCTCTATGGGTTCTCACCAATTTTTCTTCTCCCAAAAGTCCTAAGGAAGGTTCTGGAGGATCAAGCACAGCTAACCTTAATTTTTCTAGATTTGGCAATAAGTATCTGGTACACCCAACTGTTGCTTCTGCCACACACAGTGGACATGCTCTCCTAGCAAGATGGTCAGGTCCTCTACACCAATCCTTTGGTCTCCCTGATGAAGTTGCAGAAACAATATTGCCTGCCAAAAAACCTGCTACGAAATCCACTTGTGCAGGTCGCTGTAACAAATTTGTGCAGTGGTGTTGATCCAAAGGCTTGGATCCCTTGGGTCATGCTTTTCTGCCTCTTATGCCCTGATTACGAATATAGGTGGTGTTTAGTGCACCTGATAAATAGTGATACCACTGGGTATGTTATTTATCGGGTGTGATAAATGACACCTGTTTCGAGTTGTTGGGAATAATGTGCGGATTTTGGTGTTTAACACACCAAAATCCACATTATACGGTAAATACATTATGGTATTTCCCTGTTAAATTTCAGGAGGTTCGAGTTATTTAATGCCATGGCTGGGGCCATGGCTGTGTCTGCTCAAAGCAGGCAGCACACTGCAGCTGCTTTAGAGAGACACACCAGTAAGTAATTCTTTATTGTATGATTACCTAAAATCGTTTACAATACATAATAAATACATTTGGTTGATTTAAAAGGTCTAAAAAAAAAATTTAAGAACGTCTAAAAGAAAAGAAAATGCAGCAGAAAAGAGGAGCGAGACTAAAAGGCATAGGAGGGTGGACGTGCAATAAGATGTCATGCAGGCATAAGTGTAATTATTTTGTGTGCAGGCAGACGGATGGAATGGAACATATGCGAGCCGTGAAGGAACGTAAAACGAAGACGGAGCGACATCACCAAATAGGACTGAGCGGCATGGGTGCGTGAGCATGCGGAGAAGTGTTGTAGAGGCATGCATGTGATTTTTATATGCATAGGCATGTGGGATAAATTGAGGGACACTGCACCTCCCAAAGCGAACTATACAGTGTTAAATGATGAATAATGGTGCGACTGGGCGAAATACAAAATCATGATGCCAAGGTTGCTGCCACAGTTGATGATCTGTGGCTCATGTATTATTTTGCTGTCATCAGTTCTTGCGTTGATCGTAGTCATTCCGGCTACCGCATAGAACTTCCCAATTCGTGCGAGCTCCTATATTGCTAATGTTAGGAGTCTAGTTCTCAGAACATTCTGTAGGGCTTGCCTTCCCAATCCTGCTTTCAGGTATGGTTGACATGAGGTAGCTTCGTGTGAGTAGACAAGGCCCTCTGCGCCACGAATAGTTCTGATCCGTTCGAGATCCTGTTGCCTTGAAGTGATCTTTCCCTGCTTTTTTAGCAGGCTTTTTAGGCCGGCCATTGTTAGTGGTATGTCAGTTAGGAGATCAGCTGGCAGACCCAATGTCTTGTTGGCCGTCAAAAGATACCTTGCCCAGCGACTAGTGTTATCGGTGAAAACTATTTGTATTTAATGCATCTAATAATTATTGGATTCGTTAAATACCTAGCAACTCCTAATACCAACCCATGCGTAAACATCAGTTTACACACAGGTGGAGTTTAACAAGTAAATAATCAAGCCCTCTGTGTTTTGTGCTGTCTCTTGTATAGCAGGGTCTGACAGTGGCTACCATCAAGGGGATACCTGGCTACCCTCTGCTTTCATATGTCTTGCAAACACATATCAATAACATGCTTTCTGAAAGGTGTGCTTTGCCTGTTTCCTCTGTTTATTGTTCCTAAGTGGGGTTTGAATTTTGTTTTGACATTCTTGATGTCTTCTCCTTTTGAGCCAATGCCCAGTTAGAAGATAGTGTTGCGAGTTGCCATTACTTCTCAGTTTGTCCACTTTTCAGTTTTGTACCAGGGTAAATTGCTCCTGCGTACTTGTCCAGCCTTCTTGCCCGAGGTTGTTTTGGCCTTTCATATGGCCCAGCCCATTACTCTTCTAACTGTCTTTCCTCCCACAAACAATGAGGAGCAACTGCATAGACCTAACCTCCTACTGCGTTGACAGCAATTAAAAGGACAGAGTGAATAATCAGCTCTTTGTGGGCTTTGCTGGAACCAAGATAGGGAAGGAGGTGACCAAATACACCATTTTACAATGGATCATTCTATATCAAGATCTGATACACGTTGGCTAAGAAAGATCCTTTGGAAAGCATCATGCTCACTCCACTTTGGCTGCTTCCACAGCTCTCACTTCAGTGGCTGACTTCTGCTGAGTGGTTACGTAGCCTCCTCTGCATGTGTTGCTAAACATCACTGTCTTGGATCCCAGTTATGCAGCCACAGTTAGTTTGCCAGGGCTGTGCTGCATGATTTTATTGGTTAATTGGCACTGTTCATTTCACACCTTCTAGGGTCTGTTGCTTTTGGGCCTCATTCTTATGGTGAGGAAGACCTATCCATCATAAGTAATTACTTGGCTTTGGTAGTAACATTTCTGGTGGAGAAATGATCTTCCTCGCTGCCCTCACCCCACTGATGAGCCAATTTCATATATAGAAAGATGCTTGGATATGAAATCCTTTTATGTGCTGTTGCTGTTTATTTGCTTGGTTCATACCGGCATGCCTCACTGGGTGTTGGCAAAAGCTCAGGAACTGATTACAGCAAGCAGGTTGGTGTCTCACATGCTGATGGTGCCATGTCTGGTGGGTGTAGTCACATTGCTGGAGATCGGTAACTGGGAACGTTTTTGTGGACCAATTTGATACCGATGAAATAATTTTAAGGTATGAATCTGCAGGAAGATCTATATCAACCAAAAATAGTGCTATCGATGGTAAGTGATTTTTACTTTTTGTTTTATATAAATGCTCAAAGACCCATCATAAGATGGATATTAATTTGATTTTGACAAACTGCATGTTTTTTTTAATCAAGTCGGCAGCGGCATTGCGTAATCAAGATACTTCCTTTGTTTATCAACCACCATGAGTATTTTACTCCTATTAGTTTGTCTTTTATTATACTATTTATACAGTCATTATTCTGATTTTGGAAACCAATGTGTTTATTTCAAGATGTATTTTTTAATATAATGTTAGATGAATGATATTAATATACCTCCAGTTTCTTTTCTCTTTTTCACTTTCTTTTTCTTTCTTCTCCTTTTCTTTCTTCTTTATCTTTCCTATTTTTTCTATTTTCCTTTTCTTTTTCCTTTCTTTTTATTTAGGCTTTTCCTTCCTCTGAAAATTAAAAAACGTAAAATGCTACTTGCTCTTTAGGTACATATTTTTCTTATTGCTTTCCCTTTTGGCACATCTTCCGTTTATGATAGTTTTATTGGATTGGTTATTCAGCCAAATTATATATTTAGTTGATTATTTAATGCTTCTTGTTTTATATGCATCGATACTTATTGTACCCATGCTTCTAAGTACTTTAATAAAGCTCTTAAACTAAAAAAAAAAAAACTGAATGGGCAGAAAGGCAGACTGTGAACAGACACAAACACTTAGCTTTTAAGACCTCAGTATGGCTCCTCTGTCAAAGCTCTAAGTCAGTTTGTTTTCCACCTCTCAAAAAAAAATAAAAAATATGGTCCCTTGAATATTGGGCTCGCACATTTACTCTAATCCGATCTGTACTGATTTACATTTCATTGGTCATCCTGATGTTTAATAGTTCTATAGTTTTCCAATCAGCAAGGTCCTGGCACCCCTTTATGTTCGCTTCCATCCTGTGGTCTATTTCCCAGTCTCTGCAAACAGGAGATAGTTGGCACCAGCCTGTTGTCCCGGTCTGGTGCTGGAGTGGGCATACTGGTGGGGGAGAGAAAGGCAAGTCGAAACAAGCATTGGCATAGCCAATAGGTCTCGCCTTTGGGACCTTATAAGTATTTAGTTATGCAGCACAATATCCTTACTGCAACAACATTAACTGTTGCATGGCTAAACACTTATAAGGTCCCAAAGGCGAGACCTATTGGCTATGCCAATGCTTATTCTTTTTAAGTCCCCTGTCACACTACACAGCTTTTGACTGAGCCAGCATTAAAAATCGTCCAAAAGAAACCCTATTTCACGTATTCTTACATATTTAAAAAAAAATAAAAAATACAGACGGGAAAATAGATGGTTTTCTGTCTGTATTAATCTGTAAATACCAGTGAAAACGGAAAAGTAGGAGCCTTGTTAAAAACGCACTTCTATCTGAAATAGTATCATAACTGAGAAATACTTACCATGGACCGCTGCATCTCTTGCTCATATTTCGAGATCTTCCTTATTGTTTGGAATGGGCCTTACATCAGCAACACCCTGTATACGTATTCAGGGCCTGCAACAGTGGGGCAGGGCACGGGCACGGGCACAGGCACATCTGACAGCCGTGGCACATTTTGCCAAGTTGGATACAGGAGTGACTCGCACAAGCAACTGCTACTGCATGATGGCCTTGAAGAAATGGAGCGCATTCTGGCTGCCTCTAAGGATGAATGGCTCCCATCAGTTTTTAGCGGTAGGTAGGTGTCCTGAAAGTCCTTTCAACAATATGTAGCACCCCATGTGAGATGACATTATCCAAGTTGGCCTTCACCTTGGCATTCTTCAGGGCCTTCAGGGTCAGTGTACTGGTAGGCCTTATAAGGTTTGAGGCTGGAAGTGCATGCTTGAGGCTAAGTGACTGGTCCTGCATGACAGGCGCATGGCACTTAAGCTTCAGCAGTCTAAAACAGACCAGGATGCAAGGGGCGAACTATCCTGCGTGGCCTGCATAGAGGCACCAGAGTATTACTTGGTACGCCTGCCATTCAGAACGTGCAGAAGTCTAAGCTTATTTATACACCTGGATGGGTCGTTCTCGGGTAGATTTCGATTTCCAGGAGGACATTTTGAAGGCTGTGCAGTTAGCTGGCCTTCCACTCGAGTGCTTCGACACATTCCTTTAGAATAGGAGCAACAACAGCCCAACACAGCCTGCAAGGGGCTGACGTAATGAAGCGGAGTAAATGGGAATCCAGGGCATTTAGCAGCTACGTAAGAATCGATTGGTGTTGATGTGCGACTTGTATAGATAGAAAGGCTGGCAAGAAGATAGTGTGATGATGACGACCCATACATCGCCTGGGCATAGTGGAGTTCAGCCTGGCAACAGACATTCAAAGAACTGGCCCTTATCATCACGGACATAGTTGAAGGGTTGGAATGGAGGCAAGTGGTCCTGTTAGTGACGAAGACTTTGAAAGGTTGGGCTAGGCCACATGTAGTGTGGGTGTCTCTGGAGGGGGCAATGACTTTATGACGCTAGCTAGGAAACAGTTACTGAACCACATCGGGAAGGAGTTGACTGCAGTCAAGACCTACTGCAGACATAGTCTGGTCGGAAATCATTCCCACTTCAATGGTCGGGTGCGAACAGTCGGGGTTGCGGCAACGGTTAGGAGGGTGCTCATTGTTTTAAAAGGCAAGTTTTGCAGGAGCGTGGGCTTGGATTTCAAACGGCATGAACTGACTGGCCTGCGGGGATCTGCATATTACACAAAACAGAGTTCACCTATCAGGAGTGGGCATGGATTTGCTTCTGCTGAATATCTCGAGGGATATTTGTGTCTGAGGGCTGTTATTGATCGATGTGCAAAGGAGGGATGGAATAGTGCACAGCACCAAAGAGACTTCGCCCCTTTGCAGCGTGGCGGAGAGATGGCGAAATGATAGTGGTCACACCGGCTCCATCCAAAGGTCAGTAGGTTGACCGAGGGGGAGGGCGGGGGCGGGGGCGGAGGGTGTGGTCTCACATCTGTGAATCTTGGGATGCTTAATGGCTGGGCCACTGGGGGGAGGGGGACTGACTGCACAGCGCAGACATGCCACTTGCGGACCGGTCACGATGGGCAAGTTATGGTACAAGTCAAGCCTTGAATCTACCCATCTCACCACAAAATAAATTACCCATTAGTGTGTAGGTTGATATGCTTTCTGCAAGTGTGCAGTGCAGTGTTTTTGCGGAATAAGAAACGTGCATTAAACTGCGGCCTTATCCTCTCCAACCAAGCGACTCCGCGTGATCCTTGCGGGCAGCATTAGTTAGGACATCAAGTGTGCAATGCATAGTTAATCCCCTGTCTATGCAGGTTAATAGCACTTCCTTGAAGGACTGACCTGTACTCTGTCGCTGTTTTTCCGGTTTCATTTAAGAGCTGGGTCAAGACTTTGACACTGTTTCTAAGGTAAACCTTAAACAAGAAGCGCGAGCAACAAGCATTGGCCGCGCGGCCGTGAAACTGACACGGCCGCGCGGCCGTGAAAGTGAAAGTAATCGCGGGTTTTGGAAGTGCAGACAGTGGCTTTTGCTGGTGACCAGCTTGCGTTCACGCGAGCGTCCAGATGGCGAGGGAAGCCATATGGCGCCTGATCGCGTGTGCACACTCGCGTGAACGCTGGCTAGTCCGCAGCAAAAGCCACTGTTTGCACTTCCAAAACCCGCTTACTAAAAGTCTCGCCAGAGCAGCGCATGCGCGCTGGCTCAGGCGAGACCTAAAAAGGTGGTTGGTGAGCGGGATCTCCCCCTTCTCAGTAGGTCGGTCAGGTTCTCGGGTCACCTGCAGATCCACAGCTGTCTGCTGAAGAAAGAACATGGAAAGGAACAACCACAACCTAGTTCCTGGGCGTGGCCGTGGGATCAACCTCCCCCGTCTGAGAAGTGTGTATAAAACAAACTACTGCGCTTCTTTCTAGTTCCAAATTCCTCAAGCACAAGGAGGGGAGTGCTCTGCAGGGTAGTTGATAGATAGCCCGTCTCTCGAGGGAGGGGTCGGCGACCTGAACGGAAGTCTTTTAATGTTGCTGGGAGAGCTGTGGGTGTGTCCGTGGCATGGGCACCTGCTGAGAAAGGGGAATGTGTGCCCTACACTGCTGGCTGCCTGAGAAGGAGGCCCGGCTGTCGAGACTGGAAGAGGGGCTGCCCAGAAGAGCGGACTTATAGGGAAAGTCGCCGGAGTTTTCTCGAAGGCCTGTCAGTCTTCCAGAGTGTTTCTACGCACTTGCAATACGAGCTGAACCCCAACACTGATCTATTTATTTGCCACCTACCTGGCTCCTCCAGCAACTGCCATCAGATGGGTGCGCACTCCACCTTTTGTGCTTCGAGGCTGGGACCTGAACCAAAGACCAAAGGGTTTAAGCCAGCCTCCAGGAGCGCTGGGACCGAACCGAACGGAGCTGCCTTCCCCACAGCTGCTGCACCAGGCGCCTGGCTGAAGCACATCACCCCTGAGTGCGCCAGGTCCTCACGCTTGAGCCTAGCAGGCCACTGACATCAGGTAAAACCAGTGAGTGCCTTCCCTGAATATGGACTGTGAGCTTTACTACAGATGTGGGATATGTGCCTAGCAGTAACCCCGCCTAAAGAAAGCTGTCTAGTAAAGGAAATACAGACTGGGTGGGCCACTGATGCCAGGAAGCTGCTAATCTGCACCTTCAGTGAGTTTGCACGTGTGCTTCAATCTGGTCTACTGATTCATCTGTAGATATTCCCCCCCCCCCCGGCACGCAAACCTCGTGATGATTAACAGGTCTATATTAATTTATTTTGTACATGTGACGTACGGCTTTGTTTTTACTAATTCGTTTGCTAAAACAGTTATTTGTCGCAGCCCTGAGTCAACAACCCCTGTAATCCAAATACTGGCCGATGCCTGTAGAAGACCTAACTTGAAAGAAAACACATATACAGTGCGATAAACAATGGAAAGGCGATAGGAATGCGCACCCTGCCGTAAATGATAGTTTTTATGCTCCTTGAGGAATCGTTTGTTTTTACTAATAAAAAAATTACAATAAGGCAAGAAACTGTTATTCCCACAGGGTCTTGAGGGACACCTAGCAGCTCTTTTGGAAAAAGCACAAGTGAGCCTCTGTGCAGGAGGCATCAGCCCACAGAACTCACTGGCAACAATAACTGATTTAAACACAAAAGCAAACCGAGGGACTGGATCAAAAGGAACAGAAATCGAAAATACAGTTCAGGAAAGGCAGGACTGGATTCTAAGAAACAAGGATCGGGAAAAGCAAGACAGAATAGAGAAAAAGCAGGTAGTCCAACCTACCGAATTAACAGGGTTAAATGAGTTAGAAATGTGGAACTAGATAGCCATATATGAGGAGCAAGGATTAATAGTATGCAAAGATAACCAGGAACTCTGGAATACAGCGCAAGGAATATGATCAAGAAGAGGGTTGAAAGTATGCAGATAGTAAAAGGGACAATGTGATCTAGGACAAGAAAGACCAGAAAGCATACATGGATGTGCTAATGAATGCATTGGGATCATGAAACATGCTAAGACACAGGACTGCAACGCGACTGGCAATGTTTGAGGACAGAAAGAACTGCATAGACAGTAATGCACTGGAATAATGGTATGGAGGCCCGGACTGAAGTGAGATGTGGAGCAAGGTATGCAATGTGCAAGTGTTCTTTTCGTAATCCAGCCGAAGGCTGTGAGTGCCATCTGGTTTAGAATGGTGGCATCCTTACTGTTGATGGAAAGGGGCACTGGAGTTCCCAGTATACATGTGGCAGATGGCTCCATCTGAGATTATCAAATATGTCAGATGAAATGACACTTAAATCCTTCCGGGAGAGCCTAATAACCTTTCTCCTTGAAATGCAACCCTCCCAAAACTGAGCTTCTTCTCCAATAACTCGTCGCCACCTGTCTAGAACTGGCTAAAAGAAGCTCCCCCTTCTGGGCATCCATCTAACCTCCACATATCCCTGCGCTAAATCGCTAGTTTCACCATTGATCCAAGTCTAACAGTGCTGCCACTCATTGCCAGTCTCTCCAAATTCCTTCCATCTGGTCAGAAATCATAAACGTATAACACCAACTCCAGTCATTAGATCTCGCTTTAAGGACCCCCACATTGACCGCGCCAACGCAATCCTCGGTGAGCTCCAAACACATCCCTGATACTGC
Source organism: Calotriton arnoldi (assembly GCA_963921515.1). Taxonomy (NCBI): domain Eukaryota; kingdom Metazoa; phylum Chordata; class Amphibia; order Caudata; family Salamandridae; genus Calotriton; species Calotriton arnoldi. The sequence goes on from CAWUFW010011798.1 coordinate 398,192, forward strand.
TGAAGGTTGTGCTCTGCATACTGCTCGACTCTCAAGAAGCCAAGAACCTTGATCCCATTATTCCAATTCTGAGAGAACCCAAATGGCTAACTCTTGAAGCCACAATCTACTTCAAACTCGCCTGCGTTACTTGCCAAGCCATTGACATGTGCCTACCACCCTCCTTAAAAGATAAACTCTGTATCTCAAGGGGGGGTTCCAAGACCCCAAAGCAAGCAGCTACACTTACCGTTTTACTCAGTTACCTTTTTAATCCCTTTTTTGGAAACAAAGGTCTTTTTCACACTGTCCCCTTTCTGCAGATTTGTAGCCATCTCTTGTTTCTGTGCATGTGAATTGTAAAACGCTTTGCTGCCAGCGTGGTTAAGTCTGCAGAACCCTCACAATAAAAAGACATTCAGGCAAACATCCCAATGAGCTTACTTGAACGTCAGAGAGACTAATGATGTGCATCATGATGCACCTGCTTTTTATTTGCCCCGACATCAAGCTCAATTTGAAATGCAGATGACGTTAAGAGTGCATAGATTTTCAAAAGTAGTATCTAAGGGGGTCGTTATGATGTCGGGCGGATCGCCACCGCCCAACCGGCGGTGGCGATCTGCCCGACATCTTTCCCCGCCCTCCATTTACCCCCCGCCATATTACAATGGCGGGGGGGACAGCGGCGGACAGAAAGACCGTCCGCCGCATTTCCACCGGCAGGCAATCGTTACGAATGCCTGCCGTGTGGATCTGGGGCATAATATGGCGGCGGTGCTGAGCAGGCACCGCCATCCATATTATGATGTGCCAATTCAAAGGCCTTTCCACGGCGGCGATGCTGCCATGGAAAGGCCGGCGGAGATTGCTTTGGGGGCCTGTTACGGGCCCGTGGGGGTGGGGGCTGCACTTGGGGGGGGGTACCTATGGTACCCCTCTACATTGCCATACACAATGTGGCAGGCACCGCGCGGAGCCTGTCACGTTGTGCATGGCAATGCAAAGCATGCACTTTTAACATTGCGGACGGAGCTGCACCCAGCAGCACCGTCCGCAATATTAAAGTCCAGAATGCGCCCGTCTGTGTGGCGGGCGCATCCTAATTGGCCTCGTGGGACCGCCGCACCTCTGACAGTCGGTCCCATTTTCCGTTACGGTGGCGGGCGGACTTTGTCCGCCCGCCATCGTAATGGGGTCCTTAATTCGTTTACTTGCATGCCTGGTATTCAATGGTGCATTATTTCACCTTTTTTTTTAAATTTGAAAAATTATGATTTACGGCTGTAACATCCAGATTGGATTTATGAAGTATCGATAGCATTAGGTAAAGTGTGCTTCAACTGCACTGTGGATGGCAACAACTTGCTTCCAGGCAACACCCGCACCTTTTGCTTCAGGGAAAAGGCATTTTTTTTTTTTTTAACTGAAGCGGGATGGAGGGATTGTACCGGAGAAAATGAGGCGGCCTTTGGGAAAACACTTCTTTCTAGCTCCCTCTCCAATTAAGGGCGGCTGAAATTCATCCATCGTAGAACTCTCCTGTGGACTCCTGACATACAGAAATCTATCTGTTGCCTGCATATATACAGAGCCAGTCTTCAATGACGTAAAAAAATACACCCACACAGCATAATTGAGGGCGTTGAACTGCGTGCATCTGGCAGAATGCCCCAAATGATGGTGAAAGGTGGAAACCAGCACCGCAACTATCCTGCTAAGATTTGTCAAACAAATACAACAACATTCCTCCCAGGTGAGTAACTTCGAGTCTCGCTTACCTCAAATTATTATTGGCCAACCCTGCCTTCTCACCGATGAAGGAAGCCTCAGCCTTTAAACGACGGGAAGAGTAATGTTGGACAAAAGGCTAAAGGGATTTCTAAATGGGAGATTAAGCCGTTTCTGTAGTTGGAGACAAAGGTTCTGCAGCAGAGAGAAAAAAAGTGTTGTGTCATACATCTGATTCTATTGGTAAATAATGAGCCGAATGACGATAAGTGTCCTAAGTAATCACGTAAAATGAGTTTCTGCTCCCACTGAAACTAAAGGTCTCCTCTGACCTACCTACAGTTTTTGAAGGGGCTGCCACTACATGGGTTACACTGAGAATACCTAAAGTGTTGGGCCAGAGTTTTAGAAGGGAGCTAGACCAAAAGATGTGGGAACCAAGGTGGGCGGACACAAACCTCAGCGAAGCACCAGCCTAAAATAATATGCAGCTGAGGTGTAGTCTAGAATATGGAGGAGGGAATATTGTGATACTTTAATATCATAGACAAAATGCCGAAGACCACAATAGCGAAAGGTAAGTGTGTGTAGGAAAGTATACATTTGCTATTCTTACTCCACATTTAAATACCTTGAAGATATATATATCATCAAGATATAGGTATGTAAAGTTAAGGATAGAAAATGTATACATATTACCCATTGATATTTTGTCTGCGATAGTAAGGTATAACAATATTACCTACTCGATATTCATGACCCACACCTACAGCTGATATTTAAATCCTGCAGGGCATGGGGAGATGCTAGAGAGATGGAGTCTAACCACTCGTTAGATATTTGTTGCTATCAGATTTCTTATCACAGATTATAAAAAAACAGAAAGATGCCTGGAATGATTTGGTCTGATTGAACAAAGTCTGGTGCATCAAAGAACAGGAATTCTGGCTAAATGTTCTCTCCCTTTTCTAAAACATGTTGCCAAACACAATCTGGATCCTGCTGCTCTTTAGAGACTCTGGATTGTGCTCCTATATGTGGAATGAACTTCAATATTCACATAATGCTTGAAGGGGAAGAGAAACACTTCATTCTTCATTCATCCATGATAATTGAGCTTCCAAGTAAACAACAATTGTCTATTATATCTGTCGCTGGAAGGAGACCGACCATTGATGTGTTGAGTATTTACAAAAGCCGACTTTTTACATTAACTATTCTTGTTATTTGAGCAACGAAGAGTGCAAACTTCTGAAAGTATTAGCTCATGTAACCTTGTGATTGAATTCTCAATACAAACATCTGAAATAAGGAAAGATAACTAATTATAATATGTTTTACATTGTTACAACTGGAATCATTGGAAGCATTCAAAGTATTTTTAAAAAAAAGTTTTGGTATATAACCTCATCAGACCGCATATAAACTACAACAAACTATCATACAACTCCCACTGACCCTAGTTTAGCCACTAAGTTTACGCTCACATAGCTCCAACTGACACTGGGGTCAGTCAGAACCCTCGGTGGTCTGCCCAACCTGCCTTTACAGACCAACATATCCGCAGACGGATAGTCATCAGCATATGTTGCACAAATGACAAAAGCTGTTATGTTGATCTGTGCAGAAAATGAACCCTTTCTGCATGCTCTCTCAATTTTTCACCTTTTTATAGACTGATTTTTGCTGATATTGGGATTTAAGGCACTGAGAAACTGCCATTCTGTTTCACAGTGAATGAGCTTTGCCCCTGAAAACATGCGTTTCAAATTGGTTACACACAATTGTTTTATTTAAATTGCCATTAAGGCTATGGTACATTGGTGTAGGAAATGTTCCAGTGGTATAGAAGTTAAATGTTAAAGTGCTGAAAAGGAGGTTGAGTTTTGGGAGGAATTGTGCCATGATGGTGCCTAGTGAATTCTGTAATCACTGAACATCTGAAAGGAGAACACTGCCTGACCTGCTGGGGAAATAAGCGAGAAGGAGCCCTGATCTCCAATTAAATAGAGAGATAATCATTTTATTTGGCTAAAAGGTCATAAAAGTAAATAGACCTTTAAAAAGACATTAAAATACACAGGGTCCTATTCACAAACTGCATTTTTGTAGTATCTGTTTATGAAGTAGTACTACTAAATTTAGTGCATAATTCCTTCTTACCTTATCTATGGGGAGATCCTCACACATGTAAGTTAACTACTTAGGGTCTGTTTACAATGTCTGTCGGAAAGCCTCCGACCAACGCGGAGGCTTTTCGACCGACATTGTAGGTTTACACTCCGGCCGCCGGCTTACTATGACAGCAGTCGGAGTGTAAACCGGCCGGGGAATGCAACTCGGTTCCGACGGGCTCAAGGAGCCCCTCGGCCAGTTGGAATTGGCACATAATCCCTTAAGGACGGCATTTCCGCCATCGCTATTGTTATGTCTGTTTCCGACAGACTTTCCATGTTGGCCCTTCTGACATGGAAAGGCTGTCGGAAAGCGGCTTTGGGGGCTGCCTTCCCCCTGGCCCTCTAGTTGTGGCCCTGGGGGGCACCTATGGTGCTCCCCTGAAAATCCCTGCTCCATGTGTGCAGGGATTTTCACAAACTCCCATTTCTCAATGAGAGCTTGTGCTGCGCGCAGTTTCCACCTGCTGCACAAGCTCCCATAGGGAAGTGGGAGTTTGTGACCGCACCATGTGCGGTCGCATCGTATAAAGGAGTGCGGAACCGCCGACCTATGGTTGGGTGGGTCACACACCGAAACGGTGTCGGTCAGAGGCAACTGTGACGGGCATCGAAATCAGGCCCTTAGTAGTAAATTTGGGAGAGAGTGGGAGATCTGATAGAAAGCGGCATACTTGCTACTAAATGGGAGGGGTTTTGTGAGGTGTAAGGAGGGCTTTAAGGAGGGACATGCACGCACCCACAAAAAAGTAAGCAGATCACTATTCACAAAAGGCACTTCTAAAGTTAATACAGCCAAAAAGGGCCCCAAAACAGTAGTAAATTACTCCAGCTCAGAGCTGGAGTAAATCCAGCACCACACACGGCCACCAATTGTTACTGCAACATCCACCTATAGAAAATAATTGAAGTAGGGACTTAAAGTAAAACTCCATAAGAAATATTACATTATTTAAAATAGTTACTTATAAATAAATATAATTAAATGTTGTAAAATATCTAAAAATAAAACATGTTTATTATTTAATTATAAAATATTTTAACAAAATGTTTTGAATTTATAAATTAATGTAACATTCGCTATTAAAATATAACAATTACTTTTAATTGTACACATCACTTTTAATAATTATTAATGCATAATAAAAAATATAATTTGTTACTTTAGGTGGGAATTTAGGGGCCCATTACGATGGCGGGCGGAAGCACTACCGCCGTGCTGGCGGATGCAAAAACCACCAGTTACCGCCGGCACGCAGCAGTCCACACGCCCGCCCAATTACGATGCGAAAAGCAGGCCAAACACCGCCGGCAAGCCAGCAACACCGTCCGCCATCAAAGTGCGCCCGCACACGTAGCGGCGCAGCACAACTGACACACACCGTCCGACGAAACACGTCCCGCCCGGCGCATAAATTACGATGCCGCAAACAAACGGCTCCCACGGCAAAGAGACACCGCACGTGAAAGAGAGGCGGAAACACGGACGCAGAGCACGGACAACGAAGAAGCGGCACCCCGGGCATGAATCCAGCACTGCAGGCCCTTCCCATGCTTCTGCTGATGCACCACCAAGGACGCAACGTACCGCGGAGACGCAGGTAGGCACACACACAACAAGTGCACGCAAACAGCGCACACAGTGCAAGGGCGGAAAAAGCGGACAACCCCCCACCAGCGCGTGCACACTACACATCCACCATTGCATCCACATATGACACACAGGCCAAATCCAAACATCGCGGAACACATGTGTACACACCACCTGGGACTAGGAACCAACCACCCCGTCACGGCCCCAAAGCGCCGATGACGCCGCCACACATGCGCACAACGCAGAGGCCAACCGCAGCGCCATGCATGCGTCGCACACAGACACAGGGACACAACCAAGCAGCACACACACCAGCCCCACCCCGAACGCACATGACACGTGACAGGCCGGCCACAGACATGTCCCCAACGCCCAATTCACGGACAACACCCAACGCCACACAACCGACGCACACATGTCAGTGAAGTCACGCAACAGCAGGACACACCCCAGTGTAACAAACATGGCGAAGCACACAGCGGCGGCAACACCAACTAGGAGAAGCAGGGCTCCTTCGGGAAGAGGAACGCCAGTACCACACTGAAAAACCCATACCACCCTGCACATATGAACAAGACACATGAAACGGAACACCAAAGAGCCCGGTGACCGACAACAGGTGGCCCAAGAATTACATCCACACACAAGGCCCAACGCAGAGCGGAAAGGCAGCCTGCCGCCCACACAAGGGAGAGCAGACAGCACTGAATGACCTTCCATTCCAACTCCGAAACCACAGCCCTACGACAGAAGCCGGTGAATACAGCCATTGTCCAAGAATAGACCAACACAGGCATGCCGAGGAGACCGACCACACGGCAGATAGCGCATATCACAGAAGCACACAACGGACGGGGAAGAAAGAAGAAAACACTCCCCCATGTCGGCCACATGCAAGTTAATTGGAAGGAGTCACACAGCACTGACCTTGAACTGTCTGAGAAGCATGTGGGAAGAGGGCCCGTGTCCTCCAAACAAGCCAACAGAACACAAGTCCTGTCTCCCTACGACTACACAGAGCTCACAGCAACCTCGGAGCGTGCACATTGCAGACTGCACACACAGCCGGAGCACGCCACCACAACGCACCGCTGCGAAATGGCAACCGCAACACACCTACCCAACTACGCCGAAGAGCTCAAGCTGTACCAAACCAGCACGATACATACATTGGGATGCGATCTCCTGTCCCTGCTGAACGTAAGTTACCGACTGACTTACCGCATCACATTGTTCAGCTGCGTCATGCCCGTCTTCTACTGTCGGAGGTGTCCCTACCAGCATCCCGTCGAGATATGCCTCTCCAACCCGGCATGTCTGAAGGCGGACCTGCTACCACTACTCCTCCCTCTGGACGCACACGACAGGGCCTGCTCTGCCTATGGGGGCATGGCGTATGTGGCCAACATCGCACGCGCACTGAAATGGAACCACTGTGCCTCCACACGACGGATCATCGAGAACAGCTACATCGAATGTCACCCAGCATGCCCCATCATGGTCCTCCAAGGGACAACCTACGAACAACACCTTGACAGCCACCATCCGCTTCATTGGCTGGCAAACATGTACACCACCAATGACATGGAAGCCCTGCTGGACGGCATCGCATACCTGACAACCTGTAAATACGTCGGACCACAACGCAGGTTCCCCGAGTGACCTATGAAGTCCAACCCCGCACCCATGCTCAGCTTCCGCACGGACTGGCCAGTCACCACCACAACAGCCATACCAAACGACCGGCAACTGTAACCACACCATCAACGACATCGCCATGACATCGGATATGACCGGGACATGCACACTGTTCCCCATCACATCCAGGAACACCGCATGCATCGTGGGAGGCAGTGGCATGGGCTCTGTGCATCGCACCCACATGGACGGAACTGCACGAACAACCAGGACACGACATGGATCCAGCGCACATGGACACACACACCGCTCAGTGGACATGAATAGGTCGCCTGGAGTCTGTGGGTGCTGCACCCCTCCCACCCCCGCCCCGGGAATCCCATACCAGGACCTTTGCATGGACGACAAGTGCATACAACAACAACACGACCCCAGTGACTGGGACATGTCCAGTAACCACCACAGTGCAACAACAAGTGGCACGCCGCTGCATGCACGCAAGCACATGCCCTGATGTCATCTCACATGCACGCGTGCATGAGGAACAACCGCAGCAAACCTGTCACATGGAACTGAGATGGACTGTGCCCATGATGCCGAGCGGTCTGGTAGGCTACATGTATACCGTCTGTGTCAAAGTCCGCAGCTCCGCAGCTATACGTAAATGTACATTAGCACAGCCTTGGCCAAGCAGATGTAACCCCACACCCTATCCCATTTGTAATCATGCTCAGTATATCCTCAATATGTATTCCGCTGCCAGTAGTGTCCACTATACTGCATCACAGAGGACAGAAGACTCAATATAATGTTTGAAACCAGAACTGTCTCCGCTGACTCATTTCACAAGTACGAATGAGAGAGGATGAGAGTATGTGAAGTACACGGCAGTCGTGACATGACCATGTAGTCCACTGGTATTGGATGTCAACGCAAATGAGTAGCACTACTGTGGAAGACACACATGTGTCGTGTGAAGTCGTATGGACGCAGTGCTCAGGTGGGTGGGTGCGACGGGTAGATGCGCACATGCCAAGTTGGAGCACGCCGTGTTGGGAGGGCTCATGAACAGTACACCACCGCTTCCCTGGGCATTGTGAGAGGACACCTGTCGGGGGGAGTGAACACGTGTGTGCACAGCAGCCGGGCACACGTACAAAGCGGTACCAGGCGCACCTCAGCCCACCCTCTGTGGACGAGCTGGATCCTGTTGTGCGCCCGCCATGCCCCTTGACAAGGCACACACAGCCCCAGTCGACCAGGTGTAACCCCAACATAGTCAATCCGCACAGGCGATACAGGGCACGGGATGGCAGTGGAGCATGGTGTGTGAGAGGTCTCCTCGCGCTCCTCCTGGTCATATCACGCAGGCAATAGAACCTCAACGTCCAGCATGGCAAAAAGTCAAATGGAAGTGTAGGGGGACGCACCACAGCACGAGCAGCACTGACGTCACGGGAGGTGGCTCGCACCATCCCATCCATTGCCCATCATACCAACCACGCCACATGCCATTGCGACTAAGTGCAAGCGCGTGCGCCACCACCCCTGAGCCCTCCCCAGAGAGGCCAAAGAGTGAATGTGTGGGCCATCAGCCACAGACGGACGCGGCATGGCCGCAAGGGCAGCCACAGCCACTGGGTGTCGCAGGTGGCGGATCCGGAAGGCGAAGACTGTGATGCATAGTCCATGCAGGCCGGGTCTCCATTTGGGGCACCACGCAGGTGGACGGTGTCCCGCCACACATCATACCCTGAGACAGCCCACTCGTGCAACTGGACCCACACATACACTCCTTGCCCTCTCTGGTGCGAGCTTGGGGCTGCCTGTGCAAGCGCTAGCCTCGCAGGTGAGCATGCATATTGGGGGGCGAGGGGAGGACATGAGGGCTGGGGCGAAGATGACTGTATCACTGTCAGTTAGTACAAGGGATGACCCAGATGTGGAAAGGAAGAGACGTGTCCCGTGTGTACTGCAACTAGTCGCCAATCCAACTACCCCCCATGTCCGGAATGTAAGCCCGCACCTAGGCCCGCCCATCCGCCACATCGAACATACCACCAGCACGACAACCTTCCCATTCGAAACACTGACTGGGGGTGGCGACCAGTGAACAATCATGTGTAGCCTACCCACGCGTACATGTGGGCCCTCCATGATCCATGTCACCTGCGGCAAAGACATGACATGCGCAATGAGGGAAGTGAGGAGAGCTGTCCGCCCCACGCGCAGAAGGTGCATCAGCTCCACAGACCCAGCAGCGAGTCCAGCAGGGGTCACATGTGCAGGGGCAGCTGTGCCTGGTGTGAAGGCACATGCATATAGACAGCACATCGACCAATGTGTAGTCTGCCCACATCCACAGTCCATCATCATGCGGACATAGGAATTGAACACAGGGCAACACATCTTAGCTGGTGCACCCACCGTGACCAACAATGCGCAATCATCGACGTACCCGCCCTGTGCATGGCCCCCCACCCAACGGAGGCACATCCAGTGCCACCATCCCACACACACAAGCCTTCCACGGAACATGCTGTGTCCAATGGTCAGTACAGAGTCAGCGCCCATCTGGTGGATCCTGAACAGGAGACACATGCACACACATGCCAGCTCCCACTATGTACGACTGCCACCTGGCACGTGCAATGTAACCTCTCACCTGTGACGTGTGACTGCAAGCACACAGCCGTCTTGGCATGGGGCTGTCAATGTGGACACCAGTCAATGTTTCGGGAGCTGTGATCCGTACAGTGCTGTACATAGGGTGCAGTGCTGACACCTACTACTGTCTCATATCCCCTCGTGCCACAGGTCCCACTTGTATTGGCCGCTCAGCCCGTGCCCACATCGTCGTCGTCGTGTGCCATACTCATCCAGCCTCGGAAGCAGTACCATGCTCAGCAGACACTCATGTTGCCGTGGCGTTGCCGCTTGACGAATATGCAGTCAGTCCCCATCAGCACGCCCCGCAAGTCATTGGGGCCTAGATCCCCATGTGCATGCACATGGCAGTGGTATGTCTCACTTGCCATTGCCATTGTTGGGAGACCTGTGTAAGTGTATTGTGGCCGTGCCGTCCCAGCTTGACAGCTGGGCTGTGGCTCATGTGCTTGCTCAGTCATGTCAGTGATGTGTATGCGAAATTGCTATGTGCCGTGTTGCTTTGACATGTGTCCTCTGTCATTTAACCCAGGCGGAGACCGAACATTGACCGCCCATACCAATTGCTGGCGGACATGGACGATACAGAGGTAATCAGGAAGTTTCGGCTGGACAGGCCAACTCTGCATCGACTGTGTGCCATGTTAGAGCCCCATCTCCGTCCCCGCAGGGTGTATCCGACTGCTGTCACCCCCACGGCTAAGGTGATGGCCGCCATGCATTTCTTCGCCACTGGGTCATTCCAGCACACAGTGGGCAGTGGAGGAGGGATGTCCCAGCCCATGTTCAGCAAGGTGCTGAGGGATGTACTGGCAGCCATGATGCTGTACCGGAACAGGTACATCAGATTCCCCAGGGCTCGTGAATTGGCGGCAGTGAAGGGTGCATTCTATGCCCTTGGCAGAATCCCACACGTCGTGGGAGCCATTGACTGCACTCATGTTGGCCTTGTTCCACCACAGGCCACTGAGCACCTGTACCGCAACAGGAAGCACACGCACACCCTGAATGTGCAAGTGGTGTGCCTTGCGGACATGGTGATCACCCACGTGTGTGCAAAGTTTCCAGGCTCGGCCCATGACGCACACATAATGCGCAACAGCATCTTGCCACTACTGATGGCCAATCTGCAACAGGATCGTGGCTGTATTGTCGGTGAGTATGTGGAGTGGTGTAGCGTGCTGGTTGTGCGATGCTGTCCCCTGTCCAGTTGGAATAGCAACGGTTCTCTGTGTCCCTCACACCCAGGTGACTCTGCGTATCCGAATGGGGCATGGCTGCTCAGTCCATTGAGGAATCCTCGCACCCCAGCAGACGATCGATACAATGAGGCACATGGGAGGACCAGACGTGTGGTCGAGCGTACCTTTGGCCTCCTCAAGTCCAGGTTCAGGTGCCTGGACCGCACCGGGGGTGCACTGGCGTACTCCCCACAGAAGGTGTGCCAGATAGTGGTGGCGTGCTGCATGCTGCACAATCTGGCCATTCGGAAGCAGATCCCCCTCATTGTGGATGACGGAGATCAACCAGGGCCCCAGCCCGCAGACCAGGACAGCTCGAGTGAGGTGGACAGCGGAGAGGAGGAAGCTGGGAATGTGCGCCAGCAGCTCATCGCCCGCTACTTCACTTGACGGTGAGTGTCCATGTACGACGGATGATGTGTCTGTATCTATGCAGGTGTGTGTGTGCTGTGTCAGGGTGGCCGTATGTTCACTGCGTGCAGTGTGTCAACGCTCCATGGCCAGGGTAGTATGCCACTGTTGGTGGCTGTGGCATTGTGCCCTATTGCTCTGTGCGATGTGTGTACATTGCTTGTAGTTGTTGACATGTACTGTGTGATGGGTGTGTGACACACTCATTGAATGTGCTCCTGTTCTGTCTCCCACCCCTAGGTCCCTACAGGCCCTCCGGATTCCATTTCCATGCCACGCATCAGGTGCCTTTCCGCCCAAGGTGGCCGTTGTATTCCGTACAATAAAGACACAGGGCACAAACAGCAGTTAGTGAAAAAGGTGCATTTATTACAAACTGTGACATGTGATTGTGTGTAAGGTGATGACAAAAGTGGTGCGTGCAGTGACAATGAGCTGTCGGTCATGGCTGCGTGATGATCAGGGTGTACCCACTGGTTCTATGTCCATAGTCCAACACACACATGCCATCCAGATGGCTGTGTGGAGTGGGATCGTAGAGCAAGTCAATGCAGTGGCTGGTCAAGGAAGGCTGGCGGAAGGCTGGCGGAAGGCTGGCTGGCTGCCTCACTTGCGACTGGAGCGTGCGAAGTCCTCCCGGGAGATCTGTTTCCTCTTCGGACGGCCCCTTCCACGTTTGGGAGGGGGGTGTGTGGTGGCGACCTGCTGGTGGTGGGTGAGGTGTGCTCACTGGCTGTGGACGCAGGGGAAGTGGACACTGCTGGCCGACCCTGCGCCCTAGCAGGTGGTGGCGGAGGTGGTGTTGCTGGCCTTGCCTGTGACCCCACCGCCACCACCAGCTGGCCCATGAGGTCCACGAGTTGGTCCATACGGGACACGAATTGGCCCATATGGGCGTCCATGGACCTCAGCACCCCCAGCACCTCCCGCGTGTCAGTAGCAGACCTGGCCCATTGTCCTTGGGCCTCTTCATAGGCCCCAAGGACTCTGGCCATTTGAGGCAGGGCATGGCTCCCAGGGGAGGCTGGCGTTTCCCTGACCCTGCTCCTCCTACCAGTCCTGCTGCCACCGGCCTGCCCACTAGCCACATTGCTCACCACGGTCCTCGCTGTGGCTCCCAGGGTGGATCCAGTCGGCCGGGCCACCACCTGCGCTGGGGCTGGTGCCAGCGAAGACGTGGTGGTGGTGGAGGCGGTGGTGGTCGGTGCGGCGATGGTGGCGGTTGCGGCAGTGGTAGTGGCCGCAATGACCGTGGGTGTGGCCGCAACGACAGTGGCAGCAGGGGACTGGGACTGTTCAGCATCCCTGGATGATGGGTTGGTGGGTAGGAGGGGTCCTGGGGAGCGGCTGGGCCCTGCCACGCCAGATGGGCCAGCTTGGTGGTCCGTGTCCGAAGAGGTGGACAGATCCTCCAGATCCGTGTGTCCTCGTTGGGGGCTTGTAGGCTGGCTGTGCTGGCTGCTGTCTCCATCCCCAGCGTCCAGCAGTTCGTCACCTGTGGAGAGAATGAGATTTGTTATTGTGTTGCACCTGGCGAAGTATGTATTAGTCGTCTGACATTGGCAGTTCGTGCAATCTCGTACATGGGTTTCCCGGAGGCGAGTGTGTGGCTGTGGCATCTGTAGTTGTGTGTGCTAGGCAATGGGACTGTGTGCTGTGCACATGTGGCATGGGACGGATTGGCCATGCCGATGGGTGTGTTGCTTTGCCCCTACTCATTGTGACTCTGGTGTATGCGGGCTCCTGGCCCATCCTGGGTCTGGTTTGTACTTTGCTTTTGGAGTTCAAATGGAACGCTTAGGAACGCATATGGCAACATGGGGGCCATGCCCCAGATTCGCATTTGGGAGGGTATATGCTTTTGGGGTACATGCTGTGAGCCATGGGTGCCGAACGTGACATGTGTTGTGGCAGCATGACAGTGCATGGTCTGAGGTGTGTGCATGCCTGACATGCCCTGCATATTTGCTGTCTGTTGTGGTTACTGGACATGGCATTGGACGCATCGTTATGAGTGAGTGATAGTTGTGTGCCAGCCAACGTATTGCAGTTGTCCCATCTCCTTGGTGTGCGTGCTGCCCTGTGCCATGTGCATCACTGCAGTGCTCGGGGGGGTGTGGCCCATGTTGTGTGTTGTTGCTCACAGTGTGTCGTGCGCTTAATTGACTTCTGGCACATGGTTGGTCATGGGCATGTGTCTTAGCGTGACTGCTGTATGTGTGGCAGCTGTGCGGATGACATGCCTTTCATGAGACTGGGGCTGACGGATGGGATGGATGGTATGTTGTATGTGCATGGTGTGTCTGTGTGTTTGATGGGTTCAGTGGTGTTCGTGTGCATTTCTGTTGTTCCGCTCTGTTGCGTCTAGTGTTGTTTGTCTTACATAGGCGTAGTTGTGGGGTGTGTGGTTGACAGGCAGTAGGGGCTACATGGACAGGACTTCAATGGTGTTTCGGTTGTGTGTGATGAGTTGCACAGTGGCTGCCGTGTGGGACTATATTCAGTGTGGCTTGTGCATGCAGACGTGGCTCCTTGGGTGTTGCTATGTCTGTGATGGGTCATGTGGGGTGTGAGTCTGCTGTTCATGTCCGTGTGCACATTGTTCACTTGTTCGTGACGGTGGGCGGTGCTGCGTGTTCGTGTGCTACGTGACATGTCCCATGTGTTGGTGGTGTTATGGTCCTCATGCCTCCAGTAATCCAGCCCTGTCCAGTTTCCCACCTGCAAGTTGTTCGTGCGTGCACTGTACTGGATGCCACATGGCTCTTAGCGGGGGGTGCTCCATGTTGCAGGTCTGTGGGGGTGGGGGGTGTAGTGGGTCGTGGGGGTGGCTGTACACCCACTGACACCGATTGCTGTGGACCGTGATGTCTGCCTTTCGGCTGTCGTTGTGCACTGCGGTGGCTGACACGTGGGTGTGGGGTGTGGGGGATGCTCCTCCTTGCTGTGCTGTGGGACTGGGGCCTGGTGTGTGTTGTACTTGGGCTGTCCACCGTCCCACCCACTGCACTTTGTGTTCCTGCCACTTACCTGTTACTTGTCGGTTGGTGCAGCTGTGCCTGACACATGGGTGTGGGGAGTGCTCCACCTTGCTGGTCTGTGGGAGTGGGGGCCTGGTGGGTGTTGTACTTCAGCTGTCCCCCTCCGACCCACTGCACTTTGTGTTCCTGCCACTTACCTGTTACTTGTCAGTTGGTGCAGCTGTGGCGGACACATGGGTGTGGTGGGTGCTCGTTGTGGCGCTTCTGGCATATTTGTGGACCTGTTGGTGGTTACGTGGCTGGCTTAGTGTACACATGTCCCCACGCATCTTACAGTTGTTCGGTTTGGCCTGTGTGTGGTAGTGTCTGTTGCATGTGCGTGTGATGTGTTGTGTATTGTGTGCTGGACATGGGGGTGTTTGTCCCTGGGAGCTGTGGCATGGTGGTTGCGCATGTGTGTACATAGCGGTGTGCTGGTATACATTAGTTTGTACTTACCAGCCTCCACTCCCCCTGCTAATCCGGCGAGGATCTCCGGATGTATTACGACTCGCACCTTCTCCTCCCACGCTTTGAAGGTCTTAAAGAGCGCGGGATTCCCTCCGCCAGTGACGGCAGCCAGCTCTCTGTTTTTGCCCTCCTTCTTCTTGACCAGGCTCTTTACGTCATTCCAACGTTTGTTTATCTCGGTTCTGTTCCTGGGCAGGGTCCCGACTGCATTGACCTGGTCTACGATCCGGGTCCACATTCTGTTTCTGGTGGCTAGTGGTGTGTGCTGGACCATGTTCCCATAGATTTGTGGGTACACCTTGATGATCTCGTCGACCATGACCGTCAGCTCCATGGGCGTGAACTTGGGCATCCTTTGTGGTGCCATGGTGTTTGTGGTGGTGGTGCGGTGTGTGTTGTGTAATGTGCAGGGGGTTTGTGGTGCCGGTGTTTGGTGGTGGTGGTGGTGGTGGTGGTTGTGATGTGTGCGTTTCTGTGGTGTGCTGCTGTCCTTGCTGTGTCACTGTGTCCTCTCCTCTCCTCTCTGGTTTGCAATGTAGCAAGGGGTTGTGGTCTGTGGGAGTGCTGCTTTTGTACTCACCTATGTGGGTGTGTCCTCATGGTCTGTTGTTTTCAGGTGTGTTGTGTCTGGGGTTCTGGCCTTTGTATTTTTTGTTTGTCCGGGGGGTGTTTTCGGGATGTGTACTGTGCTTGTGTATTTGTGCGTGCCTTGCTGTGTGGACTTGTTGGCCATGTTGTGTGCTATTGGTTTTGTGTGCGGATGGTTTCTGTGCAGGTACGTGGGCGCCATGGCTTCTGCCGTGTCGATTCTCATCGGCGTTGTTTGCGCTGGCGGGCGGTATTTTTGTTGTTTTTCCGCGCTCATGGCGGTGCGATCGTAATTTCACGTGCGGTGTGTCGGCCGTGTGGGCGGGCGGTTTTGTGTTGTCGTGCGTGTTTCCGTCCGTGGCGGGCGGTTTGACTCCGACTCGGACGATGGCGGGCGGTATTTTGTATGATTTTTCGCCGATGGCGGTTTTCAGTTTGTGTACTCATAATGGCGTGGTCGGTGTTCAGGCGGTGTGTGCGGGCGGATTTTTGCCGCTTCCATGCCTGGCGGATTTATTTACGCCGGGTATCGTAATGTGCCCCTTAGTTTTTTATTTAAACTTCAAAAGAATAATTTTTATTTATTGTAATGGTATCAATGAAATTAAAATCTTGATTCAAAATTATGTTACGAGTGCTGTAACATTTTTTAATTTACAATTAAAAGAAATATTTAAAATTCATTTACATTAATATTTAATATCAAAATATTTTACATATGTTTTTTGAGGTAATACACTTTTTTACTTTTCTCTATGCTTTACCATAGGAACAATCCACACTCGAGGTGGAGATTTCCCTATGGTGAAGTATAGAAAATTTAAAAAGTTTTTTTGAAATTTATAATAAATTAGTAAAACAATTTGTTTGTTTAATACTATTGTAAATTAATTTTCCATATTTATTTTAAATCTAGAACAAAAGAAAAATTCTGCAGCACTATTAACTTCATTTTTGAATGTAATCTTTTATGAATTTAAATATATTCAATTAAAATAATTTTTCCGAAGTTTAAATTAAAAATAAATTTCCACAAAGTTTAAAAAAGAGTTTTAATTATGCACTAATAATTAATAAAAGTGGTGTATAGAATTAACTAAAAGTAGTTTAATCATATTTTAATCAAAAATATTGGCACATTAGTTTATAAATCCACAAAAAGCTGTTAAATTATTTTATAATTAATAAATGTTTTAATTTTAGATTTTTTAACTTTAAATTATATTTATTTATATTTGTAAGTTAATTGAATGTAACATTATTTCCTGTGGGGTTTTATTTTAAGTCCCTGTGTCCATTATTTTCTGTGGAAGGTTGTTGCAGTATCATTGGTTGGCCATGCTTGTGGACTTCCTACTGTTTCTTTTTGGCAGTAGTAATTTACACTCATAAATCTGGCCCCACTCCCTGTTTCAAGGGGTTATACTTGAAAGTCTACACTTGCACTCTGATTTTGTGAATAGCCAAAAGTAGCAAAGCTACTAAAAAGTGCAAGAGTAAATAACATGTTTAAATTACTCACAAGTGTAAGTTTCCTTTGTGAAAAGCCTAGATAATATTCAAAGTAAAACATGATTACATCAAAGATTAAAAAAGAAAAGAGACAACACCATAGTTAAAATATAATAAGTAAACAAATGAAAACACAGACCATAGATAAAAAAGGTAAAACAGCATAGAGTTGCAATATTTAATAGCCGAGAACAAGAATGCATACACAGCAGCACAGACGTTAAATTCAGAAGGCATTTGGGAAATAATGGCCCCTGGGGGAAGCGGAGTTGCAGACTAGTCTTCCCCTGGGGTGCTTCGTGCACAAAAACAGGACATGGGATATGATACGTAGTTAGGGGGAAGGGGCAGGAGGTAGTTTAGGGATTATAAGAATCGGGAAGGGCATGTCCGGCCTCTTCCTGACTCCAAGCATCACGGGGTGGGAGAAAGGCCTGAAGGAAAAGCTTGTTCCATTTATACATTTTGGCTGTTGCTAATCCGCAAGGCATGTCCGTGACTACCGTGAAGCAGGTGAGGGCCGCGCTGCGCTGCGCATGCTGGGTGCAGACAGCCTGAAGGAACTCATTATGCCTGGATTTTTAGTGCAGACATGGCTTGGTTTATCTCGCCCAACGTGCTTTGTGTCGGGAGGGTGGCCGCGGCCGTTGTGGCTTGCTTGTCCCCTAGGAGGGGCAAAAAAGCCCCAGGCGGGTGAGGTAGGAGCGCGAGGCGTTCTACCGGTGATGTGGGGCTGAGTCGCAGCCTCGTTACAGGCCACCGCTGAGGAGCAGTATGGCTCGGAGGAGCCTGAGGGGGCGGTGCCTAGTGCCAATGCACTCGTGCTGGACAGCGCGTACTTACAGCAGGAGGCCATAATGAGGTTGGGGCAGGATGCCCTCATCGACTTATCTGCTGGGGCTGCCTCGGGGGGGGGAGGAGAACAAGGCCTTGGCTGGGTCAAAAGGCCCAGCCACTAAGAAACTCAGGAATGGTGCCGGAGGCCAGCAAGCACGGCAAATGATGGGGGTGGGAGGGGGAAGCAAATGAGGTGGTTGGGTCAGCCATGGGCGGGAGTGGCCAGGCAGGTAGTGGGACCACACAGAACAGATAGATGGCAGTGGGTCGACATAGAGGCGCAGATTAGGGAGCAGCGCCGCCTGGTGCTGGAGACCGAGGAGCGATGGGAGCGTATGTGTAGTGCCAGGGAGGAAGAGGCTTGCGCTGGGAGGTGGGTGGCTGAGGGCTCTTACAAGGATGTGGAAGGGGAAGACCGGGGGGGCCAGTTTTTCTGGAGCTGAGGCAGGACATTGGCTGTGGATGCCTGGTGAGGGGGGTCCAGGGCACTGACAGACAGGGAGATTTTGCGGCTCAGGGCCCGGTGGTGCTCGGGACCCTCCTGGTTGGTGTAGCCAGGAAGGGGATGTGCTGACGAAGCCAGCAGCAGATGCTGGCAGACAGATGGAGAAGCCAACGAAGGCACAGTGGCCCTGAGACATTGGCCTGAAGAGGTGGGGAGGTCCGCAGAGGCCGCCCCTACACTGAGGGCTCGTGCATTGCACCCCATTCAAGAACGTTGGTCCCAGCGGGACAAGGATGAGAGCATGCTGAAGCATGTAGGCATAACTCATTTGAGTGAGTTTGAAGAGGGTGAGTGCGAAGATGCGTTGGTGCCGGATTATGATGAGGCTAGTGACGATTGGTAAGAAGGTGATCTGCATGATGAGGACGAAGTGGAGAGACCTGAGGTGCGCCACAAGGGAAAAGGGCATGCAACGAGTTGTGCAGTTAGTGTTTTGCAGAAGTCAAGTGCGGACCAAGGAGACATCAAGAGTGGGGTGACGAAGCCGAGCGACGGATGTCGCAGGGAGAAGAAGGATGCAGAGCTGTTGCCCTCGGGTACGGGGGAGCAGTGGTCCATTTGGGGATTCGGGGAGCAGAAGAAAAGTGGGGCCACATGCACATCTGTGGGTGTGGGGAAAATGGGTCATCAATGTTTGGGCAGGTAAGGCTAAGTACACTTTGAAGGGAAAAGGGACACTCAAACGATCCAACGGCAAGAAGGCTGCAGAAGGGAAGCAGTGCCAGATGGATATCTTAGAGGATGCTGAAGGGGCGAGGGGGGTTTATGCCTTGGATGATGACCAGCACAAGAAGAGGCTGCCTTACATGGGTCTGGACTTGAAAGCACGAATAGGTCGATGTTTTCAAGCTTTTGCATAGGGACATTCAGGCCAAAGAGGGGTCCAAGCAGGAAGATTGGGAACTGACTAGAAGGTCCAGGGTACCATTTATTTGGGGGATTGGACGTCCACTTTCCTGATATATGCAAGCATATATTTTGAGAAACACGGTGATACAGCGATAGCTCTGTACAAATATGTGGACATCATTTGGAAGGCCCAGGTCCATTTTGAGGGATATGCATGGCTCAGTTATGACAAGGAGTTGATGATGAGTCTGAATCTGCATAAGCCATGGGGGGAGGTGGGCTCTGAACTGTGGATGTAGTAGATGTGGTCCACACAGTCCACGGCCTCTATGCACACTGCATGCGGCCTGCCCATTACTTACCGGACTTTTCAGCCCAACCCCACTCCGCAATGTGCGGGTTATGTGCCAAAGTCAGCTGGACCCAATGTTGGGGCATGCTTGAACTTTAACAAGGGTTTTTGTTGCTCTCACCCATGCAAATTCAAACATGAGTGTTCCTAGTGTGGGGGGACGCATCCCATCCCTCATTGCCTCAAATTGGCCAGCCCAGTTGAGCAGTGGAAAGCTTTCAGGGGATGGGATCAGCAGGGACAACCTGGACCGAAAGGCGCCTACTTCCATTAAAGCAGACACCCTATGACCTTGACTGACAGTGTATCCCGATAGAGAGGTGGCTTTACGGCTGAAATGGGGTTTTGAGGAAGGTTTCTGGATTAGGTGGCAAGGGCCTAGGGTGGTAGTTGGGCAGACAATTTGTCTGCCGATACATCCTGCTGATTTTCTATTGCTGGGCATGCACTTTGGGGGGCCATCTATGTTGACAAAGTCTTGCTGATGGGTTGTGCCATTTACTGTGCCTTGTTCAAAGCCTTTAGTACCTTCTTGCAATGGGTCTTAACAAAATCTAGTGGCCATCGGGAGGTGTCTTACTATCTGGACGATTTCCTGTTTGTGGGCAGGAAGGACTCAGGGTAATGTTTCAGGGCTCTGCAGAACTTTCAGACCATGGCAGGGTGTTTCAGAGTGCCTTTTGGTGCCGGGGAAGGCAGAGGGTCCACTTGAGGTGTTGACGTTCCTGGGCATCGAGCTGGATGCAGTACAGATGGTGGCGAGGTTGCCGCAATTGAAAGTGGATGAGATGCAAGGTTTCCTGTTGGAGGTGCTGGGTGAACATAAAAATTGAGTTGATACGTGTTCAAAAGTTGCTTGGTTTCTTGAATTTTGCATGTCGCGTAGTGCAGGCCTGCCGGACGTTCTGCAGGTGCTTGGGCAAGGCCATGTCTGGAACCGTTTTGCCTCATCACAAAGTGCGGCTTTTGATGGCAGTCAGGGCAGATTTGGGGGTTTGGAGGAAGTTTCTGGATGACTTCAATGGAGTGCCCATGTGTTTCTTGGACAAGAACACTGTCTGGCATATACAGATACTTTCGTATGCGGCAGATACTCAAAGTTTTGGTCTGTTTTGGGCCGGAAGGTGGTTTGCAGAACACTGGCCAGCACACTGGTTGAGCCAAGGGTGCAGCATAGCCTTTGTGGAGTTTTTCCCTCTGTTGGTGGCATTGGAGGTGTGGGGGAGGGAACTGGCTAACAGGACAGTGTTGTTTAATGTTGACAACATGACAGTGGTGAATTTGGTCAATAGACTAAAGGCTAGAGACTTGAGGGTGCTGCATTTGTTGCGGAGTTTCATGCTGATCTGCTTACGTTTGAACATTGTTTTCAGGGCTAAGCATCTACCTGGTCTGCAGAATGACATTGCGGATTCCTTATCTCATTCGCAGTGGCATAGTTTTCACAGATTTGCACCAGGCGCAAACACTGTCGCCACTGCCAGCTGACATTTGGGTGCTGGGCAAATGAGAGTTGTGAGTCCGGTCGAGGGATTGTTGGCTTCCAGGAGGAGTTACAGGCTGGCTTGAAGCGAGTTTGGGTCTTTTGAGGGCTGTGCACTATGAGACTGGGCGCTGGAATGGGTAGGGCGGAGAGGAGAGTGTTACGTTTTGTTTTGTATGGACAAAGGTTTATCGCCCACAACTATTGGGGGCAAGTTGGCAGGGATTTCATTTTATGTCATACTGTACTGGGGTTTGGACCCTGCTGGAGATGAGATCCTGGGATGGGTTCTGAAGGGTGGGGTGAACAACAGGGTGGGGGGGCTGCAGTGCGAGAGGCTATTACATTTGAATTGTTGAGGGAGTTGTTGGCAGTTTTGCCTGCATGTTGTTATGATAGTTTTGAGGTGGCTGTTTTTCGTCTTTATCTGATGTAGATGTTCTTTGGTGCTTTTTGGGTTTCAGAGTTGTTGGAGTCTACGAGCAGGTGGGGGTGCTGCATGAGGAAGTGTGTTTAGATCTGGGATGTTTGGGCTTTTGGTGGTGGTGTTCAGAATCTGACCAGCAAGGTAGGGGGGATTGGGTATGGTTGTGTGAAGGGGGAGCGTGGAAGGGTGCCCTGTGCGGGAATGGCTTTGCTTTCAGGTATGGCCTGTTTGGCGGTATAGGGCAATTTTTTGTCACGAAGGGGGCCAGAAGGTGTCAGCTTTTCAGTTGTTGGCAGTACTGCGGATGGGAGTGCGCCGCCTAGGGAGGGATCCTGCTGTTTTGCGGACACACTCTATTCGGTTTAGTGCAGCGACGACAGCAGCTATCTTGGGGTGGGATTGGGGCTAGATACATCGGATTGGCAGGTGGAGGTCACGGTGCTGTGAATGCTATGTGAGGAAATGAAGGGGTTCCTGTTCTGGTGGGTGGTTAGCGGGGTCTGTTTTGGATGCTGGACCTAATTCCCTTTTTCTTCTGATGCAGGATGTGTGAGTGAGCCAGGGACCAGACCTGGATCATGGGACATTAGTTTGTGCATTGGGCAGCGAAATATCTGGACCAGCAAGTATACGGACGAAACCTGGGACTGCACAGCAGCCGGCATGAGGTGCTATGGTGGGGTAAAGGGGGACTGCGCTGGGGTAACTTGTTACCTTGGTTGACAAGGCTAGCTCCGGAGGGGTTGCCCTGTTATGCTTTTGATTCACCTGGGTGAAAATGACCTGGTGCAATCATCAGGATTAACACTTTTACAGCACATGCAGCGGGATCTGGAGGCAATCAAAAGGAACTTTGCTGGATCATGCATAGTGTGGCCAGAATTTGTGCTCCGTCGGGTTTGGAGGGGGGCTTTGAGACATGCGCCAATTGACAAGGCTCGACAAAAGCTCAACAGAGCCATGAGGGTTTTCTGCATGGGTAAGAACATTATGGTGATCTCGCATGTGGGCATAAAGGAAGAAGAAGTTTGTTTTTCGGGACGATGGTGTGCATCCTTCTCAAATGGGGAATGCATACTATATGATGGAGTTGCAGGATGTGGTCAGCCGCTTATGGCATGAAAACATCTGGTGCAGGTGAGATCTCTGTTGTGCGTTTTTGGGACTGGGGGGGGGGGCAGAAAAACTCCCTCTGGGTGGCGGTATTTTGGGGGGTGTAGAGTCACATGTAGGCATATCCACACCCTCTGGGAGAGAAGAACGGAGTACAGGTGACAAAAGACAGTGTGCAGTACGTTGTCAAGTGAGGAAAGAGTTTCAGGGGAGGGTGTTTGGTAGGGAAATGAAGACGAGCCTGGATATATGGCAAGGTACCAGTGAGTGGAACAGGGAAGTATGGAACAGGGTATGAGGGCTTGGGGGATTGAAAGTTGGTATGAGGTGTGAGTGGTTGCGAGATTTATGGGTATGGCCGTACTTGCGAAGTTAATGTTATATATGTAGATTAAAGTTCAAATAAGTGTTTGCAAACATGTCCTAATAAATGGCTTTTTACTCTAAATCATGGACATGGTGTGTTTTTTATTGCCAATGATGGCCCCTGGGGGAAGTGGAGTCACAGACTAGTCTTCCCCCGGGGTGCTTTGTGCACAAAAACAGGACATGGGATATATTAGGTAGTTAGGGGGGAAGGGGCGGGAGGTAGCTTAGGGCTTATAAGAATCATGAAGGATGTTTCCGGCCTCTTCCTGACTCCGAGCATCACCGGGTGGGAGAGAGGCCTGAAGGAAAAGCTTGTCCACCCGCGCACCTTACATGCTTACAGGGGGATGGAGCAGGGCTTTTTGGCTCACACAGTGCTTTTGCCAAAGTTAGGACAAGTTGCAGGGGTAGGCGGTATTTTGGGGTATGTCGAGTCACATGCGGGGTTATCCACACCCTTGGGGGGAGAAGAATGGAGTACAGGTGACAAAAGACAGTGTGCGGTATGTGGTCGAGCAAGGAAACGTTTCAGGGGAGGGTGTTCGGTAGGAAAATGAAGGCGAGCCAGGATATATGGCAAGAGACTAGTGAGTGGAACAGGGAAGTATGGAACAAGGTATGAGGGCTTGGGGGATTGAAAATTGGCGTGATGTTTGAGTGGTTGCGGGATTTATGGGGAGTGTCGTACTTGCAAAGTTAATGTTATATATGCTGATTAAAGATCAAATAAGTGTTTGCAACTGTGTCCTAATAAATGGCCTTTTACGCTAAATCATGGACATGGTGTGTTTTTTATTGCACAAAGACCTAAGCAGACAAAGGAACAGGACAAGACAGCGATGGACGGCGCAGGGGATAGGAAAATGTGCATCAAACAATGAAGTATTCTAAAGTTTTAGAGGGAAATGCATGACATGGGCAACAAAGAGCAGTGTCTGGGGGAAGCCATCCTCTGGGGAATGATAACTGATAATGTACAATTTCCATTCGGAAACATGCAGAGTAAAACTTGTTCCCAGGTATTAAATACCACAGGTAAATAAAACTCAGTTTTGGTAGAATCTGTTAACAGATTACTTGTGACAAGGAAAGTATGCACTGCCCAGAGAGAGACCAAAAAGATGACAATATAAACAATTGTGTTCGAGCTGCAGAGTTAGTTTTTGCATTACCCTATATTTCAGCTCCATAACCCAAGATGGGTGCACCGTTACTTTTATAGCTTTCTAACATGTTTGAAGGAACGCTTCTCTATTGTTTAGGCCATTTGCAGTGCGTGATTAAACATGGCATGGCATATATATATATATATACACACACTTTTGTGAAATGAAAACAGAAATATAATAAAAAACATTGTGGAACATACCGATTGGTGCCCTCTCATGTTTGAGGGTGAATAGAAGCGGCGGAAGTAATACGGGAATTCAACTCATAATCATTGCGGCAAGTCGGACCGCACAAGACGAGAACCTGGACGTGAGGTGGTGATTGCTTCCAGCATGGATATGAAGGAGCTTTTTCGAAGCTGCACGGCAACTGCTTGGAATTCGAAGGAAACGAGAAACGAGTAAAGGAAACAGCGTGGGAATGGGACCAGGACGGAGGTTCATGGCGACTACGGTTGCAAGTTGGTGAGTGCGAGTGCAAGGCCGGGTACAGGCGAGACACGACCGCTAATACTAGGGAGGGAAGCGCTGGTGGTGTGTCGTTCTGTGGCTGCAGCAAGCGTCTCACCTTTGCTTGCGATATTATAGCTGTTCCGTTGTATTGGAAAATAACAGGGCAGTGAATTTAAAGGAATACATTTTAATTAAGGAAATCAAGATGTTGACGTGGGTGCTAATGCGGGCAGTGGCGGCTGGTGACATTTGAAAGTGGTGATGCGTAAAATTATTGCCGTACTGCACTATGGCGAGCGTAGCGAGCGAACCCTAACAACTTAAGGGGGGCTCGGGGGGTTTTCCCCTGCGAAAATTTTGAAAAAAAGAGTGGACAAATGGTGCATTTTCAAGCAAATCAGACAGGGTCAAGACGGATTTGCCTATGGATGGGTCTAAACTGGGGTGGCATGACTTTCTTCCCAGATCATGTATGCATGGAGCGTCACTAGCACTGCCCGCATGCTTGGAAAATCACCTGTACTCTCTATGCTATGTCAGGTGTGGTTGGAGCATCACTTGTATTACCTGCCACGGGTTCTGAATGGATGGATCATGAGGTCTATTATCGATGACAGGTAATGTATGCCAGGAGGACTACCTGTCGTTCCGAACTCCAGTTAATGAAGGAAGAGAGCAACAAGTGTGCCATAAATTGCTCTCCTGGCAGTGGCGGCCAGTGAATTTTTAAACTGGTGTGGCTTAAATTGGTGATCTGAACTGAAGTAGCTGAGCCTAACGAGAGACTAATGTTCCTCCAGGCTTTCTGCAGATGTTCTTTTCAAGAATGTTTTGAAAAGTGAGTCAAATTGTACTTTTACAATACAGTTTGCAGATACATTTGTTAAAAAGCCACAGGTTTTACCACACTCCTTAAGGGCACTCATCAAAATATTCACTGACGGGCTTGTACCAGTGCTTAATTGGTACATCGAAATTACGTGCCGGGGTCCAAACATTTCTAAGAAGGCCACTGCAAAATGTCCGACCTCCAAGCATCAAGATAATAGGCCAATTTGAATTAAACAAATCTGCAATACCCAGAATGCTATAGATGTTAAATGAATGCTTAGTACTGGTCCATCCATCTCACAAAGACATCATTAGGCAGCTGTTTAATATTGACACTCATTTTCTTCAGGTCAGACAGATGGAAGGCAGAGTATCAGGATTTAAACTGTGACCTCAAAATTATAAACTGCTCTATGCAGCAGGAGCTGAAACATCTGAGCTACCCTGTCATATTGTATATCATGACATTAAATCTATTAATGTACTACTGAACTACAAGTAGAATCGGTACCCTGCAGCCAATCTATATCTACCAAGTGATTCCTGGCCTATGTGACAGCAGGCAATCCTGACTTGTTCTGACAACAGCTGTTTACATTATACCATGTACTTTTGTTTTCCCCTTTAAAGCATTGGCTCCCCAGTCCAGGCATGTAAATTGTGTTGGCATAAAAGACAGATTTGTCAGGGGTGTCACACATCCAGCCTCTGAAATATGAAACATTCTTACAGTTTTGGGACAAAAAAATTAGATTGTTGTGCCTGTAACGCAGAATGGTCTACACATGTCAAAAATATCACGTCTGAAATTCACCTTGTGCATCACAAACTAGCTTATGAAATAGGTCATAAAATAAACGTGTCTTCCTCAAAAGAATGCAAAATATATAAGATTGCCCCTCAAATATGCCTGAGGTTGCACCCCTTTGGATAGCCCCTCACATATGCATCAGTATGCCAGAATGCCTGAATGGCCAGCCCAACAACGTAAATAAATGCACAAATTCTTTTCCTAAATGAATACCAGGCCATTCACCACATCTGTATGAAGCTTTGGTAAATGTACACCAGAAAGTGCAAGCAGTTTCCTGCGGAACATTCCACTCCTCTTCACTAAACATTTGTACGCTTATTTATTAAAGGTGCATCACACTTTCTATCAAACATGCTTCATATTTCTTTATAAAATGTCCATTGCTTTTACTCTCCCACACGGGACAATGCTCCCTTCATCTGAAGTCTGCCAGGGCAGACCTGTCAATGTTGTTTTTATGTTTTCCAGGTGTAAGATCATGGTATATGAGGTAACCCAGCAGCAAAAGTGGGTTAGAAGTCTATTTTCAAAGACGTGGCCTTTTCCATCATCAGGACGCACATGAAGTCCGTCCAAAGTTACTGCTGAAATCACGAGATATTAATGAGGCACCCTCAGACAGCACCAACTATGGAGTACACACACCTAATGATGAGTGGTCTTAAAACGCTCTCAGTGTTTCCAGTGTAAAAGAGCATGGAGTCGGGAGTCTTAACATACACTCCCATTTCGTAAACCTGTTTACGTGCCCTCCTGCTTCCAAAGAACAGTAAAAGCAGTAGCTCAGCTGTACTCTGTACCATACACTGTACAGTAGATATCAGAGGCTGCTTCTTGTGCACCTTGTGGCCAGTCGTGGGCGGCCGGCATGACTCGGGGGGGTGGGGTACGCGCGTGGAGGGGGGTGGGGGTTAATTTAATGAATAAAACTTACCAGGCATTTCCTCCGGCCCCGCGTCGCATCACGTCTCCTCTGCAACGTGGTGGTGGAAGTAACTTCTCCCCGCTCTTTTCTTTTGCCGCAACAGGAAATACTAACTGCCAATTAGGAGACTGGATGTGACGGGGGGCCGGGCGGCTGACCCTTGTTTACTCTGTCCTGGCATTTGATAGGACATGGGGCGACTTTGCGCAAAACACATCACCGCCCGAGCAGGAGCCTATCTTCAGACGCCTGCACTACACTGGGCATACGCAACATACCTAATGGTTTGTGAATGTGAGTGAGGAGCAACGCTCCTCTCTCACATGCGCAGACCATCTTCTGGACTCCTGCTCGCCTGCGTGCGCTGTGCGTTGACATGCGCACTTTCACCCGTGAAGCACAGGCCGGCCCGGAAATGTAAACAGACGAATTGTAAGCTGTCAATTCATCTGCTTACATTCCTGTTCACCTGTTGCCCGATTCTTTTGTGGGGCGCTGCCCCGACGCCCCTATGGACCAACCGCCCCTGAATGCGGGTGCGGACACAGTTCTTGTCTCCCTAGATCAAGGGAGAGAAGAGCAGGAGTGGTTGTTCTCGCGTCTCGCGTCCCACGCTGGTTTGTCCAATCACTGCTGGTTCCAAGTGGAAAATAAAGTTTGAAACTTTCAAGAAACCCTTACACTTCCAAGTATAGTCCAGTCGGGATTACAAAAATGGATTTTGTTTTCAAAAATGAAAATTCAAGTTAATTGAAACTGAATGCATCGTTTCTGTATGAACACAGAGTATCTGGTTATCGATTCCACCAAATTTATTTCGATATAAGAAAAAGTAAAATAAGTGCTTCATGCTTGTTATGGAAATTCTTCAGACCTCACAATGGAGATAAGAGGCTTTGTTATTTTTTGAATAACTGAAAGTAAAAAAGAAAAAAATAATAGAAACATGCCAGATAGATGGAGCAAAAGGGAACAGTTGGTCAAAGAAATGGTTGAGAGCAATAAAGGAGGAAATGAAACATCGTTGAACTCCGGCTCAGCAGGGTCCAGTCAAGTGAACACCCCCAAAAAATTGTTAAAAGACTTGGAGCAAGCAGGCATAATGGACATTAATAAG
The DNA here is from genome assembly GCA_963921515.1 of Calotriton arnoldi. Taxonomy (NCBI): domain Eukaryota; kingdom Metazoa; phylum Chordata; class Amphibia; order Caudata; family Salamandridae; genus Calotriton; species Calotriton arnoldi. The sequence continues at coordinate 426,462 of CAWUFW010011798.1, forward strand.
TGGTGGGAGAGTGCCACACTTCAGAAATATATTGAATGCATTCGAATCCCAAGGGGCTTACGAATCTTTGTTCTTCCAACGTTGAATGACATGGATCCGGATCTACTAAAGCAGTGGCAAGTAGATACCACAGATTGTTCAATGAAACTTATGAAAACATTAATAACACATGAATAACGGAGATTAGTAGTAGCTTCAGAAAAGATGAAGGAATTAGAGAAACTATTGGAAAATCATAAGAGTACAGATGAAGGAACAAAAGCATTTGTGGATCTGGAGAAGAAATGGGAGAAACATGAGAATGAGGTGCAAATGAAAAAAGCAAGAAAATTTAAAAGAGATAAAATTAATTATGAGGCAGGAAGGGTATATACGTTTGCAAGTCAATTCGATGCCTTGTACAATAGACAAGCAATGGATAGGCACAGAAGGATAAGGCTATAGCTCCTTCAAGTGCCAAAACCTCTGAAGTTAGTTTGGGGGACGAGGGTCCTATAACAGATCGCCAGAAGTTAGATGTTTTGGGCTAAATGCATTTGTTTCAGATGGCGACCAGAATGTTAGGCAAGACAATGACGAACATAGAAAACTGAAAAGGACTAGAAGAAGTCGGAAAAGGAAGAGGTGGCAAAGGAAGAATTAAAAAATCGGAAGGAGAACAGAAAAGGATAAATTGGTTATCAGTTTGTCATAAAAAAAAGTGGAAAAGAGACATTTTAATTTATTAAATAAAGGTTTAACGTTCTGCCCTAGCACAACCATGATTTTGGCAACAGCAAGAATTGTTTTATACAAATCCTGTAGAAAACTTAAATTAAAAAAATATTTTGCAATGAAGAGGAATGCAAGAAGAAGATATATTCCACCCCAATCCCTGTCTATATTAACAAGTGAAGAAATAGATCCAATAAGAATGCTATCTTTGTTGGAAGGAGAATCATGTGACACAAAATGATTGATGGGCATTGAAAGATTTACAAAAGGACACCTCGATTATTATAAACAATTCGGGTAAAGGAGTTAACATTGTGATTATGGACAAGACAAAATATCAGAATGAAGTAAGAAGACAATTAAATAACACAACACATTATGAAAGGTTAACAAGTAATCCTATGGAAAAGATCAAAATGAGATTTAATGTGAAATTGAATCATTGGCATGAACATGGGCTCCTGGAGGATGAGGAGCTGACATACTTGAAAAAGGAGTGTCCGACTACTCCAACGCTGTATATATTACCAAAAGTCCATAAACAATTGGAAAATCCTCCTGGACGTCCCATTGTGAGTTCCTGAGATTCTCTTCTGGAGAATGCCTCAAGATTTGTAGACATATTTCTATTTCCTTATGTGGCAAATCTTCCCTCGTACATCAGGGACTCCATGGATTTCTTAAACCGCATTAATGGGATACCTTGGAAAGACAACTACATTATGGCCACAGTAGATGTGGTTTCTCAGTACACATCGATTATACACAAGGATGGCCTGGAAGCATGTAGATATTTTTTACGTTCCAGATCATTAAATCTCTTGGAACATACAGAAATGTTAATTGAGATCATGAAATTCTGTTTAATAAATAATGTCTTTCTTTTTGATGAAAAGTTTTACATCCAAAAACAAGGAACAGCAATGGGCACATTGTTTGCCCCAACGTATGCCAATCCAACGATGGGGCATTGGGAAGCGGAGACCGTGTGGACTGGGAAGAATAATGAGGTTCTTGGAATGGTGATTTTATGGGTCCGCTTCATTGATGACTTGTTGTTAATATGGGAAGGAGGTTGAGGAGGAGTTGACAATTTTTTAAAAATCATGGAATGACAATCCTCAGAAATTACAATTTACTTATGAGACAAGCAATGCCAAAATTAACTTCTTGGACACCGAAGTGTACATCGAAAAAGGAAAAATGTGCAGTATATTACATCGGAAGCCAACCAGCTGCAACAGCATTTTATTTGCGAACAGTGCCCATCCCAAAGCATTGAAATAGAGTGTTCCATATAGAGAATTTTTAAGAGCACGTAGAAATTGCTCCAAAATAGAAGAATTTGAAGTAGAAGGTGAGAAGATGTTTGAGAGATTCAGATGGCGAGGATATCCAGTCAGTGTGCTTGAAGATGCCTTAGTAAGAGCCAGGTCCAGAAATAGGGAGGAATTGTTGATTCTGAAAAATCCCAATAAGACAGAGGAAGAAAAAGTCACAAGATATACAATAGACTTTAATCAGGCAGAGATAGAAATTAAAAAAACAATAAACACATACTGGAATAGTCTTAGAAAAGATGAAGATTTGAAAGAGGAGATTTCGAACTTTCCCAGTATCACATATAAAAAGACTGCTTCATTAGGGGACATGCTGATACAAAGCCATTTTGTAAAACAAATGAATGAATCAAAGAACTGGGGAAAAAAACTGGCTTTTATAGATGCCAGAAATGTAAGGCATGCCAAATTGGTTGAAATGTGACAACTTTTAAAACATCAGATGGCAGTATAAAACAGATCAAAGAATGGATCTACTGTGAAACCACATATAGAATATATACTGTTACTTCGCATGCGTTACATCGCATGCTTTTACAACGCGGCCGTTACAACGACCGCGTTACAACACAAGCCATTGCATTGCAAGTCGTTTCAACGACTTGCTGTAGGGGGCGCACTGGACTTAGGAATAGTATAATTTACCATTCCTACTCCAGTTTGCGCAACAGCAGGGAAGCTGTTGGATTGTAAATCCAACACCAGTGCGCCCCCTACAGCAAGTCGTTGAAACGACTTGCGATGTAATGGCTCGCATTGTAAAAGCATGCGATGTAACGCATGCGATGTTATGGCTGTTTCCCCACATACGTGGCTTAAATACTGGAATGTGGCTATGGTAAAAAATACATTGGAAGCACTGTAAACAAATAAAAACCCAGCATACTTCAGCATTTAAGGGCAATTGCCCATCGCAGCTAGTTATGTGGTTGCAAAACATATCTAGGAAGAACATGGAGGAGACAAAGGCACACTTTGTTACTATGGGATACAACATATAGGAATCAAACCCAGGGGAGGAGATCGTGAATTGGCATTGAGAAGATGTGAATCCAGATGGATACTATCAATAGGAACTGATATTCCTTGGGGCTTGAATACGGACACTGAATTGCATGTACATCTTTAAGTTTCTAAATGTACTGCTGTGGATACTTTTTTACTGTGATAAGTTTGGGATGGATTCTTGGCTGCTTTTGAACTAGATTTACAACAATTTCTTTTTTTTTTTTGTAATGTAGATTGAGCCATGTATAGTTAAAATGGGAAATAGGTATCATTTCCAACACCTCTCTGATCTCACACTGGTATAAATAGAGGGAGAATAAGAGAGAAAGGATTTGGAGTTTTTGGAATCTGCACTCTGCACTTTTCCATGTTGGGTCAGATGCATGAACTTTCTGCACTTTTTTCAAACTAGATTGTGCTGCTATAATAACGCACTTTAAGAACGTTCTGCTGCTAAAACAACGCACTTTTTTAACACTCCAGCGACACTGTCAGGCACTTTTTGTGCTTTTTTACCTTTTGCATTCGACGTATGATACTTCTACACTGTCCTCAAATTATATTATGGTGTTAAAAGAACGCACCTTAAAACGTTTCAGTATTTTAGATCATAGGATACATGATTCAAGAAGGAAAGATATGAGCAGGAAATCTGGATTTGAGCTGATATGTTCTTTTTGCACTTCTCCTGCACGAATCAGTTGCACTTTCGTCAAGCGATTTTGTACGTCTTCTTTTGAGGCAGAGTTATTTGTAAGATTTTTCAATATAATATGAGGTAGGAAGAATCGATTCTTGGAAGTAAATCTTTGAGTACCAATGGTTCCTGTTTGAATATAAAGATTTGGAAATTGTTTAATGGTTGTCTTTTTGAAAAGTGATGTAGCAGGACTACAGTGAGATAGGAGGAGTGGAAAGAGTGTTTAGATGGTTCATCTTTTGAAAAATCAAGGATACTTTATCAGGGATGTATAGGCCCTCTTAGATAGGGATTTCTTCTTTCCCCTCCCCTATTTTATATATTTTTTTGATAATTCTTTTGTGATATTTGAAAAAAAATCTTTTTGTGATTTTGTTTGTGGTCTTTAGTTGTGAAGAAAATGGGAAATGTATTTGCCTTTCATGTGAAAATCTGAAATTAGTTCTATTGTTGATAAAAAAAAGTTGGGGGGTAAAAAGCAAAAGAGATGGGTACATTACCCCCAAGAAATTAACTGAAATTAAATTAAATTAAAGAAAACAAAGGAAAGTGTAAATACAAATTAGCAATATTAGTTAATAAAGACAAATGTAAGGTCTATATGTGTTTATTATCCTCCAATGGTTTCAAAAGTGGGTCTATAACAAACGGTACTTCACCAGAATGTCAAGACTGGAGTGAGGTCGAGGACTGATTTCAATTGGGTGAGGGATCATGAAAAGGAGGGGTGTATCCCTTTAAATGGACACTCTACACAATGAAAACTTGATGGCCCAGTAGAAGGCTTTTTGCCGAAACGCGTCGGCCGGACACTATGAGCACGAAGCACTTTTGTGAAATGAAATCAGAAATATAATAAAAAACTTTGTGGAACATACCGATTGGTGCCGTCTCCTGTTGGAGGGTGAATAGAAGCGGGCTGATGAGGGGTGTTACCACGGTACCAGGATGTTTGTTTCCGGCCCAGGGAAGACCTGGCTTGGCAGTTTGGGCTGGACTGTTCCTATGAGGAACAGGGTTAAGACTGACTTGCATATGGCTGGGTCTGAACTGGGGTGGTGAAGTGAGCTAAAGAACGATGATGGATTCAACCCAGATCTGTGACTTGTGGTTAGTGTCTGAAAAGTTTCAGCGCTCCGTCCATCATCTCCTTGTGTTTGCTTTATAGGGACGTTATTGTAAGAAAATACAATTAAAAAAACCTTTCAAATTCAGTGATAAAACCAAAGGTTACAGTGAAGTTATAGTTAGACTCAGATTTTACATGCACAAAACCAGTGAAATTCAGCAGTTATAGTTACCTGAGCTAACTATAACTTACACTCCTGCAATGCACTACATAATACATCACTGATGACATGGTCAGTGACATCAATGCTGACATCTCAAATGATATCCCTGATGACATCACTGATGTCCCTACCCACATAGCTGGACAGTCTCTTAATGGGATATTTTCCAATGACCCCCGACTGTCATTTCAGTCTGTGCTTTCCCTCAGCTGGTCTGACCATTTTGCAGTATCCTTCTCTTGGGAACTGCCTTCTCCCCATGGGAGGGACACTCTTGTCCACTCCAAGGCTCATAGGAGGGATTGGAAGGGGGTTTCAGGTGAAGCCCTCAGGACTGTACTGGGCAGTCTTCCCTTGAGGGTTCGGACGTATGTGGACATAGGGTCAGAGTATTTTGCAGCCTGACTATGCGCAGCTGTGGATAAGGTAGCTCCCATGCGATAATTTCTAGCTGAAGAGGAAAGCTCCCTCAGCTCCTTGGTTCTCAGACCGACTAGGTCGCACAGGCAGGCTTGTCATCACCAGGAACGTTTCTGAAGAAGGAATTATGGGGAGCAAGAACAATCAGTCCATGATTAGGGACAATAAGAGAGCTCTTTTAGACTTCAAATCCAAATACTGTACTGCACTAATGGAGGCTACAAATTCTTCTAAAGAACTCTTCAATATTGTTCAGCAGCTTTCACACCTCTGGTCCCCACTGCAACAGCTGATTCACAAGAGCTATGCAATCAGCTTGCGGAGTTCTTCCAAGTAAAGATTGCTAACTTCAATAAGGAGCTCGAATCATATATTCAAGCAGCGGAGAGTTCACTGCCCTTAAGTAGAAAACGGCAATCAGAGCCCCTCATCTCCTTTGATCCCATGGATATACCTGCCACGAGGCTCACAGTGTTTCCTTCTCTTACACCTGAACTCGTGGAGCAGTTTCTTCTTATCACTAAGGTGGGCTCCGATTTAGAACTATGTGTCCCTAAGATCCATCATATGATGGCGAATGTGGTAGCGCACCCTCTCTCAACCATTATGAATGAAGTAATCTCCTCTGGGCGCTGCCCTTGAGTATGGAAGGAGGTGGTAGTGAAGCACCTTCTCAAGAAGCCTTACCTGGACCACAACGACCTTAAAACCTTCCGACCTATCTCTCCTCCCAGTTCCAGCTAAGATCTTGGAAATACATCTCAATAACCATCTGATGGCGTTCGGGGAAGAGCAGAATTGGTTGGATGTTTCAATGCAGATTCAGGAAAAATCACGGAACCGAAACTGCATTGGTATTGGCTACTCGACAGTCTCAGGTGACTTGTGGATGCAGGGCAAGGCACAGCACTGATCCTGCTGGATCTGTCCACTGCCTTTGACACCATCTCTCTATCTCTTCTGATTGATCACCTATACAAACTTAGCGTCTCAGGCAATAGGGCTGAAACTACTGTAGTCTTTCCTCTATGATAGATCTCAGGGTGGCAGTGAATCACTAGCTATCAGACCCTTTTTCTTTGCCATGTGGGGTGCTGCAGGGCTCATCACTAAGCCCTACACCTTTTAATCTGTACGTCCCCCCCCTTGGCAAGATTATTCGTTCATTTGGGCTTCAGGTGGTTTCCTACTCTGATGACATCCAACTTTCCAACTTATTGTGTCAATTACGAAAGACAAGGTAGCTCCTACAGTCAATTTCATCTACTGCATGACAGCCGTAGCTGCGTGGAAGCGGAGGAACTACCTGAAGCTCAATGGGGAGAAGTCCGAGGGGCTGTTTTTTGGAACTCAAACCTCCATTTGGAATCACAGCTGGTGGCATGAGACACTAGGTACTATACGGATGTCTACTGAGAAGGCTAAGAACTTGGGGACCTGCTAGACTCTCAGCTCTCCCTAGACCTCTAGGCCAATCGGGCGGTATAAACATGTTTCTGGCTGATCCGAATGTTAAGGAAAATATTTCCTTTCCTTCCCCTTGCAGCATGGAAACAAGTGGCTTTGGCACTAATCATACATAGAATCAACTACTGTAATGCCCTATAATTGGAGACCAACAAGAGCAATCAGGCTAAACTGCAGCTAGTGCAGAACACACGGGCCAGGCTCACCTTGGACATTCCTAAACAGCAGTCAGTGGTTAAGGGACTACATGACCTTCACTGGCTCCTTATAAGAAAATGTATTATGTTCTAGGTCATCTGTTTAGTGTACAAGGCCCTCTATTAGATCTGCCCGGCAGGGCTTAGGGCTAGGTTTCATAGCTATAACCATGGTAGAAATCTTTACTCAACTCAACTCAATTTGGTGACAGTGCCCAGATTTCTGAAGAAGAAATGGGGAGGGTAGAGTCTTCTCAGTTGCTGCAGAGAGACGCTGGAACTCCCTGCCGAGTCACTTGACCGGTATTATATCTCATTCTCCCTTTAGGAAAGCATGAAAGACCTGGCCTTTCATGCTATAGGTAATCTTTTGCGAGGTAGTGTGTTTCACTTCTTGTTGGTGGATCCTTATCACTGTGACTATAGCGCCTTGACGCCTCCAGGCATTTATTGCACTCTATAAATCTCCCTCAGATCAAATGAAAAGACATCATCTACAGAACCACTTACAAATCAACTCACACACCCACTTACATACCCACACAACCACTCCGACACGCATTTACTCATCCACAAAGCCACTCACACACCCACTTACTCACACATACAACCACTCACCTACCCATACACCTACTCACAGAGCCACTTACTTACACATACAGTCACTCACACAGCCACGCACTCACCTATACAACCACTCACACACATACTCTTCAATACAGCTACTCACATACCTACTTATTCACCCACACAGCCACTCACCCCCCACTTACTCACCCATACAGCCTCTCAACAGATCCACTCACTCACCCACACAACTACTCATGCACCCACTCCCACACAACCTCTTATATACCCATTCAGATACCCATAGAAGCACTCACACAACCACTCACCCACCCATACAGCCACTCACACACCCACTCAGTTAGCCAATCATCCACTCTAACAGCCACGCACTCACTCATACAGCCACTTACACACCCAGTCACTTACCTATACAGCCACTCACACAGCCACTCCCTCACCCTTACAGCCACACACACACTCACTTACACACCAATACAGCCACTGACACAGCCACTCATTCACCAATACAGTTACTCACACACCCACTTATTCACCCATACAGCTACTCATACACCCACTTATTCACCCATACAGCCACTCACACACCTACTCACACACCCATACAAGCACTCACACACCGATTCATACATGGACACAGTCACACAACCACTCAGATGAACTATGTTAGAAATAGTATAATTCATTAGTAGTACAGAAAGAATAGTAATTGAACTTATGCAGTAGTTTGGTATTCATCTTTAGGTCTCACAAAGTTTACAAAACACCTTGCACTCACTGGATGATGTCATCAGTGATGTCACCAGTGACGTCATTTGAGATGTTATCACTGACCATGTCATGAGTGATGTAATATGTGAGGTCATAAGCAGTGTATTACTGGGGCATAAGTTATGGTTAACTCAGGTAACTATAACTTCTGAATGTCACTGGCTTTGTGTGTGTAAAATCTGAGCCTAACCATAACATCCCTGTAACCTTTGTTTTTTCAGTGATTTTACTTCTAACATATATTATGTGAGTGGCTGTGTGACTGTATGTATCCTTGTGTGTAAGTGGCAGTATGGGTGTATAAGTGGGTGTGTGAGTAGCTGTGTGGGTGAGTAACATGCTGTGTGAGTGGTGGTATTGGTGAGTAAATGGGTGTGTCAGAGGCAGCATGAGTGAGTGAGTGGCTGTGCGAGTGGCTCTATAAGTGGGTGTGTAGTGACTGTATGGATGAGTGCGCAGGTGTCTGAATGGCTGTATGAGTGAGTGACAGTGTGTAAGTGGTTGTGTGGGTGAATGAGTGGCTGCTTGAATGGGTGTTTGATTAAGTAAGTTAGTGTGTGAGTGGCTGTATAGGAGAGTGTGTGTGAATTCCTGTATAGTTGAGTGAGTGGATGTGTGAGTACTTGTATGGATGTGTGAATGGGTATGTAAGTGGTGTATAAGTGAGTGTGTGAGTGAATGTTTGTATGGGTGAGTGATTGGCTGTGTTGAGAGGCTGTATGAGTGAGTGAGTGGGTGTGTGTGTGAGTAACAGTATAGATAAATAAGTGGGTGTGTCAGTAGCTGTATGGGTGAGTGCATGGTTATGTGAGTGGTTGTACGGATGAGTGACGGGTTGTATGAGTGGTTGCATGGGTGAGCGAATTGTTGTGTGAGTGGCTCTATGAGTGAGTGGGTATTTCAGTACTGGTATGGGTCTATGAATGGGTATTGAGTGGTTGTGTGGGTGTGTCAGTGGGCATACAAGAGGTTCTATGGTGTGTGAGTGGGTGTGTGAGTGGTCTGTGGATGATGTCATCAGTGATGTCAGTTGAGATGTCATCAGTGATATCACTGACCGTGTCATGAGTGATGTAATATATGAGGTCATTAGCAGTTCATTGTGAGGGCGTAAGTTATAGTCAGCTCAGGTAACTATAACTGCTGAATTTCATTGGTTTTGTACGAGTGAAATCTCATCTTAACTATAATGCCCCTATAACCTTTGTTTTTTTCAGTGAATTTCTAAGGTTTTTTAAAATTCTATTTTCTAACTATAATGTCCCTGTAACTTTGGTTTCTTAAGTGAATTTCTATGGTTGTTTAACTAGTAGTCGCGTTGGCAGAGTGGTGGAGAAAGGGAGCGGTACCTCCGACCAGCTCTCAGGAATCCTGCTGCAGCCAAGGAGACTTCATCCCCCAAGCAGTAGTGCGCCAGGAGGCGCGTTTGCAGAGTGGTGGAGAAAGGGGGCATGGCCTCCAAAATCCTTACAACAATCATACTCTGTGGGACTCACTGGAGGTAACAGTAGGGCTTGCTGGCCTCCAAGGACCCTCTGGTGCCAAGGGGACTTCATTTCCCAAGCAGTAGTGCGCCAGGAGGCGCGTTTGCAGAGTGGGGGAGAAAGGGGGCATGGCCTCCAAAATCCTTACAACAATCATGCTCTGTGGGACTCACTGGAGGTAACAGGGGGGCTTGTTGGCCTCCAAGGACCCTCAGCATCCAAGGTGACTTCATCCCCCAACCAGCAGTGTGCCAGGAGGCACATTTGCACAGTGGTGGAGAAAGGGGGCATGGCCTCCAAAGACCACTCAGCAATCCAACTGTGGGACTTACTGGAGGTAACAGGAGGGCTTGTTGGCCCCCCAAGGACCCTCTGGACTCAAAGGGACGTAATCCCCTGTGGTCCCTGCCAGCTCCCCACCTACTTTGGGAGCCGGCATTGCTTTTACATATAGGGAGCTGCTAACATGCAGCTCCCTGTGTGTAAAAGCAATTGTGGCAAGCCATAGCAAACAGCTATGTCATGGGGCTGGCTACCCTGGGACATAGCAAGAGCTGGCGCTGGGGGGTGGCAGTCTCCAGGGCCATGTATGACTCCAGGGGGGCCCCCCTCCTTCCTTGATTAAGAGCCTGCCCCGAGGAGGTGGCAGTCTCCGGGGCCGAGAATAGCCCGGGAGGGGTGCCACGCGGTCCCCCTCCCATTTCTTAAAATGCACTTTGGCTCTTGGGAGGTGGTGGTCCCCAGGGCAGGAGGGGTCCACGAGGTCCCCCCAATACATTAGCCCTGGGGTGGCAATGATCCCCAAGGATGCGGGGAGGCTATATGGGCCTCCCTCACATATTTTTTAAAACATGCCCCCAGGATTTCGCCCACCCGGGGGCTTATTATAAAAGATGCGGGGATCCCACGCATCTTTTTAAAACATTTTGCCGTGGCTGTGCGGGTCCACCCACGAATTTGTGTCAAAATTAGAAAAATGCTTTTAACCCGCGATGGGGTCCCTGTGGGACCCCCCCCACCATATCTGGGGGTTCAGGGTATCCCTACCCTGCCCCTTTTTCTTTATTTTTTACTTTTTTTGTGGGACTCAGTTATTATTCACTGAAAAATAGAAAGGTTACAGGGATGTTATCATTGGGCTGACATTTCACTAGTACACAAGACCAGAAAAATTCAGCAGTTATAGTTAGTTGGGCTAACTATAACTCGCGCCCCCCCAATGCACTGCTTATGACCTCACATATTACATTACTCATGACATGGTCAGTGACATCACTGATGACATCTCAAATGACATCACAGATGACATCATCCAGTGATTGTGAGTGTTTTTAAAATGTTTATGAGTGTTAAATATATATACCAAGGTGTATTGATGAATCAGTGGGTGTATGAGTGCCTGTATCGATGATTCAGTGGGTGCATGACTGACTGTTTAAGTGAGTGATTAGGTGTCTCGGTGAATGTATGGGTGATTGACTAGGTTGTCTGAATGTTCGCATCAGTCCATCAGATGGTGTCAAAGTGGCTGTATGGGCTGGTGAGTGGGTATGTGAGTGGGTATGTGAGTGGCTGTATGGGTGATTGATTGGTTGTCTGAATACCTGTATGGGTGTATGAGTGTCTGTGTGGGTGGGTGAGGGTGTGTGTGACTGTCTGCATGGATGAGTGAGTGGGTGAGTCAGTGGCTGTATGGGTTGGTGAGTGTGTAAATGAAGGGCTGTATAAGTGACTGAGTGTGTGTATGGTTGTATCAGTGAGTGAATGGATGTGTCAGTGGTATATGGGTGAGTAACTTGATATGTGAAAGGCAGTATAGCTGAGTGTTGGAGTATTTGGGTGACTGCATGTGGAGTGAGGGATTGTGATAGTGGCTGTATGGGTTAGTGAGTGCATGTATGAGGGGCTGTATGGGTGAGTGAGTATGTGTTAGTATCTGTATGAATAAGTGAGTGGGTGTGTATATAACTGTATAAGTGAGTAAATGGCTGTGTGATTGACTCTATAGGTGAGTGAGTAGGCATGTGAGTAGCTCTATGAGTGACTGATAGTGTGTGACTGGCTGTATGGGTGAATGAGTGGATATATCAGAGGCTGTATTAGTGAGGGAGTTGGTGTATGAGTGGCTGTATGGGCAACTGAGTGGATGTGTGTGTAGACCTACGAATCAGTGAGTGGGTGTGTAAGTACTGGTATGGGTGTGTCAATGGCTTTGAGAATGTTAGTGTGGAAGTCAGAGTGGCTGTATGAAAAGTTATTTTGGGCTGTGAGTGTGTGCGTCAGATATTCTGTGGATAATATAATCAGTGATGTCATTTGAGATGTCATCAGTGATGTCACTGACCATGTCATGGGTGATGTAATATGTGAGGTCATAAGCAGTGCATTGTGGGGGCGCGAGTTATAGTTAGCTCAGGTAACTATAACTGCTGAATTTCTCTGGTTTTATATGAGTGAAATGTTAGCCTAACTATAACTTCCCTGTAACCTTTGGCTTTTTCAGTGAATTTCTAAGGTTTTTTAAATTTTATTTCTTAACTATAATGCCCCTGCAACTTTTGGTTTTCTCAGTGAATTTCTTAGGTTTTTTAAATGCTAATTCCTAACGATAGCGTCCCTGTCACCTTTGTTTTTTTCACTGAATCTCTAAGGTTTTTTTAAATTCTATTTCTTAATTGTAACATTAATTTGAATGAGCCTCTAAGATTTTCGTATATTTTCTTTCTATAATTGGATATTGTATATTATAATATATACCACTCATTTTTTTGATTTGGTATGTGTTTATCAGAAAGTACGTTAATAACTGGTTTTATTTTCAAGAATTTATTGAGTTGGAACAACATTGTCGCATTTATTGTGGAGAATCTGTGATTAGCAAATGTATTTCACATACTGAAAAATATACTTAGACATTTTTAAAATAAAGTTTAAGTCTAAATATTTAGTAAGATATTGTTTTTACTTTTTTTCTATTATAAATTTAGGAGAAAACCACCTTTACAAAACAATTTTATAATTGCGACTACTGATGTCATCGTGGTGCCGTCAGTAGTCACGAAGAGTGCGTGGTTTGTACAAAGTGTAAAACATATATATAGACACATTCTACAGTATATTTAATGGTAGAGCTTTATTAGTGTACTTTTCAAACTCATATTTTTGTAGTGAGTTTCCAGAAAAATCGTCTACAAAGAATATTTTTTGTTTTCGCTGTGACGCCGGGCATCGCGACGACATCGGTAGTCGTGGAAGTCCTGTGTTTTCCAGAAACTCTAAAACACATATATACAGATATTTTAATTGATGTTTGACACAAGTCTTATCTGTAGCTGTCTTATATACACTCTCAACACAAAGGCTCTTATCAGAGCGACCCAAGAGGCCAAAATTTTGTTCATTTTCTTGTCAAATTATTATTTTTTGAATCTTTGAAATCCGTGACGCGTATCACGTCGCGAAATCGCAAAACAAAAGCAGAAATTCAACGACCACCACCACATTAAAAAATGTTACCTTAAAAAATGAATTCTATTACAATACACACATTACTAACCACATCACTGCTTTAAAACATATTTGTACACATATTTTTCTAGTAAGTTTTTTAAGAAACTGTTTAAACCTGACTTTTCGTTTTCGCAATTACACCGAGAGTCGCGATGACTACATTTTACAGTATTTTAGACACTAGGGGTTTATTACTGCACTTTTTAAACTCATATTTTTGTAGGGAGTTTGTATAAAAACAACCATTTAAACTGATTTTCCATTTTTGCTGTGACGCTGGGCATTGCGATGATATCGGCAGCCCCGATCCCCGCGAATATGTCACGAAATGACAAAACAAATGCAGACATTCAATAGCCACCACCACAGTCAAAACTTATAACTGCAAAATGGATTATAACCAACACACTAAACACACTACTATCTAAATGACTGTATGTACAGCTCCCTTAATATCTCTATAACACAGTGCATAATGTTCTCAGTGTAATCTATGACTGCATGCATCACTATTTCACTAAGTTTCTCATTCACTGTATAAGTATTTGAGAGGATCTGAGAGATGGTGTATCAGTCTATCAGTACTTCTGCAACGAAATGCGTGTCTGCCTCAGTACATCTATGAGTGGGTGCATCAGTATCACAATGGGTCTGTGATTGGTTACATAAGTCTCTCACTCAATCTGTGAGTAGGTGCATGAGTGCCTTTGTGCATTTGTAAGTAAGTATATGACTGTCTGACTGAATCTGTGAGTGGATACATGAGTGTCGAAGTGGGTGTCTGAGTTGGTGTCTGAGTTGGTGAGTGAGTGGGTGCATGAGTATTTAAGTGGATCTGTGAGTGAGTGCATGAGTCTCTCAGTGAACCTATGACTGGCAGCATGAGTGTCGTAGTGGTTCTGTCAGTGGCTGCATGGGTCTCTGAGTGTGACTGTGAGTGGGTACTTGAGTCTCTGAGTGTATAACTGAGTGGGTGCATAAGTCTCTGAGTGGGTCTATGAGTGGCTGTGTGAGTGACTGTACGGGTGTGTGAGTGTCTGAGTGGATCCGTGAGTGGATATATGAGTGTCTGAGTAGATCTGTGAGTGGGTGTATGAGTGTCTCAATGGGTCTGTGAGTGAGAGCATAAGTCTGTGAATGGGTGCATGCATGAGTATCTGAGTGGGTCTGTGACTGGGATGGCGAGTGTCTGGGTGGGTCTGTAAGTGGATGCATGAGCCTTGACTGGGTGAGTGAAAGGGTGCGTCTATATCTGAGTCAGTTTGTGAGTAGGTGTGTGAGTTTCTGAGTGTATGAGTGACTGACTGAGTCCATAAGTCTCTGAGAGGGTATGACTGAGTGTGGGAGTGACAATATGGGTGTGTGAGTGGGTATTTGAGTGTCTCAGTGGATCTGTGAGTAGGTGTATGAGTTTCTCAGTGGGTATGTGAGTACATATGTTAGTGTGTAAGTGGGTGGGTGGGTCTGTAAGTGGCTGGATGAGTCTCTGAGTGGGTCTGTACATGAGTGCGTTACTCTCCAACTGAGCCTGTAAGTGGGTGCATGAGTATCTGAGTGGGTCTGTGAGAGGGTGCATGAGTACCCAGGTGGATCTGTGAGTGGGTGTAAGAGTCTCTAAGTGGGTATGAGACTGTATGCATAAGTCTATGACTGAGTCTCTAAGTAGGTGCATGAGTCTCTGAGAGGGCCTGTACATGGGTGCATCACTCTCCTAGTGAGTCTGTAAGATGCTGCATAAGTACCTGAATGGGTATGTTAGTGGGTGCATGAGTATCTGAGTGGGTATGTGACTGGATGTATACGTTGTATAAGTGTGTGAGTGGGTATTTGAGTGGGTGTATTAGTGTCTGAGTGGATATGTGAGTAGATACACAAGTCTGTGACAGTGACCGGTGAGTGTGTACAAATATATATATATTTTTATATTTTCACCAATATTCGCGATGACGTCATGATATTTGTGATGTCCCTGCAATGGTACACGGGGGCTGTGCTGGCGGTCACGTCATTGTCGTGAATATCGCACACGATTAATAAAATCTATTTTGGACACATAACTTGTGTCACTAACACACCCATTTCTCAAACATGGGGTCAGAGTATCTCCACCCTGACCCCTTTTGTAAGCTTTCACACAAATTTTCAGCCCGGGAACCATTCCCAGATGACAAAATGGCGAACACAATTTTCTGTTTAGGTTGCGTCACCCCAATCAGAACATACCCGTTGGCACTCGCATTCATGAATCATCGCGAAACCACAGCGAAATATCAGCGGCCAGAGATATATCTATAATTTTAGGCTTAAATTTCTCAAAAACTACTGAAAAGATTTACACCAAATAACAAAAATCACAATCTGCGTAAGAACATCTACCTTTCTGCCAAATTTGGTGTAATTCCGTTAAGCAGTTCGGGCTGTAGGTTCGACAATGCGTTCCTATGGGAATTAACATTACAAACACACCCTTTTTTCGTGTCCCTATTTCTCGGGCCCCACTGCACGGATCACCCCCAAACTTTCCATGACACCCAGAACCTATATAGGCAAGTCAAAAAATGCCTTTCCTAAGGAAACTAGGTCCTAACTATAACTACCCACTGGCAACTGCCAGTAGGATATATACATATATATGGTCTGCTATTGATGGATGGGGAATCTTGACCTAGTGCTGTAAGGTGAGGAGTGAAGTTATCTACGTGTAAAATAACAAAACGGGGGTTGACACACAGCCCAAGCATACCCCTCTATCTAATCTAAAGTGTTCTGTGCATTCACCATTATTGCCATATCTTGCTTTAGAATAAAGATCCAGATACAAATGTTGTAAGAAATCTATAATGGCATGGTCAACGGATCTGCGTAATAAAATTGACCACAGTATGGATCTGTTTACTCTATCCAAATGTGCTGGTGTGATCCATAAAACCCAAATAATGGCTTCTTTTCAGTCTATTGTGTATTTACTATTTAGCAGATGTTGATTTAAACACCGTTCAATCATGCCTTCTCTAAAACTGTATTGAACATCTGATAAAATGTTCTTTTAACTCGGCAAGCTTCAAATTCTGCTTAACAATACTCTACAGACTACTTTTGCAATTGAGTCAATCAGCAAAATAGGCCAACAGCACTGGGGAATCACTTTTATTGCCATTTTTAAAATGATGTGCTAGGCATTGTCTTTTGCTGCTGCTTTTGATCAGCCAGTCATCCAGATATGGAAAGACATGCATGGTATTGCTGTCCAGGTATACTATGATTGAGCGGGACCATGAGTTGAGTAGGTTTTAAAAGCTGGCAGCATGGGTAATGATAGAGGTCCATAATGTGGTGTTGGAGTTAAGTAGGTACATAGGGACCCCATCAGGACCAGGAGCGTTCCCTACCAGGCTGCTATTTATTTCAGCAAAACATTGTCAAATTCAAAATAAAAATGATATGCAGCAGGCACAAATATGCCAATTTCAGGAAGGATACTTTTACTGCTATGGCTTATGGGCTGTTAAAATATGTGTTGTATTTGTGTATCAGGATAATATACATGGCACCACAGGGTGATGGTTAAGTATAGAGAGTATATGTTTCTTTAATACAGAATTTTGCATCACTCATGTTCTAGGGTGATGCTGTATTATGACAAGGGTGGATTCCTTCTTAAAGTCAGTTGTCTGCTGGCTGGAGAGGGATCACCAACTACAATTATTTATGTGTCCAGTAAACTTATGTGTTTAAAACTACACCGTCTCCTTGGCTTCAAATTACAAGATTAGCGGTGATTTCCAGCTACAGAAGCACAGAAGATAACTGCCTTAAACGTTGGTGAGAAAGAACTCTGGGCGAGAAGTGAATATATACCAAAGCGTGAAGGGAATTCATAGGAAGACTTGAGAAGACATCAGTAGTAGTTGTGGATGCTTCCTGTGACTTCTTAACGTTTGCGAGTGTGAACTGGGTTAAAAAAGAAAAAAGTGAGAAAACTTGCCATAAGAAACTAAACCTCGCGCTGCGATGATCGAATGATGCACGCGTATCCATGATGAGTCCGACAGGAATGTGTGTCAAGTGAGATCGGCTGCCAAAAGAGACAAGGAGCAGTGTGGGAGCACACATAAAAAGCAAGGTCTATTTCCTACTGCAATAGACCTAAGTAGACATGCGTTGGCCATTTTGACGGATCAGGAAATCCTTCATTGGGCATCAAAGCTGGTACGACGAAGATTAGTTCAGCAGAAACAGCGACGAAGGTTAAGCCCAATTGCAAAGTCTTTGTGAAGCATAAGTGGCGGTGACGAGTAAATAATATTCAAAAGAAGAAACGCGGCAGTGGCAAGTTTGTGCAGCTCGAGAACGGTGGTAGGGATGTGTGTCAGCGGCTTCCCCTGCATGAGAGAAACAGTGTTAGGCACACCTCATCTTACAGAGCCTACATGTCTGAGCGCCGGCTACTACAAAGGACACAGGGCATTTGAAGAAGCATGAGTGTTGGGGCTATCCTGGTTTCTTGTAAGTACTTTGGCGTAAGAGTGATAGGCACACCTTGGAACATAGTGCCTACTTGTGTGTACAGCAGTGATAGACACACCAATTCCAATGGATGCAGCCATTTTTCCACCTCCACTATTTTTACAACAAGCAGAAGTACCACCAATTGAATGGAATGAATGGGTGGAAATATTTGAAAATTACCTTGATGCAGTGCTTAATTTGTAAAATATTAAGTGCCAGAGCCCTCATCAGGAGGCCACTGCAGCCTACACCACCCATTGCCCCTGCTAGTGCTATAAATGACAGCACCAAACCAGCTACGAACCATCATACCATACAAGTGTGACAATTTAAACTATCCAGGCCCCCAAAACTACAAGATTAGCACGGGTGGCAGGTATTAGTCATTTTTAATTTGTAAACAACTGTTGTTGTGCTTAATCTGAATCAAACAAACAGCCCACCAGGTGGCAGACTGTCATAAGTGCCAGTGCTACCAATTAAGTGCAGGTGTTGAGCACTGGAAACCACTGGCTCCAATGAAACAATGCCTTGAGGCTTTAGATGGGAGAGAGTTTAGAGCGTCAAGGACGAAAGCGCTGTTATTAAGCACGTTAGGTAAGTTAGGTGAGCATGTCTTCACGTATTGCTAATGTTTATTTGGAAGCTAAAGCAAGATTGGAAAA
Organism: Calotriton arnoldi; assembly: GCA_963921515.1. Taxonomy (NCBI): domain Eukaryota; kingdom Metazoa; phylum Chordata; class Amphibia; order Caudata; family Salamandridae; genus Calotriton; species Calotriton arnoldi. Next base: position 445,127 of record CAWUFW010011798.1, read on the forward strand.
ACATTTTGCTAAGGAGATTAACATAGTAATGTGCAGGCATCAATTTTACACTCAACCACAGAAGGTAGAAGAAACTGTAGATCAGTTTGTAACAAGATTACGTGAATTATCCCTTAGGTGTCAAGTTGGAGCTATGAGGGATGTGATGATTCGTGATCAGCTAATCGTTCAATGTAGGAATAAAAAGATGCAGGAGAGGTTGTGGGCAGCAAAGAATCCCACATCATGCCACGCCATTGAGATAGCTAAAGTGGTAGAACAGTCGGACTTGTGCATGAGAGAAATGGAAAAAAGAGGGTAGCTCAAATGTGTCGTGCATCCAGCATGAGGAGATGAGGGTACTCAGCACAGACAGAGGAAATATAAAATCTGAGATAAAAGGGTTGGTGAATAAGGAATCTATGGGAAGCTCTTTAAGGTCATATGATGTCACCAAACACTGAAAGAATATGCAACAGATGTGGAAGCAATTTCCATACAGCAGATTCTAAAAATTGTTATGCTGTTGGGAAAGAGTGTAGATGTAAGGGACATTTTGCCAGGATGTGCAAGGCAAATAGCAGGTTTAAGGTGGCAACCATGCAGGGAGGCAGAGAGGATGAGGGAGGAGTAACAGATAGAAGGGCAGGATATGACGAGGAGGAGGGCCAGACCTAGTGCAATGTTTATAATAAAGGGAGATAGTGTCCAATTGATGGTGGATTCAGGGTCCTTCTACACGATCATACCTAGAGATATGTTTATGCAACACTGGCCAAATACACGCCTGCTTCCTAAGGATATTAACCCTTGTGGTTATCAGGGAGAGAAGATAGACATATTAAAATATATGAGAACCGAGATTTGTTTTCAGAAAACAAGTGTAAAAGGGAAGGTGTATGTGGCAAAAAGTGGGCCACCAATATGATCTACATTTAATTATCAACCCCAGATCACCAAATCAGATCATGATGAAAGTTTACTGGCAGAATATCGACTACAAAAATATAGATGAAAAAAATCTCGAAGTAAAAATATAGAATGCAAAAATATCGACTCCCTATACTTAAACAGGTAAGTACAAAAATACCGGAAAAAAATATCGATGTCAAAAATATAGTTACACAAAATATCGATTTTTATATATATAAAATAAAATAATACATATTAAATATATTAAATAATAAAATTAATTAAAAAATAAATTAGATCTATTATACATTTTAACAAACAGAACAAATAAACGTAATTAAATAAAGGTAAACACACATACACAATAATTAATATATATATATTTACTTTAAAACAATTAATAACCTATTAATTTTAATTTATTTTATAATTTTAAAATTATATAAATTTACAACAAAAAAATAAAATATATATATACATATATATATATATCTCTTTATTGTGTCTGAAATACGTGGCAGCGTGAACAACTCATTAAGACCTTACGCGTTTCGGCGCGAAGTGCCTTGTTCACAGGTGAGTTGAATAAATGTCCCAGTGGTCTTAATGAGTTGTTCACGCTGCCACGTATTTCAGACACAATAAAGATGTCAGCTTCAAAGGATATCGAAGCTGTGGGCTCTTCCTTTTTTCGTGGTCTAAATTTTTAACAGGATCTCCATTCCTGTCGGAGAGCCCGCCCTGCAGAGTTGGAGCCCCCCGGTAAAGTGGAGGAATCTTTGTGTATATATATATATACCCATAACATAAAATCTAATAAAAAACATTCTATTATAAATTAAAACATTAAACTATTAAGAAAATCTTTAAACTTAAATTTCCACTACAGTCAGTGCAACAGTAGGGAAAGTGTTGGATAGTGGAGGGGTAAAAATTAATATTCCCACTCCAATGAGTGCAACAGTAGGGAAAGTGTTGGATAGCGGAGGGGTAAAAATTACTATTCCCACTCCAATGAGTGCAACAGTAGGGAAAGTGTTGGATTGCGGAGGGGTAAACATTACTATTCCCACTCCAATGAGTGGAACAGTAGGGAAAGTGTTGGATAGCTTAGGGGTAAAAATTACTTTTCCCACTCCAGTGACTGCAACAGTAGGAAAAGTGTTGGATAGTGGAGGGGTAAAATTTACTATTCCCACTCCAGTCAGTGCAACAGTAGGGAAAGTGTTGGATAGCGGAGGGATAAAATTTACTATTCCCACTCCGTCAGTGTAACAGTAGGGAAAGTGTTGGATAGCGGAGGGGTAAACATTACTATTCCCACTCCAGTGAGTGTAACAGTAGGGAAAGTGTTGGATCGCCGAGGGGTAAAAATTACTATTCCCACCCCAGTGAGTGCAACAGTAGGGTAAGTGTTAGATAGTGGCAGGATATAATTTACTATTCACACTCCAATCAATGCAACAGTAGGGAAAGCGTTGTATTGCAGAGGGGTACAAATTACTATTCCCACTCCAATGAGTGCAACAGTAGGGAAAGTGTTGGATAGCAGAGGGGTAAAAATTACTATTCCCACTCCATGAGTGCAACAGTAGGGAAAGTGTTGGATAGCGGAGGGGTAAAAAGTAATATTCCCACTCCAGTGAGTGCAACAGTAGGGAAAGTGTTGGATAGCGGAGGTGTAAAATTTACTATTCCCACTCCAGTCAGTGCAACAGTAGGGAAAGTGTTGGATAGCGGAGGGGTAAACATTACTATTCCCACTCCAGTGAGTGCAACAGTAGGGAAAGTGTTGGATAGCGAAGGGGTAAAAATTACTATTCCCACTCCAGTGAGTGCAACAGTAGGGAAAGTGTTGGATAGCGGAGGGATAAAATTTACTATTCACACTCCAATCAGTGCAACAGTAGGGAAAGTGTTGGATTGCGAAGCGGTAACAATTAATATTTTCCCACACTTTACCCCTATAATCCCCACAACCCAAAGCTAAAATTAGACAGTAAAAAAATTAATTGCACAAATAAAACTTATTTTCAATTAAATAACTAATAGCATTTAACAACTAATTATAAAGTAAGTAAAATTAATTTACTCCCCGCCCTTTACCCCCTATAAAAGTAAAACCCGCACACAAAAAAATAAACAATTACCCTAATTAAATATCAATTAATATTAATGATCAACTAATAATTAATTAATTAAACATAAATTACTTTCCACCCTTTACCCCTATAAACCCCACAACCCACACCTAAAATTAATTACACAATTTTAATATTTAATTTTCAATTAATTAGTTAATATTAATTAACAACTAATTATTAATTAATTAAACATACATTTCTTCCCATGCTTTACCCATATAAACCCCACAACCCGCACCTAAAGTTAATCACACAATTTCCATATTTTATTTTCAATTAATAAATTAATATTAATTAACTTATTATTAATTAATTAAAAATAAATTACTTCCCACCTTTACCCCTATAAACCTCACAACTGCACCTAAAACAATTACACAATTACCGTAATAATTACCAATTAATTAATATTAATTAACAACCAATTAATAATTAATTAATGATAAATTACTTCTCACAATTAACACTATGAAATCGCAATTAAATAAATATTAATAAATAAAAATAATAATTTGTTTATCATAAATAAATTACTTCCCACCCTATTCCCCTATAAACCCACAACCCGCTACGGAACTAAAAAACGCAGAATGTAATTAAAATAAAATTGATAACTACTAAAAATTTAACACATATATTAAAAACCATAAACAATTCTTATAGAAAAAAAGACATCACATACATTTAAAATATATACTAAAATACATAACACTAATTAAAAAATCGATATTTTAAACAACTATGGGGCACATTACGATACCCGGCGTAAAAAAATCCGCCAGGCATGGAAGCGGCAAAAATCCGCCCGCACACACCGCCTGAACACCGACCACGCCATTATGAGTACACAAACTGAAAACCGCCATCGGCGGAAAAATCATACAAAATACCGCCTGCCATCGTCCGAGTCGGAGTCAAACCGCCCGCCACGGACGGAAACACGCACGACAACACAAAACCGCCCGCCCACACGGCCGACACACCGCACGTGAAATTACGATCGCACCGCCATGAGCGCGGAAAAACAACAAAAATACCGCCCGCCAGCGCAAACAACGCCGATGAGAATCGACACGGCAGAAGCCATGGCGCCCACGTACCTGCACAGAAACCATCCGCACACAAAACCAATAGCACACAACATGGCCAACAAGTCCACACAGCAAAGCACGCACAAATACACAAGCACAGTACACATCCCGGAAACACCCCCGGACAAACAAAAAATACAAAGGCCAGAACCCCAGACACAACACACCTGAAAACAACAGACCATGAGGACACACCCACATAGGTGAGTACAAAAGCAGCACTCCCACAGACCACAACCCCTTGCTACATTGCAAACCAGAGAGGAGAGGAGAGGACACAGTGACACAGCAAGGACAGCAGCACACCACAGAAACGCACACATCACAACCACCACCACCACCACCAAACACCGGCACCACAAACCCCCTGCACATTACACAACACACACCGCACCAGCACCACAAACACCATGGCACCACAAAGGATGCCCAAGTTCACGCCCATGGAGCTGACGGTCATGGTCGACGAGATCATCAAGGTGTACCCACAAATCTATGGGAACATGGTCCAGCACACACCACTAGCCACCAGAAACAGAATGTGGACCCGGATCGTAGACCAGGTCAATGCAGTCGGGACCCTGCCCAGGAACAGAACCGAGATAAACAAACGTTGGAATGACGTAAAGAGCCTGGTCAAGAAGAAGGAGGGCAAAAACAGAGAGCTGGCTGCCGTCACTGGCGAAGGGAATCCCGCGCTCTTTAAGACCTTCAAAGCGTGGGAGGAGAAGGTGCGAGTCGTAATCCATCCGGAGATCCTCGCCGGATTAGCAGGGGAGTGGAGGCTGGTAAGTACAAACTAATGTATACCAGCACACCGCTATGTACACACATGCGCAACCACCATGCCACAGCTCCCAGGGACAAACACCCCCATGTCCAGCACACAATACACAACACATCACACGCACATGCAACAGACACTACCACACACAGGCCAAACCGAACAACTGTAAGATGCGTGGGGACATGTGTACACTAAGCCAGCCACGTAACCACCAACAGGTCCACAAATATGCCAGAAGCGCCACAACGAGCACCCACCACACCCATGTGTCCGCCACAGCTGCACCAACTGACAAGTAACAGGTAAGTGGCAGGAACACAAAGTGCAGTGGGTCGGAGGGGGGACAGCTGAAGTACAACACCCACCAGGCCCCCACTCCCACAGCACAGCAAGGAGGAGCACTCCCCACACCCATGTGTCCGCCACAGCTGCACTAACCGACAAGTAACAGGTAAGTGGCAGGAACACGAAGTGCAGTGGGTCGGAGGGGGGACAGCTGAAGAACAACACCCACCAGGCCCCCACTCCCACAGCACAGCAAGGAGGAGCATCCCCCACACCCCACACCCACGTGTCAGCCACCGCAGTGCACAACGACAGCCGAAAGGCAGACATCACGGTCCACAGCAATCGGTGTCAGTGGGTGTACAGCCACCCCCACGACCCACTACACCCCCCACCCCCACAGACCTGCAACATGGAGCACCCCCGCTAAGAGCCATGTGGCATCCAGTACAGTGCACGCACGAACAACTTGCAGGTGGGAAACTGGACAGGGCTGGATTACTGGAGGCATGAGGACCATAACACCACCAACACATGGGACATGTCACGTAGCACACGAACACGCAGCACCGCCCACCGTCACGAACAAGTGAACAATGTGCACACGGACATGAACAGCAGACTCACACCCCACATGACCCATCACAGACATAGCAACACCCAAGGAGCCACGTCTGCATGCACAAGCCACACTGAATATAGTCCCACACGGCAGCCACTGTGCAACTCATCACACACAACCGAAACACCATTGAAGTCCTGTCCATGTAGCCCCTACTGCCTGTCAACCCCACACCCCACAACTACGCCTATGTAAGACAAACAACACTAGACGCAACAGAGCGGAACAACAGAAATGCACACGAACACCACTGAACCCATCAAACACACAGACACACCATGCACATACAACATACCATCCATCCCATCCGTCAGCCCCAGTCTCATGAAAGGCATGTCATCCGCACAGCTGCCACACATACAGCAGTCACGCTAAGACACATGCCCATGACCAACCATGTGCCAGAAGTCAATTAAGCGCACAACACACTGTGAGCAACAACACACAACATGGGCCACACCCCCGAGCACTGCAGTGATGCACATGGCACAGGGCAGCACACACACCAAGGAGATGGGACAACTGCAATACGTTGGCTGGCACACAACTATCACTCACTCATAACGATGCGTCCAATGCCATGTCCAGTAACCACAACTGACAGCAAATATGCAGGGCATGTCAGGCATGCACACACCTCAGACCATGCACTGTCATGCTGCCACAACACATGTCACGTTCGGCACCCATGGCTCACAGCATGTACCCCAAAAGCATATACCCTCCCAAATGCGAATCTGGGGCATGGCCCCCATGTTGCCATATGCGTTCCTAAGCGTTCCATTTGAACTCCAAAAGCAAAGTACAAACCAGACCCAGGATGGGCCAGGAGCCCGCATACACCAGAGTCACAATGAGTAGGGGCAAAGCAACACACCCATCGGCATGGCCAATCCGTCCCATGCCACATGTGCACAGCACACAGTCCCATTGCCTAGCACACACACCTACAGATGCCACAGCCACACACTCGCCTCCGGGAAACCCATGTACGAGATTGCACGAACTGCCAATGTCAGACGACTAATACATACTTCGCCAGGTGCAACACAATAACAAATCTCATTCTCTCCACAGGTGACGAACTGCTGGACGCTGGGGATGGAGACAGCAGCCAGCACAGCCAGCCTACAAGCCCCCAACGAGGACACACGGATCTGGAGGATCTGTCCACCTCTTCGGACACGGACCACCAAGCTGGCCCATCTGGCGTGGCAGGGCCCAGCCGCTCCCCAGGACCCCTCCTACCCACCAACCCATCATCCAGGGATGCTGAACAGTCCCAGTCCCCTGCTGCCACTGTCGTTGCGGCCACACCCACGGTCATTGCGGCCACTACCACTGCCGCAACCGCCACCATCGCCGCACCGACCACCACCGCCTCCACCACCACCACGTCTTCGCTGGCACCAGCCCCAGCGCAGGTGGTGGCCCGGCCGACTGGATCCACCCTGGGAGCCACAGCGAGGACCGTGGTGAGCAATGTGGCTAGTGGGCAGGCCGGTGGCAGCAGGACTGGTAGGAGGAGCAGGGTCAGGGAAACGCCAGCCTCCCCTGGGAGCCATGCCCTGCCTCAAATGGACAGAGTCCTTGGGGCCTATGAAGAGGCCCAAGGACAATGGGCCAGGTCTGCTACTGACACGCGGGAGGTGCTGGGGGTGCTGAGGTCCATGGACGCCCATATGGGCCAATTCGTGTCCCGTATGGACCAACTCGTGGACCTCATGGGCCAGCTGGTGGTGGCGGTGGGGTCACAGGCAAGGCCAGCAACACCACCTCCGCCACCACCTGCTAGGGCGCAGGGTCGGCCAGCAGTGTCCACTTCCCCTGCGTCCACAGCCAGTGAGCACACCTCACCCACCACCAGCAGGTCGCCACCACACACCCCCTCCCAAACGTGGAAGGGGCCGTCCGAAGAGGAAACAGATCTCCCGGGAGGACTTCGCACGCTCCAGTCGCAAGTGAGGCAGCCAGCCAGCCTTCCGCCAGCCTTCCTTGACCAGCCACTGCATTGACTTGCTCTACGATCCCACTCCACACAGCCATCTGGATGGCATGTGTGTGTTGGACTATGGACATAGAACCAGTGGGTACACCCTGATCATCACGCAGCCATGACCGACAGCTCATTGTCACTGCACGCACCACTTTTGTCATCACCTTACACACAATCACATGTCACAGTTTGTAATAAATGCACCTTTTTCACTAACTGCTGTTTGTGCCCTGTGTCTTTATTGTACGGAATACAACGGCCACCTTGGGCGGAAAGGCACCTGATGCGTGGCATGGAAATGGAATCCGGAGGGCCTGTAGGGACCTAGGGGTGGGAGACAGAACAGGAGCACATTCAATGAGTGTGTCACACACCCATCACACAGTACATGTCAACAACTACAAGCAATGTACACACATCGCACAGAGCAATAGGGCACAATGCCACAGCCACCAACAGTGGCATACTACCCTGGCCATGGAGCGTTGACACACAGCACGCAGTGAACAAACGGCCACCCTGACACAGCACACACACACCTGCACAGATACAGCCACATCAGCCGTCGTACATGGACACTCACCGTCAAGTGAAGTAGCGGGCGATGAGCTGCTGCCGCACATTACCAGCTTCCTCCTCTCCGCTGTCCACCTCACTCGAGCTGTCCTGGTCTGCGGGCTGGGGCCCTGGTTGATCTCCGTCATCCACAATGAGGGGGATCTGCTTCCGAATGGCCAGATTGTGCAGCATGCAGCACGCCACCACTATCTGGCACACCTTCTGTGGGGAGTACGCCAGTGCACCCTCGGTGCGGTCCAGGCACCTGAACCTGGACTTGAGGAGGCCAAAGGTACGCTAGACCACACGTCTGGTCCTCCCATGTGCCTCATTGTATCGATCGTCTGCTGGGGTGCGAGGATTCCTCAATGGACTGAGCAGCCATGCCCCATTCGGATACGCAGAGTCACCTGGGTGTGAGGGACACAGAGAACCGTTGCTATTCCAACTGGACAGGGGACAGCATCGCACAACCAGCACGCTACACCACTCCACATACTCACCGACAATACAGCCACGATCCTGTTGCAGATTGGCCATCAGTCGTGGCAAGATGCTGTTGCGCATTATGTGTGCGTCATGGGCCGAGCCTGGAAACTTGGCACACACGTGGGTGATCACCATGTCCGCAAGGCACACCACTTGCACATTCAGGGAGTGCGTGTGCTTCCTGTTGCGGTACAGGTGCTCAGTGGCCTGTGGTGGAACAAGGCCAACATGAGTGCAGTCAATGGCTCCCACGACGTGTGGGATTCTGCCAAGGGCATAGAATGCACCCTTCACTGCCGCCAATTCACGAGCCCTGGGGAATCTGATGTACCGGTTCCGGTACAGCATCATGGCTGCCAGTACATCCCTCAGCACCTTGCTGAACATGGGCTGGGACATCCCTCCTCCACTGCCCACTGTGTGCTGGAATGACCCAGTGGCGAAGAAATGCATGGCGGCCATCACCTTAGCCGTGGGGGTGACAGCAGTCGGATACACCCTGCGGGGACGGAGATGGGGCTCTAACATGGCACACAGTCGATGCAGAGTTGGCCTGTCCAGCCGAAACTTCCTGATTACCTCTGTATCGTCCATGTCCGCCAGCAATTGGTATGGGCGGTCAATGTTCGGTCTCCGCCTGGGTTAAATGGCAGAGGACACATGTCAAAGCAACACGGCACATAGCAATTTCGCATACACATCACTGACATGACTGAGCAAGCACATGAGCCACAGCCCAGCTGTCAAGCTGGGACGGCACGGCCACAATACACTTACACAGGTCTCCCAACAATGGCAATGGCAAGTGAGAAATACCACTGCCATGTGCATGCACATGGGGATCTAGGCCCCAATGATCATGGAGGGCCCACATGTACGCGTGGGTAGGCTACACATGATTGTTCACTGGTCGCCACCCCCAGTCAGTGTTTCGAATGGGAAGGTTGTCGTGCTGGTGGTATGTTCGATGTGGCGGATGGGCGGGCCTAGGTGCGGGCTTACATTCCGGACATGGGGGGTAGTTGGATTGGCGACTAGTTGCAGTACACACGGGACACGTCTCTTCCTTTCCACATCTGGGTCATCCCTTGTACTAACTGACAGTGATACAGTCATCTTCGCCCCAGCCCTCATGTCCTCCCCTCGCCCCCCAATATGCATGCTCACCTGCGAGGCTAGCGCTTGCACAGGCAGCCCCAAGCTCGCACCAGAGAGGGCAAGGAGTGTATGTGTGGGTCCAGTTGCACGAGTGGGCTGTCTCAGGGTATGATGTGTGGCGGGACGCCGTCCACCTGCGTGGTGCCCCAAATGGAGACCCGGCCTGCATGGACTATGCATCACAGTCTTCGCCTTCCGGATCCGCCACCTGCGACACCCAGTGGCTGTGGCTGCCCTTGCGGCCATGCCGCGTCCGTCTGTGGCTGATGGCCCACACATTCACTCTTTGGCCTCTCTGGGGAGGGCTCAGGGGTGGTGGCGCACGCGCTTGCACTTAGTCGCAATGGCATGTGGCGTGGTTGGTATGATGGGCAATGGATGGGATGGTGCGAGCCACCTCCCGTGACGTCAGTGCTGCTCGTGCTGTGGTGCGTCCCCCCTACACTTCCATTTGACTTTTTGCCATGCTGGACGTTGAGGTTCTATTGCCTGCGTGATATGACCAGGAGGAGCGCGAGGAGACCTCTCACACACCATGCTCCACTGCCATCCCGTGCCCTGTATCGCCTGTGCGGATTGACTATGTTGGGGTTACACCTGGTCGACTGGGGCTGTGTGTGCCTTGTCAAGGGGCATGGCGGGCGCACAACAGGATCCAGCTCGTCCACAGAGGGTGGGCTGAGGTGCGCCTGGTACCGCTTTGTACGTGTGCCCGGCTGCTGTGCACACACGTGTTCACTCCCCCGACAGGTGTCCTCTCACAATGCCCAGGGAAGCGGTGGTGTACTGTTCATGAGCCCTCCCAACACGGCGTGCTCCAACTTGGCATGTGCGCATCTACCCGTCGCACCCACCCACCTGAGCACTGCGTCCATACGACTTCACACGACACATGTGTGTCTTCCACAGTAGTGCTACTCATTTGCGTTGACATCCAATACCAGTGGACTACATGGTCATGTCACGACTGCCGTGTACTTCACATACTCTCATCCTCTCTCATTCGTACTTGTGAAATGAGTCAGCGGAGACAGTTCTGGTTTCAAACATTATATTGAGTCTTCTGTCCTCTGTGATGCAGTATAGTGGACACTACTGGCAGCGGAATACATATTGAGGATATACTGAGCATGATTACAAATGGGATAGGGTGTGGGGTTACATCTGCTTGGCCAAGGCTGTGCTAATGTACATTTACGTATAGCTGCGGAGCTGCGGACTTTGACACAGACGGTATACATGTAGCCTACCAGACCGCTCGGCATCATGGGCACAGTCCATCTCAGTTCCATGTGACAGGTTTGCTGCGGTTGTTCCTCATGCACGCGTGCATGTGAGTTGACATCAGGGCATGTGCTTGCGTGCATGCAGCGGCGTGCCACTTGTTGTTGCACTGTGGTGGTTACTGGACATGTCACAGTCACTGGGGTCGTGTTGTTGTTGTATGCACTTGTCGTCCATGCAAAGGTCCTGGTATGGGATTCCCGGGGCGGGGGTGGGAGGGGTGCAGCACCCACAGACTCCAGGTGACCTATTCATGTCCACTGAGCGGTGTGTGTGTCCATGTGCGCTGGATCCATGTCGTGTCCTGGTTGTTCGTGCAGTTCCGTCCATGTGGGTGCGATGCACAGAGCCCATGCCACTGCCTCCCACGATGCATGCGGTGTTCCTGGATGTGATGGGGAACAGTGTGCATGTCCCGGTCATATCCGATGTCATGGCGATGTCGTTGATGGTGTGGTTACAGTTGCCGGTCGTTTGGTATGGCTGTTGTGGTGGTGACTGGCCAGTCCGTGCGGAAGCTGAGCATGGGTGCGGGGTTGGACTTCATAGGTCACTCGGGGAACCTGCGTTGTGGTCCGACGTATTTACAGGTTGTCAGGTATGCGATGCCGTCCAGCAGGGCTTCGATGTCATTGGTGGTGTCCATGTTTGCCAGCCAATGAAGCGGATGGTGGCTGTCAAGGTGTTGTTCGTAGGTTGTCCCTTGGAGGACCATGATGGGGCATGCTGGGTGACATTCGATGTAGCTGTTCTCGATGATCCGTCGTGTGGAGGCACAGTGGTTCCATTTCAGTGCGCGTGCGATGTTGGCCACATACGCCATGCCCCCATAGGCAGAGCAGGCCCTGTCGTGTGCGTCCAGAGGGAGGAGTAGTGGTAGCAGGTCCGCCTTCAGACATGCCGGGTTGGAGAGGCATATCTCGACGGGATGCTGGTAGGGACACCTCCGACAGTAGAAGACGGGCATGACGCAGCTGAACAATGTGATGCGGTAAGTCAGTCGGTAACTTACGTTCAGCAGGGACAGGAGATCGCATCCCAATGTATGGAACAGGTTGGTTTTGTACAGCTTGAGCTCTTCGGCGTAGTTGGGTAGGTGTGTTGCGGTTGCCATTTCGCAGCGGTTCGTAGAGGTGGCGTGCTCCGGCTGTGTGTGCAGTCTGCAATGTGCACGCTCCGGGGTTGCTGTGAGCTCTGTGTTGTCGTGGGGAGACAGGACTTGTGTTCTGTTTGCTTGTTTGGAGGACACGGGCCCTCTTCCCACATGCTTCTCAGACAGTTCAAGGTCAGTGCTGTGTGACTCCTTCCAATTAACTTGCATGTGGCCGACATGGGGGAGTGTTTTCTTCTTTCTTCCCCGTCCGTTGTGTGCTTCTGTGATATGCGCTATCTGCCGTGTGGTCGGTCTCCTCGGCATGCCTGTGTTGGTCTATTCTTGGACAATGGCTGTATTCACCGGCTTCTGTCGTAGGGCTGTGGTTTCGGAGTTGGAATGGAAGGTCATTCAGTGCTGTCTGCTCTCCCTTGTGTGGGCGGCAGCCTGCCTTTCCGCTCTGCGTTGGGCCTTGTGTGTGGATGTAATTCTTGGGCCACCTGTTGTCGGTCCCCGGGCTCTTTGGTGTTCCGTTTCATGTGTCTTGTTCATATGTGCAGGGTGGTATGGGTTTTTCAGTGTGGTACTGGCGTTCCTCTTCCCGAAGGGGCCCTGCTTCTCCTAGTTGGTGTTGCCGCCGCTGTGTGCTTCGCCATGTTTGTTACACTGGGGTGTGTCCTGCTGTTGCGTGACTTCACTGACATGTGTGCGTCGGTTGTGTGGCGTTGGGTGTTGTCCGTGAATTGGGCGTTGGGTACATGTCTGTGGCCGGCCTGTCACGTGTCATGTGCGTTCGGGGTGGGGCTGGTGTGTGTGCTGCTTGGTTGTGTCCCTGTGTCTGTGTGCGACGCATGCATGGCGCTGCGGTTGGCCTCTGCGTTGTGCGCATGTGTGGCGGCGTCATCGGCGCTTTGGGGCCGTGACGGGGTGGTTGGTTCCTAGTCCCAGGTGGTGTGTACACATGTGTTCCGCGATGTTTGGATTTGGCCTGTGTGTCATATGTGGATGCGATGGTGGATGTGTAGTGTGCACGCGCTGGTGGGGGGTTGTCCGCTTTTTCCGCCCTTGCACTGTGTGCGCTGTTTGCATGCACTTGTTGTGTGTGTGCCTACCTGCGTCTCCGCGGTACGTTGCGTCCTTGGTGGTGCATCAGCAGAAGCATGGGAAGGGCCTGCAGTGCTGGATTCATGCCCGGGGTGCCGCTTCTTCGTTGTCCGTGCTCTGCGTCCGTGTTTCCGCCTCTCTTTCACGTGCGGTGTCTCTTTGCCGTGGGAGCCGTTTGTTTGCGGCATCGTAATTTATGCGCCGGGCGGGACGTGTTTCGTCGGACGGTGTGTGTCAGTTGTGCTGCGCCGCTACGTGTGCGGGCGCACTTTGATGGCGGACGGTGTTGCTGGCTTGCCGGCGGTGTTTGGCCTGCTTTTCGCATCGTAATTGGGCGGGCGTGTGGACTGCTGCGTGCCGGCGGTAACTGGTGGTTTTTGCATCCGCCAGCACGGCGGTAGTGCTTCCGCCCGCCATCGTAATGGGCCCCTATATTCTGCAAACAATATTAATGACTTCTACATTTTTAAATTTGATATTACTTACCTTCAAATCGATATTCTTGACAACGATACTCTTGCACTCGATATTTCCACTACACGATATTTCCAACTCGATATTCATGTAGTTCGAATTTTTTGGCCTCGATATTCTGGCTCATTACCGTTGATGAAGTCACGGTGGATGACATAGTGGGTGGGGCAAGTAAGGTGTTTTGGGAGGACATAGGTGAGCTCAAGGAATATGTACATAAAATATTGGTGAAACCGGGTGCTGTGTCGATACAACATAAAGGGGCATATTCCCATGGACTCATCGCCGAGTCAGCGGCACTTTATCGCAGCCAAAGTGGCGATAAATTTATCACACCATTCACAAGCAGGTGCTAACAGCCGATATCACCAGTTTTCCTGCGATAGCAGCTGCAAAATACATCGCCACAAATGATACCAGCAACTAACTCTAATGATATGCAGAGTAGGCGTTCCCGTGCAAAAAGCCGCGAACACACCACTTCGCAACATTCTCAATGACCAGCCAGATCGGCGATAAGAATCAAAAACATGCGATAAGGCGCGTTAGCAGCAGGGATTTAACACCTGCTCTTACCTGGTGTTAAGTCGGACGACAACCTGCACCATGAAAGGGAGCCCAGCCCACAGCCACACTAGAAGCACAACAGATGCCATGGAGCTACTGATCATGCAGCTCGGAGCCCCAAGAGGGCCACAACACCCACCGCCACCACCCCCAGGCCCCCCACCCCCACCACCCCCCACAGAACCCCCCCCAGACTACCACACCGGCAGTGGGGTATGTGACGTGCTAGGCCCCTTTGATTGGCAGGGTCACATGTCCTGTGACGCCTGTGCTGGATGGGTGTGGTGTGGGTCTGAACGAGCCCTCAGGGAGTGGCCGTGGCATGCTGATGACTAGACCAGTGATCAGCAGATCACTACAGGGACGACATGGGACATTTAGCGTTGTCGTCCCCCCCTGTAAGCGTAAGCGGAGTGGACTGGCCTGGCGTATGGCAGGCCAGGGTAGGGGTGGGAACAATGAACCCGGGGCACTGGGCGTGCTCCAGTTCTGGGCTGGACATGGAAGTAACTGATGCGTGTGTCCCTGTTGTAGTGACTACGCCACCAGGACCGCAATCGGCACTGTTGCACCCTGTCACTCAAGTTCCACGACATGAGCAACATGGACGTCAGGGGGAATCTCTCACCCTACATTCAACCATACTCACATATGTGAATGATCAAAGGCATTACACATCTGTGCGATTCTGAATGTTTAATTCACATCCAGTGGAGTGTTGCAGCTGGAGCAGTACAGGGCCATGCAAACCCCACTTCACATTATTGGCCCGTGGAGGGTCAGCCAGAGTCCTTCAGGGAATGACAAGTACATCGGAAGGGGAAGAGTTCAGTCCGCAGTCTGATCGCTGTGTCATTGGTAACCAAACAGGAGATGGCAGTCCATGTCGAGGTCCAAGGTGAGTGTCGTAGAGTGCATCGGGGGACAGTGGAAGGTGATGATGAAAAGGGCAGGACCAAGCAGAAACCCGCCATTTTGCGGAGATGAATGCTACTGCCTCCTCCTTACCAGTAAGGTTGGTTCACCCGCATCTTCGTCCTCTGATGGCACATGTGCCTCACACGTGGGTGGTGGTGGATTGCCTGCCACACTGTGAGGCACTGAGACATCAAGGGGCGAAGATGTGGATGTAGAAGCTGCAGCAGCACTCATCTGAGCAAGGCCTTGAGGCAGCAATGCCATGACGATGTGCTGCAGGGCATTGAAGGCCCCAGCCACATCCCGCTGGTGTGCAGCCATGGCAGCCATCCTGTCCGCCGTCATCCGCACCATGTTCTCCATGAGCCCCCGCATCTGTCCCAACTCCCGGCAGACATCGCTGGAGCCACTCTGACTGGACAGTTGTTCTTGTCTCAGTATCATGACTCCAGCGATGTCAGCCATGGATCGCTGGAGAGCATGGAGCGGACTGTGGGTGTCCGCTAGGGACTGAAAGTGGTCCCTGATGGGAATCAGACACCCATGTATGGCATCAAGTTTGGCTGCCATGCGGTCGAACCCCACCCGCACCTGATCAGCCACCTTCTCCTGGCACTCCAACACACGGCGTTGGAAGGTCATGTGTTGTTCGTGGGGGTCCTGGGAGTCAGCCGTGGTGGTAGGTGCTTCCTGCTGTGTGGTCTGTGCAGGGGGTGGGGTTTCCTCGATGCAGCTGGGCTGCCCTGCTCCTGGGCGTGGGATCCTGAGGGTGTCCATGAGCTGTTGGAGGGCGTCGGGGTCGATGGTGGTGTGGTCCTCTTCGTCATCAGTGAAGAGCTGTTGGGTCTGCTCTGCAGGAGGTGTTGATTCTCCCTCTGCAATGTGAAGGGTAGATGCAGTTTAACATTGTGTTCACATGTATGTTGACGCATTGTACAAATTTACATACAGACTGCATGACAATGTACATTGTGACTGTTTGGGAGGAGCTGCCTATTTGATGCGGGACAGTGGACATGTTGACAACATCACGGATGTGTGTTTGTACTAGTACATTTTCATCCCACGTTTCCTTGCTATGCCAAATGTGATTGGCCAGTTTCTACACACAAGCGACACCACTTGGGTCCTCTGTTCTGTTGTGAACGTGTTGCAGTTCATACCACATTGTTGTCAATGTTGATGTGCTCTGAATATTATGTGTGTGTGCTGCATTTTGGGAGAGTCGCCCCTGCAGCTCTGATGTGGCTGGCCCTTATCCCTTTCAAGCAGTGTGCCTTGTCTTCTGTGCTTCTACAGTGCTGAGATGTTGCATACTTGGGTGAATTGGGCTCTTGGTGGGAGTTGGGACTGTGGGGCATGGTTTGTCCGCAGGTGTGTTGTTGAGGTCAGGGGTTGTTTGTGCAGGTGGATGTGTCAGAGTGTGACCTGCTCCTTTACGGATGTGGTCCACACTCAGTCACCTCAGTGTTGTGGCGTGCAACATGTCATGGTATATTGACTGCAGCCATGCTATTCGTCATGCAGTGTCACTTGCATTGCCAGTGTGGCTCACTGACACGCCGCTTTGCTGGGTTCGGCACATGTGCATGGGTTTGTTGTGAGATTAGTGATGTGTGGGGAGTGCCCCCTCTGTGCACATTGTGGACGGGGGCCTACGTGCTGTTTCTATGTGTGCTGCAGTATGCCAAGGAGATCAGGGGCATGACCCAGAGTCATTGTGGGTGTGCAGTGTGCTATACTCCATTGTGCATGTGTGCCATTGTGCCCATCTCCCCCGTCCCCCCAGTCCCTGGTCGTTACTCACCCTGTTGCTGTTGTGTCCGGTCATGTTGAGCAGTGTCCGGTCCCCCAACTCCTGCCACCGTCTCCCCACTGATGACTGTGGACACCATTTCCTCCATGTCATCCAGCTCCTCCTGTTGCGCTGGACTCCCACCTCCAGTCTGCATTGCTGCCTTCTGGTTGTTGGCGAGTTTCTGCTTGGTTTTGTGCTTGACATCATTCCAGCGCCTCTTGACCTCTTCCATTGTCCTCCTCAGCACTCTGACTGCATTCACCTTGTCCAGGATGGACTGCCATGTTGCTTTTCTGCTTGCCAATGACACAGTGGAGGTGACGAACAGTTGTTGATGGTGTTCTACCACCTCTGTGATAAGGATCCTGTTTTCCTGCGGACTGAACTTCGTCTTCCTCTTCTTCTTGTCCTTGTCCTTGCCCTTCCCTGACCCCGAGGTCCCGGCCTGGTCCTCCGGGGGGCTTGTGGGGTTCTGGCCGTCCTCTGTACCTGCTCCGGCTGCCTCCATTGTGCTTCGCTGTGGTTCGTTTTTTTTTCTGCTTTTATGGTGATTTTTCCCGCCTGACGAGTGTGATTTGCAGGCCTGGTGCTGCTTTTCGCTGATTGTCTTATCGCGATTGGGCCCATCGCAAATTTTTTCGCGTTCGGCTTTGGATTTTTATCGCCGTCCTGGTGAATTACTCACGGTCATTTTCCGCGTTATCGGGAAACTATCGCATGTTACCGCCATGTTGGGAATACGACGTTAACACAGTGTTATTTTCCCGCGATAGACTGCGATGTGAGAAGTTGCGTTAAGCGAATTTGGCGATAGTTAACACACGTTCTTGAGAATATCCCCCAAAGTGCGTAAGGTTCCTATTATTGCAAGGCAGGAGGTGAATCATATGTTAGTGGAAATGGTAGGGCAAGGAATAACAGAACCTATAAAGACCTCCAGATGGATTTCTCCCGTTGTTATTATAGGCAAATCGGATGGTAGCCTCAGTTTCTGTGTGGACTTGCGCAGCCTGAACCAAAGTATAATAGTGGATAATGACCCACTTCCAAACATTAATGAGTTGGTGTTATCATTAAATGGGGTAGGTTCTTTTCCAAACTTGACTTAAGAAGTGCGTACCATCAGATTAAGTTGCACCGTGATTCCAAGTTCCCTCACAGCGTTTATCACGACCGAGGGGGTGTTTCAGTTCACCAGGATGATGTTTGGCCTGGTGTCAGCGGCCAGTGTGTCCCAAAGGATGATGGGTATGATTTTAAAAGGGTTACAGGGTGTAGTGTACTTTCAGTACGACATATTCGTGTTTGAAGACACGAAGGAGAAACACAATATGGTTTTTAAAAAAGTATTGAATAAAATTGCTGAGGCTAGTCTGACACTCAAAAAAGAGAAATGTAAATTCTGTGTGGAAGTGGTAGAGTACCTGGGATACACGTCAGCGACAGGAGGAATATCTTGGAGGCTATAATAAAGGCACCCACTCCGACAGATAAGGATCAGTTGAGATCCTTTCTCGGGCTCATTGCGTATTATGCAAAACTCATTAAAAACAGAACAAATCAAGTAAAGGGTGTAAATATGTGTGGGCAAAGGATCAACAAAAGGCATTTGAAAATATAAAAAATGAAATTTGTGCTGCAAATGTTCTGACACCATTTGACACCAGGTTGACATCCATCACCATTGTGGATGCCAGTGTGGTAGGAGTGGGGGCTGTTTTAGCTCAAGTGCATAAGGAAGGAATAGACAGTGGCTTTTACCTCCCATTCTTTAACTGAATCAGAGAGGAATTATTCAGTTACAGAGAGGGAGGCATTAGCTGCTGCATGGGCAGCAGAGTATTTCAGGATGTATTTGTAGGGGTTTTCTTTTGTCTTACGCACAGACCATAAACCATTATTGAAGATTCTCTCGCCAGGGGGAGCAGGGAAAAGATCTGCAAGGTTGGCCTGTCTGGCAGCCCGCTTGCAGAAATATCAGTACAAAGTTGAATACATTCCGGGATGGAATAATGGACAGGCCGATGGGTTGTCTGGATTGCTCCTACCTTTGCAAGAAGTAGACAAGGGAAAGGTTGAAATTTTTGATAAAGAGGGTGAGGTTTCAAGTGTAAATGAATTAGTGGAGATGAGTCAAGGGGCCATTGGGAAGGAATGGTGGTATGAATGCATGGCCAGTGATGGAGTGTTGCAGCAGGTAGTAGATGTGGTTGTGAAGGATGGTAGGAGTGAAACCTCGGTGCCGTTGGCTGTAAGACCCTTTATTAAAATTTTGGATGAGTTGTCTGTGTGTATGGGAAAACTGATTGCCAGAAGGGTTAAGTTTGTTCCTCCACAGGGGTTAAGGTTTGAACTGTTTAAATTGGTGCATGAGGGCCATTTGTGGGAGACACTCATGAAGAAAGGATTACGGGAAAATTTCTGGTGACCTGGAATGGATCAAGAAGTTACGGAATGGGTTGAGAGGTGCATGGAATGTAGAGATGGAGAGAAAAGACTAAAAGTGCGTGATCAATCAGTCATGGGAGAGGTGATGGATCCAGGTCTACCATGGCATACGGTTTGCTTGGATTTCATAGGACCCTTAGGGGGAGTAGCCACAGAGTTGAGGTTCGGGCTGGTTATGGTTGATGTTCACTCCAAATGGTTGATAGGGAAGTTTATGCATGAAATAACAACAAGGTACACCATTAGAGTGTTAGAGGATGTTTTCAGAGAAGAAGGATATCCAGTGAAACTTATCACTGATAATGGGACACAGTTAATCTCAGGTGAAATGACAAAATATCTGTCTTTTTGTGGTATTATGCACTCACGTACCTTATTTTATAACCAACAAGTGAATGGTGTTGTTGAGAGGGCTAACCGCATGGTGAAGGGGGTGATTCACATGGCAGGAGAGGTGATATCAAGGGAATGGTGAGTGATTTGGTTTGGACGTATGGCACCATGGAAAATGGTGTGACAAAAACAATTCCATTTAATTTGATGAGGGGGCGTAGTTCAAATACCAAAATGTTGCCTGCATGGATGAAGGCGGCTTCTGGTCAGAAGGAGGATGAGGGGGACGAAAGCAATGTGTATGAGCGTAATGGCAAAAGGATAGTGGCAGGTGACTTGGTGAAGGTCAAACCAGGACGGATTGAAAGTGGTCTTATGAGGTTTCGGGGTCCATTTAGAGTGAGGAGTGTGCCTGGGTTGTTTGATATCTTGGAAAGTGCAGAGCCGTGGAATTTGAGAAGGGTAGCTTTGTATGAGAGAGGTTCTAGGGTTGGTACAGAAATAAGGAGGAAGAACTACAACGATAGAGGAAATGGGTGTAGTAGTTTCATGATGACGGAGGATGGTGAAGTGCTAGAGGAGAAGGTGCAGGATGTAGTGTTGAGAGAAGGTGGGAATGTTGCTGTTGTGGAGAGCGGGGTGTGAATGGTAGTAGACTGCTGAGAAACAGTCTCACCAAAGTATCTGGAGGACTATGAGTGTGATGTGTAATGATGGATGGTGTTTTTGGTTTGTTTCCTATACCTTAATCGTTCCTTGTGCATATGTTGGTTCATTCCACACATGGTTGTGTTCTAATGTGTAGGCGTCTACATAAATTTTACTTTCAGGTTTCGTGTTAGTGTTGATAGAGTAGAGATTACATCAAATGATTTTTTTGATAAAAGATATGATTATGACAACTTTTACGCAAACTATGACAAACGTCTTAGGGGCACATTACGATACCCGGCGTAAATAACTCCGCCAGGCATGGAAGCGGCAAAAATCCGCCCGCACACACCGCCTGAACACCGACCACGCCATTACGATTACACAAACCGAATACCGCCATCGGCGGAAAAAGCACACAAAATACCGCCCGCCAACGTCCGAGTCGGAGACAAACCGCCCGCCACGGACGGAAACACGCACGACAACACAAAACCGCCCGCCCTCACGGCCGACACACCGCACGTGAAATTACGATCGCACCGACATGAGCGCGGAAAACAACAAATATACCGCCCGCCAGCGCAAACAACGCCGATGAGAATCGACACGGCAGAAGCCATGGCGCCCACGTACCTGCACAGAAACCATCCGCACACAAAACCAATAGCACACAACATGGCCAACAAGTCCACACAGCAAGGCACGCACAAATACACAAGCACAGTACATATCCCGAAAACACCCCCCGGACAAACAAAAAATACAAAGGCCAGAACCCCAGACACAACACACCTGAAAACAACAGACCATGAGGACACACCCACATAGGTAAATACAAAAGCAGCACTCCCACAGACCACAACCCCTTGCTACATTGCAAACCAGAGAGGAGAGGAGAGGACACAGTGACACAGCAAGGACAGCAGCACACCACAGAAACGCACACATCACAACCACCACCACCACCACCACCACCACCAAACACCGGCACCACAAACCCCCTGCACATTACACAACACACACCGCACCAGCACCACAAACACCATGGCACCACAAAGAATGCCCAAGTTCACGCCCATTGAGCTGACGGTCATGGTCGACGAGATCATCAAGGTGTACCCACAAATCTATGGGAACATGGTCCAGCACACACCACTAGCCACCAGAAACAGAATGTGGAACCGGATCGTAGACCAGGTCAATGCAGTCGGGACCCTGCCCAGGAACAGAGGAGAAATTAACAAACAGTGGAATGACGTCAAGAGCCTGGTCAAGAAGAAGGAGGGCAAAAACAGAGAGCTGGCTGCCGTCACTGGCGGAGGGAATCCCGCGCTCTTCAAGACCTTCAAAGCGTGGGAGGAGAAGGTGCGAGTCATCATACATCCCGAGATCCTCGCCGGATTAGCAGGGGGAGTGGAGGCTGGTAAGTACAAACTAATGTATACCAGCACACCGCTATGTACTCACATGCACTACCACCATGCCACAGCTCCCAGGGACAAACACCCCCATGTCCAGCACACAATACACGACACACACATGCAACAGACACCACCACACACAGCCCAAACAGAACAACTGTAAGATGCGTGGGGACATGTGTACATTCAGCCAGCCACGTAACCACCAACAGGTCCCCAAATATGCCAGAAGCGCCACAACGAGCACCCACCACACCCATGTGTCCGCCACAGCTGCACAAACCGACAAGTAACAGGTAAGTGGCAGGAACACAAAGTGCAGTGGGTGGGACGGTGGACAGCCCAAGTACAACACACACCAGGCCCCTAGTCCCACAGCACAGCAAGGAGGAGCATCTCCCACACCCCACAGCCACGTGTCAGCCACCGCAGTGCACAACGACAGCCGAAAGGCAGACTTCACGGTCCACAGCAATCAGTGTCAGTGGGTGTCCAGCCACCCCCACGACCCACAACACCCCCCACCCCCACAGACCTGCAACATGGAGCACCCCCGCTTAGAGCCATGTGGCATCCAGTACAGTGCACGCACGAACAACTTGCAGGTGGGAAACTGGACAGGGCTGGATTACTGGAGGCATGAGGACCGTAACACGACCAACACATGGGACATGTCACGTAGCAGACGAACACGCAGCACCGCCCACCGTCACGAACAAGTGAACAATGTGCACACGGACATGAACCACAGACTCACACCTCACATGACCCATCACAGACATAGCAACACCCAAGGAGCCACGTCTGCATACACAAGCCACACTGAAAATAGTACCACACGGCAGCCACTGTGCAACTCATCACACACAACCGAAACACCATTGAAGTCCTGTCCATGTAGCCCCTACTGCCTGTCAACCACACACCCCACAACTACGCCTATGTAAGACAAACAACACTAGACGCAACAGAGCGGAACAACAGAAATGCACACGAACACCACTGAACCCATCAAACACACAGACACACCATGCACATACAACATACCATCCATCCCATCCGTCAGCCCCAGTCTCATGAAAGGCATGTCATCCGCACAGCTGCCACACATACAGCAGTCACGCTAAGATACATGCCCATGACCAACCATGTGCCAGAAGTCAATGAAGCGCACGACACACTGTGAGCAACAACACACAACATGGGCCACACCCCCCCACGAGCACTGCAGTGATGCACATGGCACAGGGCAGCACGCACACCAAGGAGATGGGACAACTGCAATACGTTGGCTTTCACACACAACCATCACTCACTCATAACGATGCGTCCAATGCCATGTCCAGTAATCACAACAGACAGCAAATATGCAGGCCATGTCAAGCATGCACACACCTCAAACCATGCACTGTCATGCTGCCACAACACATGTCACGTTCGGCACCCATGGCTCACAGCATGTCCCCCAAAAGCATATTCCCTCCCAAATGCGAATCTGGGGCATGGCCCCCATGTTGCCATATGCGTTCCTAAGCGTTCCATTTGAACCCCAAAAGCAAAGTACAAACCAGACCCAGGATGGGCCAGGAGCCCGCATACACCAGAGTCACAATGAGTAGGGGCACAGCAACACACCCATCGGCATGGCCAATCCGTCCCATGCCACATGTGCACAGCACACAGTCCCATTGCCAAGCACACACAACTACAAATGCCACAGCCACACACACGCCTCCGGGAAACCCATGTACGAGATTGCACGAACTGCCAATGTCAGACGACAAATACATACTTCGCCAGGTGCAACACAATAACAAATCTCATTCTCTCCACAGGTGACGAACTGCCGGATTCTGGGGATGGAGACAGCAGCCAGCACAGCCAGCCCACAAGCCCCCAACGAGGACACACGGATGTGGAGGATCTCACCTCCTCTTCGGACACGGACCACCAAGCAGGCCCATCTGGTGTGGCAGGGCCCAGCCGCTCCCCAGGACCCCTTCTACCCACCAACCCATCATCCAGGGCTGCTGAACAGTCCCAGCCCCCTGCTGCCACTGTCGTTGCGGCCACACCCACGGTCATTGCGGCCACACCCACGGTCATTGCGGCCACTACCACTGCCGCAACCGCCACCATCGCCGCACCGACCACCACCGCCGCCACCACCACCACGTCTTCGCTGGCACCAGCCCCAGCGCAGGTGGTGGCCCGGCCGACTGGATCCACCCTGGGAGCCACAGCGAGGACCGTGGTGAGCAATGTGGCTAGTGGGCAGGCCGGTGGCAGCAGGACTGGTAGGAGGAGCAGGGTCAGGGAAACGCCAGCCTCCCCTGGGAGCCATGCCCTGCCTCAAATGGCCAGAGTCCTTGGGGCCTATGAGGAGGCCCAAGAACAATGGGTCAGGTCTGCTTCAGACACGCGGGAGGTGCTGGGGGTGCTGAGGTCCATGGACGCCTGTATAGGTCAACTCGTGGACCTCATGGGCCAGCTGGTGGTGGCGGTGAGGACACGGCCAGGGATAGCAGCTCCCCTCCGCCACCACCTGCCGGGGCGCAGGGTCGAGCAGCAGTGTCCAGTTCCCCTGCGTCCACAGCCAGTGAGCACACCTCAACCACCAGCAGGTCGCAAGCAGGCACCCCCTCGCAAACGTGGAAGGGGCCGTCCGAAGAGGAAACAGATCTCCCGGGAGGACTTCGCACGCTCCAGTCGCAAGTGAGGCAGCCAGCCAGCCTTCCGCCAGCCTTCCTTGACCAGCCACTGCATTGACTTGGACTACGATCCCACTCCACACAGCCATCTGGATGGCATGTGTGTGTTGGACTATGGACATAGAACCAGTGGGTACACCCTGAGCATCACGCAGCCATGACCGACAGCTCATTGTCACAGCACGCACCACTATTGTCATCACCTTACACACAATCACATGTCACAGTTTGTAATAAATGCACCTTTTTCACTAACTGCTGTTTGTGCCCTGTGTTTTATTTGTACGGAATACAACGGCCACCTTGGGCGGAAAGGCACCTGATGCGTGGCATGGCAATGGAATCCGGAGGGCCTGTAGGGACCTAGGGGTGGGAGACAGAACAGGAGCACATTCAATGAGTGTGTCACACACCCATCACACAGTACATGTCAACAACTACAAGCAATGTACACACATCGCACAGAGCAATAGGGCACAATGCCACAGCCACCATCAGTGGCATACTAACCTGGGCATGGAGCGTTGACACACAGCACGCAGTGAACAAAAGGCCACCCGGACACAGCACACACACACCTGCACAAATACAGACACATCAGCCGTCGTACATGGACACTCACCGTCAAGTGAAGTAGCGGGCGATGAGCTGCTGCCGCACATTCCCAGCTTCCTCCTCTCCGCTGTCCTCCTCACTCGAGCTGTCCTGGTCTGCGGGCTGGGGCCCTGGTTGATCTCCGTCATCCACAATGAGGGGGATCTGCTTCCGAATGGCCAGATTGTGCAGCATGCAGCACGCCACCACTATCTGGCACACCTTCTGTGGGGAGTACGCCAGTGCACCCCCGGTGCGGTCCAGGCACCTGAACCTGGACTTGAGGAGGCCAAAGGTACGCTCGACCACACGTCTGGTCCTCCCATGTGCCTCATTGTATCGATCGTCTGCTGGGGTGCGAGGATTCCTCAATGGACTGAGCAGCCATGCCCCATTCGGGTACGCAGAGTCACCTGGGTGTGAGGGACACAGAGAACCGTTGCTATTCCAACTGGACAGGGGACAGCATCGCACAACCAGCACGCTACACCACTCCACATACTCACTGACAATACAGCCACGATCCTGTTGCAGATTGGCCATCAGCCGTGGCAAGATGCTGTTGCGCATTATGTGTGCGTCATGGGCCGAGCCTGGGAACTTTGCACACACGTGGGTGATCACCATGTCCGCAAGGCACACCACTTGCACATTCAGGGAGTGCGTGTGCTTCCTGTTGCGGTACAGGTGCTCAGTGGCCTGTGGTGGAACAAGGCCAACATGTGTGCAGTCAATGGCTCCAACGACGTGTGGGATTCTGCCAAGGGCATAGAATGCACCCTTCACTGCCGCCAATTCACGAGCCCTGGGGAAGCGGATGTACCTGTTTCGGTACAGCATCATGGCTGCCAGTACATCCCTCAGCACCTTGCTGAACATGGGCTGGGACATCCCTCCTCCACTGCCCACTGTGTGCTGGAATGACCCAGTGGCGAAGAAATGCAGGGCAGCCATCACCTTAGCCGTGGGGGTGAATGCTGTTGGATACACCCTGCGGGGAAGGAGATGGGGTTCTAACATGGCACACAGTCGATGCAGGGTTGGCCTGTCCAGCCGAAACTTCCTAATAACCTCTGTATCGTCCATGTCCACCAGCAATTGGTATGGGCGGTCAATGTTCGGTCTCCGCCTAGGGAAATTGCAGAGGACACATGTCAAAGCAACACAACACATAGCAGTTTCGCATACACATCACTGACATGACTGAGCACGCACATGAGCCACAGCCCAGCTGTCAAGCTGGGACGGCACGGCCACAATACACTTACACAGGTCTCCCAACAATGGCAATGGCTAGTGAGACATACCACTGCCATGTGCATGCACATGGGGATCTAGGCCCCAATGACTTGCGGGGCGTGCTGATGGGGACTGACTGCATATTCGTCAAGCGGCAACGCCACGGCAACATGAGTGTCTGCTGAGCATGGAACTGCTTCCGAGGCTGGATGAGTATGGCACACGACGACGACGATGTGGGCACAGGCTGAGCGGCCAAAACAAGTGGGACCTGTGGCACGAGGGGATATGAGACAGTAGTAGGTGTCAGCACTGCACCCTATGTACAGCACTGTACGGATCACACCTCCCGAAACATTGACAGGTGTCCACATTGACAGCCCCATGCCAAGACGGCTGTGTGCTTGCAGTCACACATCACAGGTGAGAGGTTACATTGCACGTGCCAGGTGGCAGACGTACATAGTGGGAGCTGGCATGTGTGTGCATGTGTCTCCTGTTCAGGATCCACCAGATGGGCGCTGACTCTGTACTGACCATTGGACACAGCATGTTCCGTGGAAGGCTTGTGTGTGTGGGATGGTGGCACTGGATGTGCCTCCGTTGGGTGGGGGGCCATGCACAGGGCGGGTACGTCGATGATTGCGCATTGTTGGTCACGGTGGGTGCACCAACTAAGATGTGTTGCCCTGTGTTCAATTCCTATGTCCGCATGATGATGGACTGTGGATGTGGGCAGACTACACATTGGTCGATGTGCTGTCTATATGCATGTGCCTTCACACCAGGCACAGCTGCCCCTGCACATGTGACCCCTGCTGGACTCGCTGCTGGGTCTGTGGAGCTGATGCACCTTCTGTGCGTGGGGCGGACAGCTCTCCTCACTTCCCTCATTGCGCATGTCATGACTTTGCCGCAGGTGACATGGATCATGGAGGGCCCACATGTACGCGTGGGTAGGCTACACATGATTGTTCACTGGTCGCCACCCCCAGTCAGTGTTTCGAATGGGAAGGTTGTCGTGCTGGTGGTATGTTCGATGTGGCGGATGGGCGGGCCTAGGTGCGGGCTTACATTCCGGACATGGGGGGTAGTTGGATTGGCGACTAGTTGCAGTACACACGGGACACGTCTCTTCCTTTCCACATCTGGGTCATCCCTTGTACTAACTGACAGTGATACAGTCATCTTCGCCCCAGCCCTCATGTCCTCCCTCGCCCCCCCAATATGCATGCTCACCTGCGAGGCTAGCACTTGCACAGGCAGCCCCAAGCTCGCACCAGAGAGGGCAAGGAGTGTATGTGTGGGTCCAGTTGCACGAGTGGGCTGTCTCAGGGTATGATGTGTGGCGGGACGCCGTCCACCTGCGTGGTGCCCCAAATGGAGACCCGGCCTGCATGGACTATGCATCACAGTCTTCGCCTTCCGGATCCGCCACCTGCGACACCCAGTGGCTGTGGCTGCCCTTGCGGCCAGGCCGCGTCCGTCTGTGGCTGATGGCCCACACATTCACTCTTTGGCCTCTCTGGGGAGGGCTCAGGGGTGGTGGCGCACGCGCTTGCACTTAGTCGCAATGGCATGTGGCGTGGTTGGTATGATGGGCAATGGATGGGATGGTGCGAGCCACCTCCCGTGACGTCAGTGCTGCTCGTGCTGTGGTGCGTCCCCCTACACTTCCATTTGATTTGTGCCATGCTAGACGTTGAGGTTCTATTGCCTGCGTGATATGACCAGGAGGAGCGTGAGGAGACCTCTCACACACCATGCTCCACTGCCATCCCGTGCCCTGTATCGCCTGTGCGGATTGACTATGTTGGGGTTACACCTGGTCGACTGGGGCTGTGTGTGCCTTGTCAAGGGGCATGGCGGGCGCACAACAGGATCCAGCTTGTCCACAGAGGGTGGGCTGAGGTGCGCCTGGTACCGCTTTGTACGTGTGCCCGGCTGCTGTGCACACACGTGTTCACTCCCCCCGACAGGTGTCCTCTCACAATGCCCAGGGAAGCGGTGGTGTACTGTTCATGACCCCTCCCAACACGGCGTGCTCCAACTTGTCATGTGCGCATCTACCCGTCGCACCCACCCACCTGAGCACTGCGTCCATACGACTTCACACGACACATGTGTGTCTTCCACAGTAGTGCTACTCATTTGCGTTGACATCCAATACCAGTGGACTACATGGTCATGTCACGACTGCCGTGTACTTCACATACTCTCATCCTCTCTCATTCGTACTTGTGAAATGAGTCAGCGGAGACAGTTTTGGTTTCAAACATTATATTGAGTCTTCTGTCCTCTGTGATGCAGTATAGTGGACACTACTGGTAGCGGAATACATGTTGAGGATATACTGAGCATGATTGCAAATGGGATAGGGTGTGGGGTTACATGTGATTGGCTGTTGCATGTGGGATGTGGGCTTCAGAGTGACATCTGCTTGGCCAAGGCTGTGCTAATGTACATTTACGTATAGCTGCGGAGCTGCGGACTTTGACACAGACGGTATACATGTAGCCTACCAGACCGCTTGGCATCATGGGCACAGTCCATCTCAGTTCCATGTGACAGGTTTGCTGCGGTTGTTCCTCATGCACGCGTGCATGTGAGATGACATCAGGGCATGTGCTTGCGTGCATGCAGCGGCGTGCCACTTGTTGTTGCACTATGGTGGTTACTGGACATGTCACAGTCACTGGGGTCGTGTTGTTGTTGTATGCACTTGTCGTCCATGCAAAGGTCCTGGTATGGGATTCCCGGGGCGGGGGTGGGAGGGGTGCAGCACCCACAGACTCCAGGCGACCTATTCATGTCCACTGAGCGGTGTGTGTGTCCATGGGTGCTGGATCCATGTCGTGTCCTGGTTGTTCGTGCAGTTCCGTCCATGTGGGTGCGATACACAGAGCCCATGCCACTGCCTCCCACGATGCATGCGGTGTTCCTGGATGTGATGGGGAACAGTGTGCATGTCCCGGTCATATCCGATGTCATGGCGATGTCGTTGATGGTGTGGTTACAGTTGCCGGTCGTTTGGTATGGCTGTTGTGGTGGTGACTGGCCAGTCCGTGCGGAAGCTAAGCATGGGTGCGGGGTTGGACATCATAGGTCACTCGGGGAACCTGCGTTGTGGTCCGACGTATTTACAGGTTGTCAGGTATGCGATGCCGTCCAGCAGGGCTTCCATGTCATTGGTGGTGTACATGTTTGCCAGCCAATGAAGCGGATGGTGGCTGTCAAGGTGTTGTTCGTAGGTTGTCCCTTGGAGGACCATGATGGGGCATGCTGGGTGACATTCGATGTAGCTGTTATCGATGATCCGTCGTGTGGAGGCACAGTGGTCCCATTTCAGTGCGGGTGCGATGTTGGCCACATACGCCATGCCCCCATAGGCAGAGCAGGCCCTGTCGTGTGTGTCCAGGGGGAGGAGTAGTGGTAGCAGGTCCGCCTTCAGACATGCCGGGTTGGAGAGGCATATCTCGACGGGATGCTGGTAGGGACACCTCCGACAGTAGAAGACGGGCATGACGCAGCTGAACAATGTGATGCGGTAAGTCAGTCGGTAACTTACGTTCAGCAGGGACAGGAGATCGCATCCCAATGTATGGCACAGGTTGGTTTTGTACAGCTTGAGCTGTTCGGCGTAGTTGGGTAGGTGTGTTGCGGTTGCCATTTCGCAGCGGTTCGTTGAGGTGGCGTGCTCCGGCTGTGTGTGCAGTCTGCAATGTGCACGCTCCGGGGTTGCTGTGAGCTCTGTGTAGTCGTAGGGAGACAGGACTTGTGTTCTGTTGGCTTGTTTGGAGGACACGGGCCCTCTTCCCACATGCTTCTCAGACAGTTCAAGGTCAGTGCTGTGTGACTCCTTCCAATTAACTTGCATGTGGCCGACATGGGGGAGTGTTTTCTTCTTTCTTCCCCGTCCGTTGTGTGCTTCTGTGATATGCGCTATCTGCCCTGTGGTCGGTCTCCTCGGCATGCCTGTGTTGGTCTATTCTTGGACAATGGCTGTATTCACCGGCTTCTGTCGTAGGGCTGTGGTTTCGGAGTTGGAATGGAAGGTCATTCAGTGCTGTCTGCTCTCCCTTGTGTGGGCGGCAGGCTGCCTTTCCGCTCTGCGTTGGGCCTTGTGTGTGGATGTTATTCTTGGGCCACCTGTTGTCGGTCCCCGGGCTCTTTGGTGTTCCGTTTTATATGTCTTGTTCATATGTGCAGGGTGGTATGGGTGTTTCTGTGTGGTACTGGCGTTCCTCTTCCCGAAGGGGCCCTGCTTCTCCTAGTTGGTGTTGCCGCCGCTGTGTGCTACGCCATGTTTGTTACACTGGGGTGTGTCCTGCTGTTGCGTGTCTTCACTGACATGTGTGCGTCGGTTGTGTGGCGTTGGGTGTTGTCCGTGAATTGGGCGTTGGGGACATGTCTGTGGCCGGCCTGTCACGTGTCATGTGCGTTCGGGGTGGGGCTGATGTGTGTGCTGCTTGGTTGTGTCCCTGTGTCTGTGTGCGACGCATGCATGGCGCTGCGGTTGGCCTCTGCGTTGTGCGCATGTGTGGCGGCGTCATCGGCGCTTTGGGGCCGTGACGGGGTGGTTGGTTCCTAGTCCCAGGTGGTGTGTACACATGTGTTCTGCGATGTTACGATTTGGCCTGTGTGTCATATGTGGATGCGATGGTGGATGTGTTGTGTACACGCGCTGGTGGGGGTTGTCCGCTTTTTCTGCCCTTGCACTGTGTGCGCTGTTTGCGTGCACTTGTTGTGTGTGTGCCTACCTGCGTCTCCGCGGTACGTTGCGTCCTTGGTGGTGCATCAGCAGAAGCATGGGGAGGGCCTGCAGTGCTGGATTCATGCTCGGGGAGCCGCTTCTTCATTGTCCGTGCTCTGCGTCCGTGTTACCGCCTCTCTTTCACGTGCGGTGTCTCTTAGCCGTGGGAGCCGTTTGTTTGCGGCATCGTAATTTATACGCCGGGCGGGACGTGTTTCGTCGGACGGTGTGTGTCAATTGGGCTGCGCCGCTACGTGTGCGGACGCACTTTGATGGCGGACGGGGTTGCTGGCTTGCCGGCGGTGTTTGGCCTACTTTTTGCATCGTAATTGGGCGGGCGTGTGGACTGCTGCGTGCCGGCGGTAACTGGTGGTTTTTGCATCCGCCAGCACGGCGGTTGTGCTTCCGCCCGCCATCGTAATGGGCCCCTTAAGGTCCACTTTATGAAAAATGGTACAAATATACCATTTAGTTACTGCATCGTAAAAGCATGCAGGAAGAAAAGGTATATTAGAGACATATTATATGTTTAATTAATATAGATGTGACTATTAATCATGAAATACTATTTTCACTCTGTAGGAAAGTAGGATTTGCTTCTTATGGTTACCCCCACTTTTTGCTAAATGTGATACTGTTTTTGACTAGACTGACTGATCCTGCTAATCAGGACCCCAGTCTATCTGCTTTCTCCCTAAACTGTAATGTTATGTACTTTGGTACACTCCAGATTGGATACTGGGGTACCCTTATCAGTCCCTAGTATATGGTACCCATGTACCCAGGGCATAGGTACCCCAGAAGCCTCCCATGGGCTGAAGCATGTATTATGCCACCCATGAGAGGCCATGCAAAATGGAACCTACAGGCCTGCCATTGCAGCCTGTGGAAGTTGGTGTATGCACCACTTACTTAATATATAGGTTTACTATATCTAAGGGTCACTGCACTTAAAACCTATGTCACCCCTCTAGTAGGCCTTTACAATCCTGAGGGCAGGGTGATTGGTTCTAAGTGAGAGGGTGCCCCTGCATGAGCAGGACACCCCTGCAGCCTACGGAGTCCGTTCTCCCGGGTTGTCAGTGCACAGCCAATTACGAAATATAGAGTGGCATTTTGCGACCGCGTGATGACCAACTCTAAAATGGCTGAAAGTAACCCTATCGTGTTTGGTGTCAAACATCGTGGAATTATACCCCCACACCGGTAACCGGTGTGGGAGGTATGATTCCACCATTAAGAAGCGAGCTTCGTGAGGTCCCTGGTGTTCCCGCTACCAGCCTTCTAGTCCCGGACAGCACAAAATGGTTGCTGCTGACCACAGACACATTTCTGCCCTCCTGCTGCTGAGCCAAGCTGGAGCAGGGGAAGGCAGAACAATAGGCATTCTGTCACAGGGAGGTGTGACCACCTCCCAGACAGGATTTAGTGTATTAGGCCTGGGTGGGTGTGCTTGCCAGCGACTGAAAGTCTGCCTGAAGGGCACATTTGGTGTCCCTGTGCATAGTCCAGTTCAAACCAGTCCTGGGAGCCGTTGGCTCCTGCTCTGGTGCGAAACGGGACACAGGACATGGGAGTAACCTCCCCACTGTCCAGACCCTCCCCTGTGAGGGTCCCCTGAATCTGTCCAACCCTCTCCCGTGGGTACAAAAGGGCTTACCTGGCTGTAGGACGCTAGATTCGACTTGGACAAGATTCTGAATCAGAAACCACTGAACTTCGACCGTCTGGACACTCTGGACTTCGCTGGACTTCGTTTGTGCCCAACTTTGTCTCCCTCTCAGTCTGAAGCATTGTCTGTGCCCGTGCACCATACAGGCTCCGTGCAGGACCTGTGGAGCATCAAGGACAACCGACGATATCTCTCTTGGAGTGAAGGAGCCACTCCCCTGCATCCACAGGCACCACATCACGACTGATGGGTCAGCTGCTCCTGAGCTCCTACGGACTCCAAAGGCTCCAGCAACACAGAAGGTGGGTTTCTACATCCCTCGAGGTCTGAGCTGCCCTCTTACCAAGTTTGAGGCCAGAATCCCTTGTGGGGGCTGCAATACTCGTACCCCTGTGCACCGCGTTCATTTGCAAGTGCATAAACTTGTTGGAGTTTCCCGAGCAAGTGCATTGGGCTCTGAGTAGCCTCAACCTCTGGCACCATTTCCTACAAAGAACTGGAGCCTCCTCGCACCAAGTGCTCCGTGGGCTGCTGCTTTGTGAAATCGCTTGAGATCCCCTTGCAACTCCTGTGCCTCCGGCCAGCGGGTCCGCTTGAGGGTCAACTTTGCTTGTCTTGGGCTCTCCTGGTTGCTCCAGGCCTGCCCTGACTCCCCTGTGTTTGGTGAGTCTCCTGGACCTTGCTGGTCCGAACCGTAACCTTCCTTGACCTTCTGTGTGGGTTGCCATTGCCAAGACTTGTTGGTGATCCCGTTGGACACCGACCCCTCAGCACTCGACATCATTCATGGGACAGCTCGTATCCGGCTCCTGGTTGTCCTCGACGTCTCCTGGTCCCTGTAACTGCAGAGTCAAGAACTCCATCAACGCACCTGAAGCACCCGACATTGGTGGGCATTCATCTACCGAGCCCCTGGTCACTCCTGAATGACCTAGACTCTGTCCCCTCTGCTTTCAGGTACTCTTCAACAAGGATCCAGCTTTGGATTCCATTGGACACTTTTCTTTCTTCCAGCAGCGGCTCTTCTTCGAAATCCTCCATTGGGTTCGATGGCGGTTTCCAACGACACTTCAGATCTATGCACCCGGCGTCCCTGGGATAGGTAACTCTGGTACTTTGGTATCCACGGGTGCCTCTCCAACCTCCTAACTTCCACGGGGTTTCTTTGAAGTCCACTGGGAAGAGTCCTTAAACTCTAAAACTTCAACCGCGACTCTCCCATAGAATTGAACGGAGCATGCGGTCGTGTTCCCACACTGCACCCGTCCTCCATGGGTTCCCTACTTACTCACCTTGGGTGGTTCCTTGGGGTCCCAGCGATTCTACAATCTCTAGACACTGTCTTTACTCGAGTCATGGTTCTTATACCACTATTTTAGTATATGGTTTGGTCTCCCCGTGGAGCCCACTGTGTATTAGTGCTATTTACTATTGTTTATGTGCTACAGTATTTTGTGATTTGTGATTATCTTTGTGTAGAAGATACTTTGTCATACTAGAGAGTGTTATATTAATAAATACATATTTTTATAACTACTTTGTGGTTCTCCTTCCATTTAACCAATACTATAAGGCTGCATTCTGGTAAAACAAGCTGCTTAACATTCCTTCAAGACTAAGCCTGAAGGCTGCTCTCCACAGCTACCACTTGGATAGCTTTCTAAGGTTATCTTAGACCTCTTAAATCACCATAAGGGTTGTTTGGACTGGTGCAAGGTGCCCACTTTAATTAGTGGACAGCATATACCAGGCCAACTTCTTACACACTCAGTTATATATGTTAGAATAATGTAGGAGAAAAGTCTCACTTTATGGATTTGATTGCTAATCCATTTCATTTTCATTTAAGGAATGATGAAATTAATAAGACTAAAAGAAATTATTATGATTTAGTTTGACTTTACATGTGAAAAATCAATTACAATGTAATTTCATGTAATAACATGTGCATCGAAAATTACAAAAAAGTAGGTGCTACACAATTAAACTGAAATGGATATTCATGAAACTTCTTTAGCATTTATTTCACATATGTATTAGTTCGAATAACACATACACATATTTACTTACCTTAATTTGTGTCTGCCATCTTGAGTCTGTAAATAACAAGAGAAAAGTGGCACCCGCATCATTCTGTAGGTGCGCATATGCATGGTGACACATGCTCGTGCGTTTCGAGTGACGAAACCGGCAACAAAGCACCTTTTTTTCCCAGTGCTGTGCATCATTGGCATTTTTTTTTAGAAACTGCATTGGCAAAGTCAATAGTTCCAAAAGGCAAGACCTTTTGGCTTTGCGAATGCTTGTTAAGTCGTATTTCCATTACATCTTTCTTTTCTTTGTTCCTTCCATCTATTTCCATCTTGCTTCTTTGGTATCTCCTTTCTTTCTTTACGTCCCTCTTTCCACCTTATCTTCCTTCTTTATTTCAGCCCTTGTTCCCTTCTGTCCTTCTTTCTTTTTCTTCATCCCTTTCTTCTCTTTCCCCATTTCTTTCTTTATTTCTTTTTGTCTTCTTTCCATTGTCCATTATCTTGTCTTTCATCAATCCTTCATGAGATCCTTTTTTTTCTTTTCATTCTTCCATGTTCTTTCTTACTTGTACCAATACTTCTTTCCTTCGGTCCATCTTTTTTTCCATGCATGTATTCATTCATCCATCTATTATTCTGTCTTTTTCCTTCCTCTCATCTCTCATCTCGCCCTTTTTTCTTTTTTATCCAACCATTCAATCACCCTTTTTTGTCTCTTCTTTCCTTCCTGCTCCCCATCCAGCCATCTTTCCTTCTCTCTATAGATTCGGCCATCCATTCTTTTGTCCCTTTTCACTCTCTCTGTCCCTCTTTCAATCCATCCATCTACCTGTCCTTCTCCCCACCCATCCATCCTTTTCCTTCTCTCTATCCTTCCTTTAATATTTCTATCCGTCCACTCACCAACAAATCAGTCGATTCATCCTTCCTCCTCTCATCCATCCAGCCTTCTCTCTATTCATCCATCCTTCTGTCATCCATATGTTCTTCTTTGTCTACACTAGCCCATCTCTCAAGCCATCTATCCATCACTCTGATTTATTTTCTGCCCATTCCATTCCAATTCCTTCTCCCATCCTTCCTTAGGTCCATCCTTCTTCTCACCCACCCTCTCTCCATCCATCATCCACCCATCCTATCTTTCCTTGTCTCAATCATCTAGCTGTTCTTCTCTCCATCCACGCTTCTCTTCATCCATTGTTATTCATTCATATCTCTCTGTCCATCCACACACTCTTCTCGTCAGCTTTCTCTCAATCCACCTGTTTCTCTCTTGATCTATCCTTATAACCATACATCCTGCATCCTTTCCTCCTCCCCTTCCTTGCTCTTTTGTTCCTTTTATTTCCTCACCCCACAGCTCTATCAGACCGTTCAGTTGCAGTGGTATATATGAGCTTCTTTACAATCAAAGTCAAAGGAGACTTAAACAAACATTTGATTGTTTTATGTTACATACACTGAACTGCGTAGTGGCACATGTCCCTGCTCAAACTGCACAAGTAGTGGGTTAATTAGGCCAACACTTCTCTAGCTAGACAGTATCCGAGGCTCTGCTAAGTAAGAGAATGGGAGAGGACGAATGTATGACAGAATATCGACGGACAGAAAATCGACCTGCAAAAATATCGACACAGAAATATAGAAGTCAAAAATATCGAAGTCCAATCTACATAAAGGTAAGTACAAAAATATCGAAAAAATATATAGTTGTCAAAAATATCGAAGTTAAAAATATCGTTTTTTTAATGTTTTAATAATAATGTAAAATTAAGTAAATAATACATATAATTAAAATATATATATGTAAAAATATTAAAAGATATTTAAAAATAATAACTAATACATTAAATGTTAAAATAAATTAAACATATACATATAAATTAATATATATACTTACTCCACATACTGCAACAGTAGAGAAAGTGTTGGATAGCGTAGGGGTAAAAATTACTATTCCCACTCCAGTGAGTGCAACAGTAGGGAAAGTGTTGGATAGCGTAGGGGTAAAAATTACTATTCCCACTCCAGAGAGTGCAACAGTAGGGAAAGCGCGGGATAGCGTAGGGGTAAAAATTACTATTCCCACTCCAGAGAGTGCAACAGTAGGGGAAGCGCTGGATAGCGTAGCGGTAAAAATTACTATTCCCACTCCAGAGAGTGCAACAGTAGGGAATGCGCTGGATAGCGTAGGGGTAAAAATTACTATTCCCACTCCAGAGAGTGCAACAATAGGGAAAGCGTTGGATAGCGAAGGGCTAAAATTACTATTCCCACTCCAGTAAGTGCAACAGTAGGGAAAGCGCTGGATAGCGTAGGGGTAAAATTACTATTCCCACTCCAGAGAGTGCAACAGTAGGGAAAGCGTTGGATAGCGAAGGGGTAAAAATTACTATTCCCACTCCAGTAAGTGCAACAGTAGGGAAAGCGCTGGATAGCGTAGGGGTAAAAATTACTATTCCCACTCCAGAGAGTGCAACAGTAGGGAAAGCGTTGGATAGCGTAGGGGCAAAAATTACTATTCCCACTCCAGTAAGTGCAACAGTAGGGAAAGCGCTGGATAGCGTAGGGGTAAAAATTACTATTCCCACTCCAATGAGTGCAACAGTAGGGAACGGGTTGGATAGCGTAGGGGTAAAAATTACTATTCCCACTCCAGAGAGTGCAACAGTAGGGAAAGCGTTGATAGCGAAGGGTAAAAATTACTATTCCCACTCCAGAGAGTGCAATAGTAGGGAAAGCGCTGGATAGCGTAGGGGTAAAAATTACTATTCCCACTCCAGAGAGTGCAACAGTAGGGAAAGCGTTGGATAGCGAAGGGGTAAAAATTACTATTCCCACTCCAGTAAGTGCAACAGTAGGGAAAGCGCTGGATAGCGTAGGGGTAAAAATTACTATTCCCACTCCAGAGAGTGCAACAGTAGGGAAAGCGTTGGATAGCGAAGGGATAAAAATTACTATTCCCACTCCAGTGAGTGCAACAGTAGGGAAAGCGCTGGATAGCGTAGGGGTAAAAATTACTATTCCCACTCCAGTGAGTGCAACAGTAGGGAAAGCGTTGGACAACGTAGATGTTAAAAATAACATAATAATAAATAAAATAAATATTGTAATTAAATAATGATTGATTAATAAATTTAGAAAAAAAAAAACCTACAAATATATCAAAAATAATAATTACTTTAATAATATTAAATACTTCCCAACCTATTCCCCAATAAACACACAACACACTCCACATAAAATTTCACACAATTAAATTAATTTTCAATTAATCAATTAATAAAAATTTATTTGCAATTAATAATTAAATAAAAAATGTCAATAACAATAAATAATATGCAATAAAAATTAATAACCAATTAATAATTAATTAACAAACTAATTAATTAGCAATACCAATAAATAATATGTAATAAAAAGTAAGAACCAATTAATAATCAATTAACAAAAAATTAATTATTAATACCAATAAATGATATTTAATAAAAACTAATATCTAATTAATAATTAATTAACAAAAATATCAATACCAATAAATAATATTTAATAAAAATTAATAACCAATTAAAAATTAATTAGCAAAAATTAATTATCAATACTCAATTTTTCTTAATTAATTACTTAATTACAAATAATTTACTTACCACCCTATTCCCCTAAAAACACACAACCCACTCCAATAATAAATTAATACAAATAAATAATTATCAATTGATAATAATTAATTACCAATTAATAATTAATTAACAATAAATTAATTATTAATAACAATAATTAAAAATTAATAATTACTTAATAAAAATTAAATTACTTCCCACCCTATTCCCCTATAAACCCACAACCCGCTACAGAAATAAAACACAAAATTTAATTTAAATAAATTAATAATTCCTAAAAATTATTATTTCATTTACTATAATTAAATTACTTCCCACCCTATTCCCCTATAAACCCACAACCCGCTACGGTACTAAAACGCAAAATTTACTTTAAAAAAAATTACTAATTTCTAAAAAATTTATACATATATTTAAAAAAGTACAATACTTAACAAAAATATAGAACACATACATATTAAATACATACTAAAATACATAACACTGATATAAATATCGATATTATTAACATCGATAATTTAACTGTCGATATTACTAACATCGATATTTGCAACATCGATATTTCTTACCTTAACTTCGATATTCTGGTTGTAGATATTCTTGACTTCGATATTTTGTCCCTACGATATTTAAAACTCGATATAACTGTGCTTCGATATTTAAAAATCGATATTTTGACTGTCCACCGGAGAGGACAGCAGAAGAACAGTGAGGTAAAGAGAGAGGTGAAAGAAGGAAACGTCGGATAGGGATATAGGTGGTTAGGGAGATAGGCGATGTAGGGGACGATAGAAAATGAGGAAGTCAGAAAGAGGGATATAGAGAGGTGGAAAGAGGGAGAGGTAAGAAGAAAATGAGATGTGGGTTTTAGAATGAAGTAGAGAGAGTCAGAGTTATAAAGAGGGAAGTGTAGAGAGAGGGTGGAGTTCAACAAGAAATGAGGTAGAGATCAAGTTGTGGTAGAAAGACCTGTAAGTTAGAGAAAGGTAAATGCAGCGAGAGCTTTTGGTAGAGAGGCAGAGAGGTGAGGAAGTGAGAGAAGTAAAGAGACACGCATGTTAGAGTGTTGTGAGGTAGAGAGAGAGGCAAAATAAGCAACAGTATAGAAATACAGGTCAGGTAAAGAGCGGTGTGGATCATGGATACAACATCGACTCCTATACCATCGAACTACAAAAATATCTAGTCAACAATATCATATACAAAAATATCTACACCCAATGCACAAAACAGAAAAAACACAAACATCGATAAAAAAATATAGTTAAAAAAATGTTGATGACAAAAATAAAGAACACAAACATATCCATAACATTAAAATATCAATAACATTAAAATAAAATATAACACAACAAAAACATCGATATAAATAATATCGACATCACAAACATCGATAAAATACATATAAACTATACCGAAAATAACATTTAAACATAAAAATAATCTATTTTAAATAATATAATGAAATAACGTATTCCAAACATTATAAACAAACACTAAAAAAATTACAAAATTCATAAAATTAAATAAAACAAATACACTGAAAATCCCAAAACAAATAAATAAACAAACAATACAACATTAAGAAAATCACAAATACCCAAAATAAACAAACATAAATATATATCATATATGAAAAAATATATAACATTTATCTACATATACATTTTAATAACAATAATAAACAAAATAAAAACAAACATTAAATAAACATAATAAATAATAAACAAATTAAATAGTAACTGCAAAAAAATTCAAAAAAGCTATCTCGACCAATAAATTTAAACTACACCAACACAAACCAATAGAAAACTCTAGCTAATTAAATGAACACTATAAAAGTAATCAATTAATTAACACAAAATTTACCATATAACGGACAAACACGGAGGAAGCACAAAACTTTGCAAGACAGAATAAAGAACGAAAAAGAACTACACAATCAACTATTCAGAAAAACTCTCATTAATGGTAAGAACAAAACTTTAGGCCTCATTACGATGGCGGTGACCCTTCCACCGGCACCTCAACGCAGTCCGTCCACCATCTTAATGACCCCCTTTGTAACTAAATAAATAAAATTAGCTTAAAAAAAATTAACTAAAACCATAACATGTTTACCTTTAGATGTCACAGATTAAACTTCACTAAAACACCACCTAGAAAATTCAAAACAAAGATTTACGTCCAAAACAACAATAAAATCAACATTAAAAAAAATATATAACAAAGTAAGTATATGACTTAATCAATAAATAAAGTAAATTAATTAAAACTAATAAATTTAATAAAGAAGCAAAACATAGCTAACAAATACTTTCTTTAACAGCTTCTACAGAAGTCAACAAAACAACATCAACAAAAGAAACTTCAGCAACTAAAAATAGTAAGTATATTTTTTTTACAACTAAATAAAAATAGAGACTAAATAATAGAAATAATCAAATTAACTAAAACTATAACGATTTCCTTTATGTTTCACAGATTACAATTCACTAAAACTTCACCCAAGAAACTCAAAACAACGATCAACTTCGAAAACATGGACAAAAATCAACATTAAGGAAAATATAAAACTAAGGGGCTCATTACGATGGCGGGCGGACATCAGTCCGCCCGCCATCGTTGCGGTGCTGGGACCGCCCGCCAGACGTGGGGCGGTCCCACCCCTCATATTGGGATGCGCCCGCCATACTGGCGGGCGCATCCCGGGCCCTTAACATTGCGGACGGTGCTGCTGGATGCAGCACCGTTCGCACTGTCAAAATGGCATGCACTGCAGTTCCCTGCACTGCGTGGCAGATACCACGCGGTGCCTGCCATGCAGTGCAGGGAAATGCAGGGGGGTACCATGGGTACCCCCCTGTGCAGCAACACCCCCCCCAAACAAGGGGGGCCCGCAACGGGCCCCCAAACCCAATCCCCGCCATTACCCACATCCTAATTTGGCGGACGGTGCCTGCTAGGCACCGCCACCATTTCAGGAGCCCTGCACCGTCCGCCAGGCAATCGGTTCGATTGCCTTCGACGGTGAAGCGGCAGACAGACTTTGCGTCCGCCGTGGTACCCACCGCCATCCTAATTGGGCGGTGGGTAAAATGCCTAGTGATGGCGGAAGGACTGCCACCGCCGGCCCGGCGGTGGCAGTCCTTCCGCCATCCTAATGACCCCCTAAGTAAGTATATAAAGTAACCAACAAATAGAGCAAACTAATATAAAACAATACATTAAATAAAAAAGCAAAATATAACTAACAAATACTTTTCTCTTCACAGCTACTACAAACTTCAACAAAGCAACAACATCAATGAAATAAACTTCATCAACTAAAAATAGTAAGTATTTTTTTCTCAACTAAATAAAAATAGAGACTAAATAAACAAAATAATCAAATTAAATGTAACACTTTAATAAAAATAAAATTTTCCCTTTAAACCAACAGAAAAAAATGAAACCAGTGAATCAACCACAACCAACAAATAAAATATCCAACAAGAAAATCAAAGCAAGACAAATGTAACTTTATTTTCAAATATAATAATTATACAAACATTTTTACTATTTAAGGCCTTATAATGAAAAGCACTCATTACAACGCATGCCATTACAACGCAAGTCGTTACAACGACGCGTTGTTACATCGCATGCAAGTACAACGCAAGTAGTTACAACGACTTGCTGTAGGGGGGGCTCTGGAGTTTGGAATAGTATAATTTACTATTCCAACTCCACTGTGTGCAACAGTAGGAAAGGTGTTGGATTGAAAATCCAACAAATCCAACACCTTCTGCCTCCTACAGCAAGTCATTGTAACGACTTGCGTTGTAATGGCATGCTATGTAACAGCGCGTCGTTGTAATGACTTGCGTTGTAAAGGCATTACGATGTAATGCCTGCATTGTAATGGATGTTTTCCCCTTATAATTAATAAATATATATACATATGTTCACAGATAGACACAAAAAATGGCAGAAGGAGCAAAATCCATCACACCACGAAAGGGAAAACTGCTTCTGTGCTACATGGGCTATACTTATACGCAAGAAAAAATAACAGGAAAAAAAACCCATTGGAAATGTAGTAAATACTACTCCAATTCTGGCTATGGCTGGGTCCAAACTGGGGTGGCGTAGTGGGCAAAAGAACGATGGATTTAACCCAGATCTTTTGACTGGGGGAGAATGTTTGCATTGTCAGCATTCCGTCCATCATTTGTTTGCTGTAACACTTTTCGCCCTAAGTGGGATGGGTATGCCCAGACGTGGGTCCTTTGCTCACTGTGCCACTGGATTCAAGCTAGCCTGGCTGAAGAAGGGTGACATACCCTGAAACTGGTCCCAGGATGCTTGTTTCCGGTCCAGGGAGGACCTGGCCTGACAGTTCGGTCTGGACTGTTCCCATGGGGCACAGGGTCAAGACTGATTTGCATATGGCTGGGTCCAAACTGGGGTGGCGTAGTGGGCAAAAGAACGATGGATTTAACCCAGATCTTTTGACTGGGGGAGAATGTTTGCATTGTCAGCATTCCGTCCATCATTTGTTTGCTGTAACACTTTTCATCCTAAGTGGGATGGGTATGCCCAGACGTGGGTCCCTTGCTCACTGTGCCACTGGATTCAAGCTAGCCTGGCTGAAGAAGGGTGACATACCCTGGAACCGGTCCCAGGATGCTTGTTTCCGGTCCAGGGAGGGCCTGGCCTGGCAGTTCGGTCTGGACTGTTCCCATGGGGCACAGGGTCAAGACTGATTTGCATATGGTTGGGTCCAACCTGGGGTGGCGTAGTGGGCAAAAGAACAATGGATTTAACCCAGATCTTTTGACTGGGGGAGAATGTTTGCATTGTCAGCATTCCGTCCATCATTTGTTTGCTATGGGAGAGCCACAAAAGTAGATACAAATGTAGTTAATGTCAGGGATCACAACCATCCCACCAATGTGACAGAAATCGAGGTCAGAGATGCTCTAGAAACAATAAAAAAAAAGCAAGCACCAGCTCCCAACAGACCAGTACCCAAATACTAAAAAACGTATTAACTGGGTTTCCTGAACATGTCACAGGACAACTACCATCCATTCCCACTCTAAAAAGATTAATAGCCAGAACTAAAAGAGCTACTGCTCAAACAACACCCACTCCCCAAAGTTTTGCAGAAATAGAAATCTTACCGGGATACACTGTCACCCACAAAGATGAGAAATTCATTCTTCATGACAATAAGAGTCATGAAAAATGAATTATCTTTGCCAACAACAACAACAACAACAACAACATACAAAAATTTAAAAACTGTGAAACGTAGATGATGGATGGTACATTCAAAGTTTGCCCCAAGCCTTTTTACCAACTCTATACCATCCACAACGAATATGAAGACACTAACATCCCCTTCATATACGCACTACTCCCCAATAACCAAAATTCCACCTACATAGAGCTCCTTACAATAATAAAACAACTCCAACTACTTCCTACAAAAAAT
This sequence comes from Calotriton arnoldi, assembly GCA_963921515.1. Lineage (NCBI taxonomy): Eukaryota > Metazoa > Chordata > Amphibia > Caudata > Salamandridae > Calotriton > Calotriton arnoldi. Next base: position 489,346 of record CAWUFW010011798.1, read on the forward strand.
AATCATAGACTTTGAACAAGCAATGATTCAGTCAATTTTAAAAATATACCCACACACTGCAATACAAGGTTGCTATTATCACTTCAACCAAAGTATCTGAAGACACCTACACAAATCTACTCTAAGTATAGATTACACCACCAATAGCAACTTTGCCTATCAAATCAAAAAATGTAATAGCTCTGGCCTATGTACCAACAACTGAAGTAGCCAACCACTACAACATACTTCTTGAAAGCCCTTTCTACCAAGCAAATGAAACAAAACTAAGGGGGTGATTACAATGGCAGACGGCAGTCCGTCCGCCATCGTATCCGGAAGTGGGACCGCCTGCCTACAAGGCAACGGTCCCACAGGGGGAATTACGATGCGACCATCACCACGGCGCATTTTATTTTTCAAAACAATTATTTATATATTTAAATAATTTTTTTAGTAAAATGTATTTTTGACCAACATTCTTAAATTACTCCCCACCCTTATCCCCTATAAACTCTACATTCCACTCCTAAATTTTTACATAAAATGTAAAAAATATAAAATATTTTCAAAAAATATTTTTAAATTACTCCCCACCCTTATCCCCTATAAACCCAACATCCCGCTGTCAAGAGTCTTACTTGAAGTTTCCCAGTACTTCACAGGAGGAGAATGTCGTGAGTTCCCAAAGCCTCTCCGAGCTTCCCTCCACGCTCCCGCAGAATCTTACTAGGGAGAGTGTAGGAACTCCCGGGGGGGAAAGGGGTAAGGGACAGAGAAGAGACAGCCTCGCCTTCTATTGGTGTCGTCTATCTGCAGCTACACTAGGTTGCTTCTTGCGCAGTTAGCTGTTAGACACTGTAAAACATAATCACAAACATTACTAAGTTCTTCAATAAGGTTAAACTGTAACTGTATATTTTCCTATACCAATGGGTTCATACCTCCTATAGACTGGGCTATAGCCTCTCTTCTTTAAATTTGAGTACCAGTGATGTGCTCCTTAATGAGGTTGTTAATGCGTGATAAACCTGTTGGAATACAGTAACCTTTAGTAAACTATGTGCTGTCTATTACCTAATATTTATTTAACAGACTCTGTAGGTTGGTCTATTAACCTTTCTTTTCTTTTGTATTGCAGGGTATTCACTCGATAGGAACAACAAAGCAGGTAAGCTTCTTTTCTCCGTATAATCACTGAGCCTGAGTTTTCCCTAAAGAACTGCCTTTTTAACTAGCCCAACAATTAGGGAAGCAAGTTAGCAATAAGGGATTGAGCAACTATAATTAATTCTTTTTTAATTTGCCAACAAATACTAGTATTTATATTTTAAATTGACTCCCTTAGCGGGTACTTGCGTGGCATGGTTCAGGCTGTGACATAGTCTGTTAAACTCTGGATACAACGTCTGAAACTGAACTCCGGTTTTTCTGACTGCTCGCAAACCTTTCTGCCTCAGGATGACTTGAAGACCGACGCGCGTAGTTGAAGGGAAGACTACCGACGGTAAAGACGCAATTTCTCTATCTACACTCTCACAGGGAACACGGACGAAACGCCAAGGCCAGTTACTTTGGTAACGGTCTCGGTGAAGTGCGCACAGCTGAGGGTGTGTGCGAGCCTCAGCTGTGCCTGGAACCTCGCGCTACTGCAGAAAAGCTGGAGCGCTAACCTTAGAGCTCTCAGCCATTTCGAGAAAACCGTTTTTTGACCAATGCTGTCCAGGCCTGGTCGTGTTGCCTTCTCAGGAATTTCCTGACCTTGGAACTCCTTCTTCCTCCTAAGGCAATTGTAGCTCCCACCAGTTGACTTTTCTTTTGCCTGACTCGTGAGTTCCTGACAGTACCCCTCCGCAAGGGGTTTCTCCAGGCTTCGTCTTGAGAGGATATTGTTCATGAAAGGCCCTTTTCAATCTTGGGGCATTCACATGGGAACAAGGCTCCCATTACCTATCTTCAGGACCAAAACCTTTCCAATCAATTAAATAGTACAGTCTTTTATTCTTCCACTTGGAATCTAGGATTCTTTTAACCTCAAACTCCTCTCCATCTTCGGTTTGAATAGGCTTGGAAGTTATTCTGGGCCTAAGATGTGGTGAAGGCCTCTTAAGTAAGGAGACATGAAAAACGGGGTGAATCTTTAGTTGTGAAGGTAGCTTTAATCTATAGGTTACTGGATTTAACTTCTTCTCAACTTCAAAGGGACCAATGAAACGGGGTTGGAACTTTCTATTCCCCTTTAGTTTCAAGTTCCTAGTACTTAACCAAACCTTACTCCCAATAGGATAGTCATCTTCTAGTCTTCTTTTTCTGTCAGCATAGCATTTGTACAACTCCTTTGATCTCTCTAAATGCTCTCTAGCTGCCTCATCAACTTCACTTAGATGCCGAACCAAATCTTTAGCTGCTGGGACAGAAACTTCACTTGCACTGATTATCAGATTTGGGTGCCTACCGTAATTTAAATGGAATGGGGAATGACCAGTGGAACTATTTTGGGAGTTATTGTGTGCAAATTCTGCTGCCCAAAGGAGGTCAGACCAGTCCCCTTCCTGATCTAACAAAAACAATCTTAGGTACTGTTCTAACTCCTGGTTCGCCCTCTCCGTCTGTCCATCTGTCTCTGGGTGATAGCTAGTGGAAAACCTGGTTTCTATATTTAATCCTTTAGTAAAAGCCTTCCAGAAATGAGACAGGAATTGGGTGCCACGATCAGATATGAGGACCTTAGGAATTCCGTGTAACCTCACCACATGTAAGCTAAACTGTGTAGCTAGATCCTTAGCACTAGGTATGTCTTGTAATGGAAAAAAGTGAGCCATTTTGGTAAAGGCATCAACCAAAACCAGAATCATATTGTAGCCCCGACTGGGGGACAGGTCCACAATCAGATCCATGGTCACGGTGTGCCAGGGATAGGGAGATGTAGGCAGAGGCTGGAGTAAACCCTGAGGTGACCGCCGTGTTGGTTTTCCCTGAGCACAGATCCCACAACCCAATACATATTGCTTGATGTCCTTTGTCATATTGGGCCACCAGAATTGCCTTTTGACCAACTCTTCTGTTTTATTAATACCTTTATGACCAGCCATAGGATGATCATGATTGTCATGCAAAATTTGTTCTCGCAACTCTACAGTTGGTATAAACAAGGCTCTTCCATGATAAGGTAATCCATTTCGGATTTCTCGAATTGAGTCGGACAAGACCCATTGCTGAAGCTCTTCTGGAGAGAAAGATTTTCTTACTTTCTCCTCCAAGGTTTCATGATTAACAGTTCCTACTATCTTTGATTCTGGAATGATCTTTTGGTCTTCAATTACCGCCCTCTGTCCTTCCACATCCACCCTGGACAAGGCATCCGCCTTACCGTTCTTGTTTCCAGGTCTATAGGTGATTACGAAATTGTAATCTGCGAAATACAGAGACCACCTGAGCTGACGTGGTGTCAAGGTTCTTGCTGATTTAAAAAATTGCAGGTTCTTATGGTCTGTATATACAGTCACGGTATGCCTGGCCCCCATTAGGTAATGCCTCCACTCTTTAAAGGCGTCTTTAATAGCTAGTAGCTCCTTCTCAGTAATTGTGTAATTGATTTCGGCTGGTAGTAGCTTCCGGGAGTGATAGGCAACTGGATGTAGTTGGCCGGTTTCCTTATGTCTCTGAGATAAAATTCCTGCAATAGCTTGATCGGACGCATCTGTTTCCAAATAAAAGGGCTCAGTAGGATCCGCGTGGAGAAGGATGGGTGCAGAGGTAAAACTCTTCTTTAAAGACTGAAAGGCAGCTTCTGCTTCTTTTGACCAGACAAAAGGGACGCCTTTTCGCAACAGACGAGTAATTGGAATCACCTTTCGAGAGAAGTCCTGGATGAATCTCCTGTAGAAATTGGCGAACCCAATAAATTGTTGTATTTCCTTGACAGAAGTTGGGGATGGCCAATCCAATACTGCTTTAATCTTGTGCGTATCCATAGTGATTCCCTCAGGAGACCGGACAAACCCAAGGAAATCCACTGAATGAACATTGAATGCACATTTTTCAAGTTTGACGTATAAACTGTTTTCGCACAACTTTTCCAGGATCCCTTTGACATGTTCTTGATGTTCTTCTTCAGACACAGAGTAAATCAAAATTTCATCAATATAAACGATGGCACACTTGTCAATAAATTGGTTCAAAACATCATTAATGAAATACTGGAACGCAGCTGGCGCATTACAGAGTCTGTAGGGCATCACCTGATATTCATATAGACCGAACTTGGTCCTGAACGCGGTTTTCCATTCATCGACCTCTCTGATCCGGACAAGGTGATATGCCCCTCGAAGATCTAACTTCGTATAGATCTGAGCTCCTTTAACTTGGTCCAGGAGCACTGAGATTAGGGGCAAAGGGTACCTGTTTTTAATTGTTATCCGATTCAGGGCACGGTAATCTATACAGGTTCTTAAATTGCCTTCTTCCTTCTTTGGCACAAAGAATAATGGCGAAGAGACAGGGGACTGCGATGGTCTGATGAAACCGTTCTTCAGATAGGTCTGGATATAATCCCTCAAAAATGTATCCTCCTTCTCCGTCAAGGCATAGATTCTACTACACGGAAGGTTAGCCCCAGGTTCCAGCTCAATCTTACAATCATCGAGTCGATGTGGGGGAAGCTTTTCTACCTCAACCTCGCTAAACACATCCTTATAATCTTGATACATTTCTGGGATTTCTTCTGTACGGATGACACACACGGAAACTCCACTTTCACACAAGCTGGCAGCCAGATTGGGCTCTTTCAATTGATCCACTCCAAGAACACAGGACTCCTTACAGTAGTCCGAATTCATCTTCACAGACCGCTTCTCCCAATCTATCTGAGGATTATGCTCCGTCAACCATGGGAGACCAAGGATGAGTTGGAATTGTGGTGCGTCGATTAAATTAAACTGCAAGACCTCCCGGTGTCCATCAGGTAAAACGAGTTCTACCTTTTTCGTGTGACTGACTATCGGGCTGGAAGAGAGATTTGTTCCGTCCACTGCTCTCACCGCTTCACTTCTACTCTTTCGTATAGCCAGTAAACCGATTTTTGAAGCGAACTTCAGATCACAAAAATTTCCGGTAGCTCCGGAGTCAATCATTACCGGAATGTCAGTTTGGACCAACGTTCTGAATTTTAGAGTGACGGGGAGGGTCAAATGCGGGGCTGCAGTTTTTAAAGTGTTAGCTAACTGATGTGTGTCGGGGGTTGTGATTTCTCTAGCATCCACCAGTCCAACCCCTCCTACTGGTGGTGCCGCACGTTTTCCTTCATCGGAGCCTTTGGTTTCTTCGGACAAACCTTGACAAAGTGCCCGCTGGTACCGCAATACTTACAAAGATTGTTCAGTCTTCTTTTTTCCTTCTCCTCTTTTGTAAGGGGACCACGTACCGCTCCAATCTGCATGGGTTCCACGGTTTGATTGCTTTTACCAGTTTTGGTGCCTTCGGACCTCATCCGATCAAACCTAGGAACGCTTGAGCGAAATTCTCTTCTCTTTTCGCCTCTTCTCTCCGTCTGCCGGTAATCCAATTCACGGACCAGGTCTATAAGAGCGGAAACCTCTGTTGGTCTGTTGGGTATTTGGGACAGGGCGTATTTGAGTTCATCTTTCAGGCCCCTGTAGAACAACGCAGCTCTTTTATTTTCTGGCCAGTTTGTTTCAACTATGAGTTTATTAAATTGGGCCAAATACGCCACTAGTTCCTTGTTTCCTTGCCTTAATTCAAGCAGCTCATTATCCGTAGCTTGAGCTACCTTCCTACGATCGAATATCCTCAAGAACTCCTTCTTGAACTCCTCAAAATCATAAAGGATGGCGGAGTCTTTTGAAACTAACGGTAAAGACCAGGCAGCTGCGTCACCACTTAAATATGATAGAATAAAGGCCACCCGGGATTGTGCATCAGGGAAAATGGCAGGACGGCACATAAAATGAAGAGAACATTGAGTAAGGAAAACTTGGGCCTTTCGTGGGTCACCACTAAAGCGTTCTGGGGGGGCTAGTGGAATAACTGGGGACAAGGAGTGCACAACCTGTGTGGTAATTCTGGGGTGCGATATTGGGGTGGAACTAGGAGCCTGAGACTCCTGCGATAAGGCTGCAAAACTGGTACCAGAAAAGTAACCATCCATTTTAGTCGCTAAGTCTGTAGTTTCCCTTCTAGAGGCTATAAGGTCTTGTCTTAAACTTCTGTTTTCCTCTCTGACCGCTATCAACTCCTTTTGAATTGCCTCTAACACTCCGCCTAAATTCTTTAGGTCAAACCCTTCAGCCATTCTGCTCAGGTGAGTAAAAAGTCGTGGGCACTTCACTCTGTCAAGAGTCTTACTTGAAGTTTCACAGGGAGAATTACGATGCGACCGTCACCACGGCGCATTTTATTTTTCAAAACAATTATTTATATATTTAAATATTTTTTTTTAGTAAAATGTATTTTTGATCAACATTCTTAAATTACTCCCCACCCTTATCCCCTATAAACCCTACATTCCACTCCTAAATTTTTACATAAAATTAAAAAAATATAAAATATTTTCAAAAAATATTTTTAAATTACTCCCCCCCTTATCCCCTATAAACCCAACATCCCGCTGTCAAGAGTCTTACTTAAAGTTTTCCAGTACTTCACAGGAGCAGAATGTCGTGAGTTCCCAAAGCCTCTCCGAGCTTCCCTCCATGCTCCAGCAGAATCTTACTAGGGAGAGTGTAGGAACTCCCGGGGGGGAAATGGGTAAGGGACAGAGAAGAGACAGCCTCGTCTTCTATTGGTGTCGTCTATCTGCAGCTACACTAGGTTGCGTCTTGCGCAGTTAGCTGTTAGACACTGTAAAACATAATCACAAACATTACTAAGTTCTTCAATAAGGTTAAACTGTAACTGTATATTCTCCTATACCAATGGGTTCATACCTCCTATAGACTGGGCTATAGCCTCTCTTCTTTAAATTTGAGTACCAGTGATGTGCTCCTTAATGAGGTTGTTAATGCGTGATAAACCTGTTGGAATACAGTAACCTTTAGTAAACTATGTGCTGCCTATTACCTAATATTTATTTAACAGACTCTGTAGGTTGGTCTATTAACTTTTCTTTTCTTTTGTATTGCAGGGTATTCACTCGATAGGAACAACAAAGCAGGTAAGCTTCTTTTCTCCGTATAATCACTGAGCCTGAGTTTTCCCTAAAGAACTGCCTTTTTACCTAGCCCAACAATTAGGGAAGCAAGTTAGCAATAAGGGATTGAGCAACTATAATTAATTCTTTTTTAATTTGCCAACAAATACTAGTATTTATATTTTAAATTGACTCCCTTAGCGGGTACTTGCGTGGCAGGGTTCAGGCTGTGATGTAGTCTGGATACAACGTCTGAAACTGAACTCTGGTCTTTCTGACTGCTCGCAAACCTTTCTGCCTCAGGATGACTTGAAGACCGACGCGAGGTTGAAGGGAAGACTACCGACGGTAAAGACGCAATTTCTCTATCTACACTCTCTCAGGGAACACGGACGAAACGCCAAGGCCAGTTACTTCGGTAACGGTCTCGGTGAAGTGCGCACAGCAAGGGCGTGCGCGAGCCTCAGCTGTGCCTGGAACCTCGCGCTACTGCAGAAAAGCTGGAGCGCTAACCTTAGCGCTTTCAGCCATTTCGGAAAATCGTTTTTTGCCCAATGCTGTCCAGGCCTGGTCGTGTTGCCTTCTCAGGAATTTCCAGACCTTGGAACTCCTCCTTCTTCCTCCTAAGGCAATTGTAGCTCCCACCAGTTGACTTTTCTTTTGCCTGACTCGTAAGTTCCTGACACCTGCTCCTAAAATTTTACATACATTTCAAAATTATCTAAAACTTTAAACTAATATTTTTAAATTACTCCCCACCCTAATCCCCTATAAACCCAACATCCCGCTCCTAAAAATAAATGAAAATACAATAAAAACAAACATTTTAGCATGAAAAAATAAAATAAAACATATAAAATAACTACTACCAAATTAATAAAAAAGAAAAAACATTAAACAAAAAGAAAAAAAATACAGTCGATATTATTTACAACAATATATTTGCCATCGATATTTACAAAATTGATATTTCTATATTACACAAAAATCATATTTTTAACAATGAAAAAACTTACCTCGATATTTTCCACCATCGATATTCTTGCCTCGATATTCATGCAATTCGATATTTCGACGTCGATATTCTGTCTCTGCACCGAGCGGTGTTACAGGAGGAAAGGTAAAGAAATATGGTTGAAGGGAAGAAAAAAATTAAAGTGACAGAAAACAGAAATAAGGGAAGTAGAGAGGAAAGTGATTCTTGGCACATAAAAGAGATGACTTAATCTTCAGATTCTTCAAAGACTTCTTCATAGACAACCTAAAGCTTTGGCTCATCTCTCACCCTATCAACTCCACATCTGATGCCAACACCCTTCTGAACAGCTTCAACACTTTTTTTGGAAAGCTATGTGAACATCAACTCATAAATTAAAATATGTATAGGCAAGCCAAAGCATTCAGCACCCTTGTACTCTAAAGAGCATGCTGACAACAAACAATCCTTCTACAGACAGGAAGGAAAATGGAAGAAAAACGGAACTTCCGATGAACCCATGATACTGAAGTCCCTCTGCGCAACTTGCAGACAGCTCATCACATCAGCCAAAGCAATGACATTAACAGCACAATCAATGAAGCCAACAGCAGAAGCAGAACCATTTTCAAGATCATCAACCACTGATTAGCCCTGCCAGATCCACGTGTCCCTCACTCCACAGAAAGTGCAATGCCATCAATGTCTTCTCCAGTGAAAAAATACATAAGATCTGACTGCCTCATCTTACACACACACCCATCCCCATAGAATCCTTCAATAATCATCCATCAGATCTCACAGACACACTCAACTCCCTCAAAGCCACTTTTATGAAAATGATGTCTTACCCTTGTCTTTCATCGAAGCTCTCTCTGAGGACACTCTTTCAGCCCTACTCACTATTGTAAATGCCTCCCTCAGGTAAGGTGTCTTCTCAGAAGCTCTCAAGACAGGCCAGAGTCTCCAACTACTAAAGAAATCTACACTAGACCCTGACAACATTGCCAACTACAGGCCCATCAATCACCTACCGTTCATCAGCAAGATCATTGAAAAAGCAGTCAATATTCAACTTCAAGATCACATCACGATAAACTCTCCTGCACAACTATCAGTTTGGCTTCAGTGGGAGACAGCTGCCCTACACATTGTAGAAAATTCCCTCCTCATCAGAGCTGAAGATGAATTCTTCCTCCTAATACTGCTGGAACTCTCAGCTACCTTTGACACAGATGACCACCACCCACTCATATGCATACTAGAGTCTCGAATGGGATTCACAGGTCATATCTCTCACTGGCTCTCCTCCTACCTTTCCAATGGACACCAGTGCCCCAAAAGATCCCTATCACCTGCAGAGTCCCCCAAGATTCCATACTTTCTCCTATCATCGTAAAACTCTATATGGAGCCCCTTGGTGCTCTATTTGCTAACAACAGTATCACGATTCACCAATATGCCAATGATACACAATTCTACTTGAAAGTCTCCTCTGCTTTACACATCCAACACCTCCAACACTGCACGTTGACCAGACCTGGATTTCCAGCGCCTACCTGAAACTCAACCCAACTAAGTCAGAATTCTTGTTATTTGTCAAGAACAACAAACAAGAAACCGTACAAACCTGGCATAATGACATCAAGCTTGATGGCTTTGAACCCCAGCTTTCTCCGAATGCCAAGTCAAATGGATTCAACTTGGTCACCAACCTCACCCTCAAGGAACACCAATGGTTAATTTGAGCTGGTGGTTTCCGGCGCTCGGCATCGGAACTTAATTGTCAGTACCGGCTCTAGTGACAGTCGACCACATGGTGGCGCTGTCTCTTTAAGTTTCAGATGAGCACAACAAGTGTGTTTAATAAGTCAAAATACCATACATGCCAACAAAGCGGGAGATTTTTTTAAAATAATCGGGAGAATGTATTTCTCCCATTGACTTCTATTGAGGCAAGTTCTTAATCGGGTCTATTGTCATTTATGGGAGTTGCAAGTGTGCTGTTGCAAGGTCGGATATCAGAAAAGCAAAAAATTAATTTTTTAACCTGTCAGAAGCACAGAGAAAGCGCTATAGCAGGCAGAGAGAGCGTGACAACAATGTTGGGCACTGGCCTGTCGGAGCAAGTTACTGGCAGTGCATACTCCTGAGTCACACAAGACCAGTCCCTGTCGGGAGAAGTGCGTTGAAGAATTGGGTTTTTGCATGCAGGAATCGGGAAGCCTGAGACTAGACTTGAAATCTGTAGTCTCTCGCCTGAATCAGGAGGGTTGGCATGTATGAAATACATAAAAATAATATGAATTGTATCACTTGTAGGAGTGCAATGGTTAGTTGTTGTGTTGTTACTGTCATTGGCAGCACTGGCAGGGGCAATGGTTGGTGCAGGCTGCCGTGGCCTACTGAGAAGGGCCCTGGCACTTACTTTTTTTTACAAATTAAACTCTGATACATTGCCAAAAAAACAAAGACGTCATGGTACCCAGGATCTGTAACAACATTCCTGCATCCACCAGGACCACCCCAACGCTGCTCCAGTTTTGGAAAGAGTTGAAGACTCAGCTCCTTAAAGAACACTGCATCACAATGTATTAACTGTCTATATCCCAGCTACCTCTTCTATCACTTGTAGACTTTATGCCTGCATGTGACCTTGCAGAGCTGTATGAAGCCTTATAGGTAGGTTTGTGCTATAGAAATACCATGTACGTACGCACACACATACACGGAGAGACAGAGATGACGAAAAAAAAGAGAGCAGAGGTTGATAAACAGTGGTATTGTTTATAAGATTAGGATCAAGAGAAGGCTGTCTGGCACATCCTCAAGTGCAGTCTATGATACCTGCAGCTATTCAGTGTTCCATGTTCGGGCTGATGAGAAAAAAGGAGTCTACTATCACTGACTCGGTCGAGAAAACCTTGTGTCCATCTCACAGCAGCGTAGGGAACAAGACTATAAAATTGTAATCTATTGACAGATAGATTGTCTGTAAATGCAATATTTTTTGGTCTAAAAAAGCACACATTCCCATATTAGTCTCTGGCACTGAAGGGAATTTCTTTGGCCCCGATTACGATGTCGGATGGACTTGCGTCCGCCTGACACCATATTGGTCTGGAACTGCCCGACCATAGGTCAGCGGTTCCGACCTCACAATTAGGATCTGACCATCCATAGGGCTGTCGATAAGATCCATTTTGCTACGGCAGATTGTGTGGCGGGCGGAAAAGGGCCGCAGCCCAAGCTGCCATAGAAAAAAATGGATGTTTGTACACATCCCTGCACCATGCCACACGGTGCAGGTTTGTTTACTGGGGCACCATAGGTGCCCCCTGGCCCCATAGCAGAGGGCCAGGAGGGAAGGGGGCCCTGCTAGGGGCCCCAAAGTCATTTTCTGACAGATTTTCCATGTCAGAAAGGCCGACATGGAAAGGCTGTCATAAAATGACATCATAATCAGGCCTGGACGTAGCAAAACTCTGCGAAGTGACAAAAAAACTCAGCGGAGTTCCACATGTGGCGGAGTGCAGTGGGAACTGCAGTTTGCTCTGATATTCCTGCCGCTCGAGTAGAAATTGTACCTGAGCGGCAGCACGCCCTCGCCAACTTACTGTTAGCAAGCGGGGTAAAAACTCAGCTGCAGTACGCGGAGCAGAGTTTTCTGCACTCCGTTAGCTCCGCGGAGCGCGGAGTGCAGAAAACTCTGCAAACACCACGAACGGAGCAGAGTTCACAGGCCAGGCCTAATCATAATCCCGACAGCAGAGCCGCCATCATTAGGGGACTATGGTGTCTTTCCGATGCCCCGTGGATGGTCCCTCCTGCCCGCGCATCGTAATGCGGCAGGCAGACCGGGGGCAGATGTCAGTGGGTACGACACCGACTCACCGACATCATAATCAGCCCCTAAGTGTATGGACATGCTTCTTGTGAAAGGGCAGAATGCCATCACTCACTGTGAATTTAGCCAGCGACTGAATTAGGCTGACCCACTTTGATCGGCACCGAATGGCAGCTGTCTCATCACGGTTCGAAAACAGCAGCAGCATTTTTATGCCCTCCGGAGATATCTGTATTCTACCATGCCCAGAATCTGTGGCTTTCAGTTATTTCATTTACTTTGTTGCCAATAAAATTACGTTTTTTGGCACATCCTGGACTCCAATTATGAATATCACATGATATTATTCGATCGATCTACATTCTATGTATTGGTGCTGCTTGTATACATTCTTCCCAGGACCTTCCCAGTGAGCTTTTTTTATTGGATGACGACACATATGGTAATACTAGCAAGCCTGTGTTGGGATTTCATTTATACTCTAGGGTTTGATACCCATATCCCCGCGTGGGTACAAAGTCCATGTTGTGGCTCTTTTCCTGCAGAAGGCGCCTCAGTTCGCCGAAACGTGGGTAGAACAAGATCCATTTGTTGCGACGTCTACAGTTTCTACTGCATTCTGTATCAGTCATCACTTTACGCAATAATAATACAAAGTTGATTATTAGACCAATCAGTGAGTTTATATTTCTCTATTGTGCACTATATTTGTACATTTTTAACCTGTATATATTGGGGCCGATTCCGATCTCGGCCGGTAGGGCTCCGAATCGGATTCGGCTTTACCGGATCCGATTCGGAGCCCTGTTTCCCGACCGAACCGTACGCGGGTCCGGCCGAGCGAGTACGATGCGAAATCTCCGACCGACTCGTCCGGGCGTCCCGACCGCTCCGACCGACTCGATCCCGGCTCGAACCGCTCCGACCGACTCGCTCGGACTCGACTCGCACCGCGCAATGGAGACGTTTCCCGGCCGGGTAAGTACGATGCGCGCCGCGAGCAGTCCGACCGAGCCGCGCACTCCGGCTCGTAAGAGCTGTCGGAGCCGTACTTTGGGGGTCCGTGTCGGACCCCCTGTACGCGTAGGCCGCGCGAGTCGCACACAGGGGGACCCATGGGTCCCCCTACCTGTGCGTGTACGGCGCGAATCGCTCGCCGCAGTACCCGCTGTAGGGGGCGCCTTGTCCGACTTCGCACCCATTGAGTCAATGGGAGCCCGCGTACGCATTGTACGACCGGCTCCCATTGACTTCAATGGGAGTCCGACCGACTCGAGTCCGATAACATACGGACGCATCGTACTCGTTCGGTCGGACTGCACGGGTCCGATTCGGTCGGAAATCTCTCCGGGTCCGGCTCGGTCGGAGAAATTTCCGGCCCGAATCGGAATCGACCCCATTGTCTTTCCATTTGTTTTGTACATTCTTGTCTTGTTTTTTGTATTTTCCTTTTTCTTTGTACTCTGTCGCTTTTTGGAATACTGTGTTTTCATTGATATACTTCTAATTATTTGTAATTGTTAGGAGGTTTTTAAACCCCATTAATTTAATATCAGATGTTTGTATCAATCTAATTAAAGTACATATTTATTGTTTTCACATATTTATTGTTTCCGCATGTTTTTCAGGTTTGTTTATTATTAGTTATTTAACCTCATTTTCAGGTTGCCATGGGGTGATTATTTACATTGGCTGTTTGTTTTCCTTTATTATCATTACCATTATCATTTTCAGGGGGGTCCCTGTTTTTTTCACACTGGCTCACCCTAGGGTAAAACATGCCAAATTATGTGCAGTTCTTTCCAGGGGAAAAAGTTAGCGTGGTGGGGCTCAAAATTCTGTGTTTTTCCATTTGAATTCCTAGAGGAAATTCTGCTCACTGCTACAGCAACAAATGCTGAATGGATTTACACCACACTTGGTATGGTTATAGAACTTCAATCAGAAAGTGCGCTTTTTGTGGATTGGCATAAATCCATTTAGTAGTTTTTGAGATATTTGCACTTAAAAAGGTGTTGATGGACTTTTGTATGTCCTGGTAATTTAAAATTGTGATTTCCAAAATTGCAATTTCTGTTAATCAGGTTTGAATTTTTTAAGGAATATGATGGGCTCAGAAGGGGATCAAAACAATTGTTTACATCTTGTAGATTGTGATTTTTGTCAGAATTCAAGATTTATAGACTGCCAGAAAAAAATCCACAGCTAAGGTAAGGCACTAACAGGTACATGCATCAAGTGTTAAAAAATTCGCAAAATTTACGAATCGCTAAATTATGGCTTTTGCGCTCGCAAAATACCGTGTTGCAATGCATCAACTGCATAATTGCGAAAACACAAGAATTCGCAAATATAAAGAATCGCTAAACAATCTGCGAATAGAATTAGCGAATCAGTATTTGCGTCTCTCAAATACTGATTCGCAAATAAGGATTCGCAAAATATATGCATGAAAAATCGCAATTTGCGATTTCCCAGGAAATCGCAATTCTGCAAGTGCTAAATAAGAAGGATCACAACCAGGTGGTAATCATGAGTGCAATTCAGATACAGCTGAAAATCTACTTAAACCCATTGAAACACACCCAGAATGAGCTACCACTTTTCACAATGGCAGGGATTTACCTGATGGCGAGGAGGATGAGGCTGCAGGCTGCTGAACACAGACGGAGGCGAATAAATGAGCGCATTTTCAGAGTCCGCATAACTTTGCTAGGACAGCAAGAGGATGAGATATACGATAAGTATAGGCTCAATGCAGCAATGATCCATGATCTAATCAATGAATTGGATCCCATACTGCAACGACAGACACCTAGGACCAATGCTATCCCAACGCATGTGCAGGTCCTATGTTGCCTACACCTACTGGCGTCAGGCAGTTTTCAGGGGGTCATTGCAGTAGCTGGAGGTGTGTCGCAAAGCACACTTTCAAGAATATTCAAAGCATTCCTTGATGCCATGATGGCCCGGATCGGGTCACACATCAATTTCCCCACCACTGCGCATGACCTTGCAAAAACAAAACAGGAGTTTTACCAGATAGCTCGCTTCCCACATGTTATAGGTTGTATAGATTGCACCCATGTGGCAATATGTCCCCCTGCAGCACAGGAATATCTATTTAGAAATAGAAAATGTTATCATTCCCTTAATATTCAGGTTGTGTGCAATGCCAAAAACATAATCACTTACATTGTGGCGCAATTTCCAGGGAGTGCACATGATTCTTATATTTTCAGGCAAAGTGGCATTCACACCCGTCTTGTCAGGGGAGAATTTGGAGAGGCACATCTGTCCGGTAAATTTGTGTAATTGATACTCACAGTCATTGTACGTATGCCAATGTCAAACTGCCACTGACCCTTTGCTTACTTACATGTAGGTGACAGCGCATACGCCTTGCGTAATTACCTTTTGACGCCTTACATCAATCCCACAACTGCCAACCAACAGAGGTACAATGCAGCACATATTTCAACAAGGAACATCATAGAGCGCACATTTGGGCTGCTGAAGAGCCGATTCAGATGCCTCCATAAGACCGGTGGAGCACTTCAATACAACCCTGAACAATGCTGCAAGATAGTAGCAGCATGTGCCATGCTGCACAATATTGCGACAAAGGGAGGAATGGAAATCGAGGTGTCTGAAAGCGACTCGGAGGATGAGAACCAGCAAGTGCCACACCGCCGTGCAGCACAAGGGGCAAGCGCAGGAGAAGATTGGACATCACACAAAATTATTTCTGAGGTGAGTAATGATGACACAAAAAGTGTATATTGCAATCACAGAAATTTTTATTTAAAAAAAATAATGACATGAGTGTTGGAGCACACTGTGTCCATATTTTCAACTGCGCTGGTGTCCTGTATGTCCTGGTAGTCACTATCCTCAGCTTCTACACGTTCTGCATCTGTGAGGTTTAACAGTGCAAAACAGCATTAATTTATGTCTGTGATGTCATGTCACAGTAAACAATTCTTTGCTTTGTTATTAAATTGAGAATATATTACACTATCTTGAGTTGTTTTTTTCATATTTGTGTGTTTGTCATTGTAACTGCTTGACCTGCCTACATCTCCCATAATGCACTTCCCTTCATGAATACATTGTGTACTGGATGTTCAAAGTGTGCACTTGTGCTGTACTGAGGTGATGTTCTACCTTTATAATTTAGGACAATGTTAACATGCATTCATCTTACCTTCAGATGTGTTTGCTGCTCCTGACGTGTCTAGCTGTGTCACACCGACAACAGCTTCAGGCTGGATTGTGGATTCAACCATGTCCTCCATGGGAGTGTTCCCAGTGTCTGTCGGTGTTCCCTCTCCTGTCGTCCTTGCTTCCTTCAGCCGGTCAGCAATGCGCACCTTAGCCCGACTGTGCAAGTCGTACCATCTTTTTGAGCTCATCGATGGTGCGGTGTGTCACCCCAATGGCATTCACCCGGTTTTGGATCCGGATCCATATTTTCTTTTCTCCTGCTCTGCCACTTTTAATGATAATTTCCCAAACAGCTTATCATGGCTGTGGACAACTCCCTCAATGAGGGTGTCAATTTCTTTTTCTGAAAATTTCATTTTCCTCTTCCTGCCTGTTTGGCTGTCCTATGCTGTTTGTGAATTTTCCATTTTCTTACACATGCCAGGTGATTCCAATGTCTCAATCCCACTCCTGTTTAGCTCCCAGAGCCAGCTCCCTCCTCTCCCTCTGACTGTGAACAGAAAATGGGGCTTGTGCTGCTCACTTCCTGGTTCTGATGTCATCAGGATGCATCAAAATGCGACTTCGGTAATAGCGATTTCGCTAATAGCGAGATCGCTAATAGCGAGTTCGCAATTACCGAAATCGCTATTATTTTTGCGATTAATTGCGATTCTTTATTTTCTCGCAAATTATTTGTTGCATCGGGTTTTGCGATTCTTTATTTGCTAATCCTTAAAATTCGCAAATAAAGATTTGCAATCTTGAACTTTGATGCATGTGCCTGTATGAGAGGTACCCAACCCCAGAGAATGCTTGTGGTAACTTAGAAGTGTGGAAAATAGTAGTAAAAAACAAATTTACCATGGGAAAACTTCAGGTTTTATGTAAATCGTAATCATGCGGTTGCCATTTTGTTTTCGGAAACAAGCACCAACAACTGCAATTTTCATAAAAATCACAAGTTTAAATTTAAAAATGTAAAACAATCAAGGTTCTTGTTTGGGAAAGGGTCTGCTAGGGTGGGGGGTCACAGGGCCTGGTCTAGACCAGTTGCTGTGGCTGTAAGATTCTCTTCAGGGGTGGGGGTGGGCACAGGGCAAGAATGGCTACTGGGTCTCAGTGGTGGGTGCTGGGGTAATTTGCCTCTGATGTCCTGGAGTTTGTCTTACTATGGCTCTGCAAACTGGGCCAAGTACAACCCCTTAAACATTTGACTCTCACTGGTAGTAATGGCAAGCAGCCACAGACTTAGTAGTGTTTGTCTAGTTCGTGCGGGGGGTGCGCAAACTCAGCACTTAACAATAAGCAAACAGCACGATAACTGAATGTACAACCCACTGGTTTACTTTGGTAAAAGAAAGAACTTTAATCTACAGAAAATTGCTTTAATCTACACAACTAAAATGTAACACTTTACAGCACATAAAATAGTCACAATTCTCGCAGTGGTGCTTAGGTTACTGTACCCCTACCCCACTCCTCTCTCAGATGTCCTCCCCTTTGGTAAGTCTAGGTAGGTCTCCCTCTGGGTTTTGAGATTCCCTTGGGCAAGTACCAAAGTGTAGGTGCAAATTACTCCAAAGTTCAGTTCTAGTGCTCAGGTCTCAAGCAAGTATCTGTTAGTGTACAATCTCACCACAGCGCAGATTTCAGAGTGTTTTCCGGCATCTGGCGGGGACCTTCATGCTGTGTTTTGCTTCACTCCTGTTTCTGGGAGGAGACGCACCAGCTGGAGGCTCCACCTGCAATCTGGGGAGGATAGCAAATGGCGGGAGGAGGCAGGAGCCATAGGCTGCCATACTCACAGGTAAGTGATGACTCTGGCAATGCTGGATCCTCTTCTGGATCTCTAGTGAGGTGCAATAGATGAGCAGGCAAGATCAAAGGTCAAAGTGATTTGCAGGCAGCAACAGGGAGTATGGGTTGCAGAGGCATGGCACACGTAGGAAACAGGCTTGGATGTCAGCAGCACATTTCACCTAGGTACAACTTCTGGTGGAAGCTCACTCCACCTCGGGCATAAACCTTTTGGCAGCACACTTTGCCTCTAGCATAAACTGCTTCATGGCAGCAGTAATGATGGCTGACCGCATTTACCTCCTGGAGCCGCATTCATGGACAGACTGCAGAACACAAGCCTGAGTGCATGCATCATTCTTCTCAGTCTTCCTGCAGACTCTGCAGACCCACACAGCACTGGGGGTTAAGCTGTTCTGGTGCCACATATCAGTACACATGTAGAGGGTTGGGAGTCTCCTCCACTTTTTCAGCAGCAAGTTGGCTTCAGGACTCTTGAAGCCAGAGACAGCTTTTTCCAGCAAGGCCAGTCCTTAGGTAATGTCCCCTCACCTCTAGAAAGCTGGTTATCATGGCAGGCACCAGTTCTAGTTGTGTAGTGGTCCTCTGCCTTCTCTATGGAGACATTCCTTCCTTGATTGAAGAGAAGTTGGAACTGAAACACCAAGTGGGTCAGTGTCTCTATTTTATACAGGTTAAGTAGACAGGGAATGTGGATTCTCTGACTGCATTTTCAGAACTGATTTTTCAGGTACTGTCTTTGTGTGGAGTGATGCTCCTCACAGCGGGGTAGTCTCCATTGTGGAACAAAGAGGTGTGAGCTTTTTGCAGCTACCTCACCAACAGTCACACTGACAGCAATCAGGAGCAAGACAAAATGGTGGTGTCACCTAAAAGACCCATAACACCCTGAACAACAGAAATTGCATTCCCACCCATCACACCTATCAGCTACCAAATGACATTGCTACAGGAAGGCTAAACAGCAGTCCCTTTCAACAAAAGAATCTAACTGAACTCCTAAAGATGTCCTGTCTCATCTTTCCCCACTTCAGCGTCTCCATCTCCTCCTACCAGCTTCAGGAATGTCAGGGATACACTTCCACGGTCAGGGAAAACAACCACACCTTCATCTTGTGCACAAAAACAGGGCATGGGCTTCCAAATGGAACTCAGGTGCATGCTCAATCATACACGCTCTGTCTACACCATACAGGCCACATTCATGCACATGTATAATACACATTTGAGATGTTAGTGCAAGGACCTGGGTTATCGCATAGAAGAGGTACTTTACACAAGCAAAGTTAAATGTTACCACAACTGCTCTACATGCTGAACCCATGACAGGAACGATAGTCCACTGTCATTTAAATGAGCGCCCACTTGGTGCACCCCTTCAGGTCACAGGACTTCATTCATGTCAAGCGACAGGCCTAGGCCTTCATACACACATGAGATTAGTGTGAGGCTGGGGCCAAAATCAGAACCAAGGATACCAGATGTTCACAGTAGGGTTTTAAAGGCAGCGGAACACAACTCTACACCATACAGGAGACATTTCTGTCCGAACAGTGGGCAACCACAGCTTTGTAGGGCCCAAGGCAGTTTACATCAGTGGGATAGGTACATGGAAGGTGAATGCAGTACATCAGAAAAAACCTTAGAAATGTACTGAAGAAAACACAATTAAAGGTTTGGTATAGTTCAGCCAACACGAACCCAAAAAAAAGCCTTGGAAATTGTCCGGTTGTGCTATGCAATGTACAATGCACACCGCAGCTCACTCTACCAGCCATTGTCAGTACGCCACTTTATTAATGGTACAGGGAAAAAAGGCTGTCTAACAAGATCAAAACATGGCAGAGTTTTGAGTTTCGAGGTTATCTAAAATATACAGCGAGAAAAAGTCAAATTGTGTGACTCTTTCTCTGGGATTATTATTTTGGTCCATTTTAGCCAGAAAAAAACATTCTTGTTAAAATATGTAAATGATGCGATAAAAGTATTAAATCCATAATTACGTAGTAAACACCACAGCATCGCATAAATCCACTGACCCATACCAATGTCTATTATTTTATCAACATTTATTCATGAAAAAACAGAAACCCTAAGCATTCTAATTCTTTTTTGCAAGATTTATTTATTGAAACAGCTGTTGTATGGATACGGATACAAAACCAGGTATGTGAGCAGGTATTACACCAGGAAACATTTTAATAGTAATACATCAACCGAGGTCATGGTGACCGTACAGTACTAGGATACATGTTGCACAAACAGCACCTGCTGGGGAAGGAAGGAGAGAGAGGGTAGAGGTAGGAATAGGTGAAGTGGGGGGGGGGTGGGAGGCCGCATCAGTCTCAACATGCCTAGTCTTACACCGAAATATCTGAACATACCACCACAGCACCAGGTATCGATTCCAAGAGCTTGCAGCGCCAGGTAGCGGAACTCCGCTGCTCCAGTGGCCGGGTACCTAGATGTGTGTGAAGACCTCCAGTTTCTCATAGAGTTTAGATGTGATTTGCTCATGGCCAACCACTCTGCGGAGCTCAGTCATCCACTCATGGCAAGTCCGGGGGCTGTCGTAAATGACGCATGATGCATATCTTAGCTACAACAAGTAATGCTGCCAGCCAGCCGTTTGTATGAATGGTCTGACCCGGGACATCACATATATCATGAAGTACAGCTAGCTGGGGAGATGAAGATATCAGGGCTGAGCTGTGGCGGGCAGAAAAGCCCATACTCCTGCCCAGTAACACTCCATAGCTGGGCAAGACCAGAGGATATATGTTGCAGTGCTTCAGTCTGGACTACCAAAGGACCCTGTCATGATCAAGAAGTAGTGTCACTCAGTCCTCTGGGGAATAGTCCTTGCCAAGACGCATCTGCCAATGCAACCAGGTAAACAGTCTAATTCCAATCACAGCTTTTCCTGTGCTCACTAACCCCAAAAAATATGTAATATAAAAAAATACACTAAAGATAACGTTTATTTTTCGGTATTTAGCATGACAAAGCTGTTCTCTTCAAAATGCAGCTAACAATAGGCACTGATTGGTCAGCACCCCCACCTTTTTCCTTCCCCCTCTGGTTCTTCTACTTGATGTTTTCTGTGATATAAACAAGGAACTCAGGGGCATATTATCAAGCACGACGTTAAAATTATCGCCGGTTTAGCGGCAGAAAACTGCCGCTAAAGCGGCGATAATGGGCTTGATAATATGCCCTGGAGAATTCCAATAGAAGCCCATGTTGACACCAGGGCATATTATCAAGCCCATTATCGCCGCTTTAGCGGCAGTTTTCTGCCGCTAAACCGGCGATAATTTTAACGCCTTTTCTTGATAATATGCCCCTCAGTATATAACTGTAGACGTGATGATGATGGGCACCTGAACTAGAAGATGTTATGCACAGGCTGTGCGGAGCCCCAGCTCCTCTATTTATGTGACAATGAGGGTGCTCTGCTGCAATATCCTGATTGTATCCACAGATGTTCTCAATAAACAGAAATAAAAATAAAAATAAAATAAAAAAATAGGCACTGATCCTAGAAGCACATCTTAACTCCTAGTCCAGGTTCCCCGCTTCAAACGACAAAGGCTAGGTGGCAGCTCTTTCCTTGAAAGCTGCCCTGGCCTGGAACGCACTGCCTCTTGCGTTACGCAGCATTCAAGACCCTAGGGCCTTCAAGAAAAACCTGAAAACTTTTCTCTTTGCCTAGTGCATCCTTATCTACCCCTCTTGGCTCGCGCTGGGACACTCATTGGAGTATCTGTGCGCGCTATAAAATAAAATAACATAACAGTGGATTTATGAGATTATGTGGCATTTACCACTTAATTGTAGATTTAAACAGGTTTAATGACCCAAGGTTTCTGGCAAAGCTGTATCCGTTGGACACAATGGAAAGTACCTTTCCTGACATTGTTCACGTGTACTCTTTAGTAGCTAGCCTGGTGGGCCGATCCTGTATTACTAAGGATTCTCAAAGACTCACTAGAGAAATGTTTATTCTGGATCATGTCCCTCCAGCTCAATCCATGATTTCAGATTTCAATGCTCTTTTGAAAGCAGTTAAAGATGGTGAAGAATATACTGATGTGTTGGAGGGTCTGGAACACGATGTGGAGCTTCTCTCTAACATTTTTAAAATATTTATTTAGGGTCTTTGCTTTGTCCTGCAGAGCGCCTGTTGCTGACTGGAGAAATATGTTTTTTTAAAATTGGAACACAGACTGAGCTCAAAGATTAGCTGTGCTTAGAATGCCTCTTGAAGGTAGAAAGACTTCACAAAAAGTTTAAAGAAAGGAAGTACTCCTTTTCTTTTAAAAGACATCAACCCAAATCCTCTGTCTCTTCTTTCAACAGATCTAGATCGTCTTTCAGGCACTCTTTGAGAAAGCAATTCAATTGGGATCAAAGTTAATGAAAACCCTTCTCTGGAAAGCTTCAGAAGAAAAAAGAAGATGGATGCTCGAAGAAAAAATCCTAATTCAATCAATCAATAAGTCAATTTATAGGTTGCAGCTAATCACCCGCTAGGGTATCCAGGTGCTTCTAGGGTACAAGGGACTAATTCAAAAGCCAGGATATGAGAGCTTTTTGGAATTACGGTAGGGAAGAGGAGCTCCGGAGCTGGAGGGGGCGGCTGTTCCATGTCTTTGCTGCGAGATAGGAAATAGGAGAAGGCGCTTCCTTCGCTCATGCTTCTGATGATGCGAGGAGTGTGGGCGAACGAGAGGGGGCAGACCCAAGTTGTCTGGACCTACTTAATGCAGGCCTCAGCACGACCACATCAATAGGCACCTGGACACCTAGCTTGCCACTTGCATGTGGCTTTCAGTTCCTGCTTGTTCCAGACTGATCCAGTAACACTGCAGCTGCCCGGGTTTTGGGGCTGGGGTTTCCCGACCAGGTTTTTCCACTCACCATCCTTCCCACCAACAGTAGCCCCACCCATCCCAGGACCTACTTAATGCAGGCCTCAGCGAGACTGCGCCAAAGTCAAATCCATCTGCACCGATCCCGCCGAGGGCCACGACTCCTGGCCCTCCCACCCCCGAAGATACACAATCGCCTACCTCTACACCTTTGATACCGGACGCCCCAACAAACACTGCCACCGCACCCACCCACGCTCCACGGTGGGACCTTTCACCTGCACCCATTGCATCTTCACCTGCCACTGCACACACACCAGCCCACCAACCAGCCCCAACCCGAACACCCCGCAGACACCAACTGAACAAAAACACCAACTTGCATGCACCCTTCTCAACACACGCTCCCTATGCAAGCATTCCACTGAATTATGGCTCCTCACTGCCACATTCGCACGCAACACAGTCTTCCTCACTGAGACCTGGCTCAACCCCACATCCATCCCAGACATTGTCACAGCGATCCCCGACAGATATAAAATCAATAAAGGAACGCACCAACAAGCTGGGAGGAGGAACAGCCATCATCCACAAAGAGACCATACAGTGTACCACCACCACCGACAACACCACCCCCATGGAACATCTCAACTTCAAACTGCACACAGACAAGACAACCATCAGAGGCACCCTCGCACACCGACCGCCAGGCCCATGCTCCAGCTTCTGCAACACCATTGCAGACTTCATTGCGCCCCTAGCCTTAGACTTAAGGACTACATCTTCCTTGGCGACCTAAATTTCCACATCGATGACCCCAATGATAAAAAACATCGCACACCTCCTCAGCAGTATGAGCAGCCTCGGAATGACCCAGATCGTCCACGACCCTAGACACACCGTAGGACACACGCTGGACCCAATTTTCACCTCCTGTAACTGCAACAAATACAGCCATGTCACAGAACTCACATGGACCAATCACTCCATCGTCCACTTCAGCATCTCCAGCCCCCACACCGCCAGCCCCAAGATGACCAACACTCCCCCACCAGAGGTGGAACAAAATCTAAGAGTCCAGCTGGGCAAATGCCCTCAACACCTCCAACCCTGCTACTGCCACCAATCTCGAACAAGTCTGCATCACGAATTGCGCAGACAGCATCGTCCCCATCAAGAGCAACATCCAGAGAAAATCCTCTAAAAAGCCCAGCTGGTACACCCAACAACTCAGAACAGGTAAATGAGACCGCAAACATTTGGAGAGGAGATGACACACCAGCAAGGACACCACGGACAGGCAGCCTTCAAGACCTTCCTCAACCTCTACCACCACCTGCTGCAGGCAACAAAGAAGACAGACATTGCTGCATGCATCGAAACCAGCACCAACAACACCAAGGAACTTTTCAACATCGTTAAGGAATTCTCCAACCTGGCTGCCAGCGAAAAAAACATCACACCCTCACAGGAGCTGTGTGACAATCTCACCCACTTCTTCCACGACAAGGGCTGGAAAAGGGAGCAAAGAGATGGGTCGGTAGTTCTTGAGTTCACTGGGGTCGGCTAACTGTTTCTTGAGCAGGGGTTTGGCCTCGGCGTGTTTCCAGCCTTTTGGTAAGGAGGCGTTGTTATCGAGGTGTTCAGCAGGGAGACGAGTTTGTGGCTTATTCTGTCAATTCCGAGGTTGAAGATGTAGTGTGGGCAGGGATCCATGGGGGCTCCTGAGTGGATGGAGTTCATGATGGCAGTGTTTTCTTGGGAAGTGAGCAGGTTCCATGTGGCGAGTCCATGGTCGGTGCTGATTCCGGTGTCAGTGAGTGGGCTGAAGAAATCTGTAGGCTTGGGTTTGAAGTTTTTGTAGATGGTGGATATCTTGTTGTGGAAGAAATTGGTGAGGTTATTGCAGAGCTCCTAGGAGGGGGGTGATGCTGCACTCTGTGGCTACGGGGTTGGTAAACTCCCTGACAATGTTAAAAAGTTCCTTGCTGTGGTTGGAGCTAGACTTGATGCGGGTCATAAGGCACCTCTCTTCCTTTCCCTCAGTAGCTGGTGGTAGCAGTTTAGGGTAGTCTTGAAGGAGTTTCTGTCGTTGTTGTCCTTGCTGGGGTGACACCTTTATTCGTGTTGTTTGCAGATGCGTTTTGCATCTCTGAGTTCTTTGGTGTACCAGTTGGCCTTCTTTGTGGATCTTCTGAGGTTGTTTTTGATGGGGGCGATCTTATCCACGCAGTGTGTGATCCATGAGTTGAAGTTCTTGATACTTTGGTCGAGGGATGTGGCGGTGACGGGTTGGAGCCATTGAGGGCATCGGTCCACTGGGTCCTAGATATTTTGCTCTAGCAATGGTGGGGGGCATTCTGCCTCGTTTGGACGGTGGTATGAGGACTGGTGACGTTGAAGTGGATTAGGTGGTGGTCGGTCCAGGTGAGTTCAGTGATGTGGCTGTACTTTACGCGGCTGCTGGAGGTGAATATGGGGTCCAGTATGTGTCCTGTGGTGTGAGTGGGGTCAGGAACATATTGGGTGAGTCCTATGTTGTTCATACATTCGAGGAGTTTGTGGTGTTGATGTCACTGTAGTCGTCGAAGTGGAAGTTGAGGTTGCCAAGGAATATGAAGTCACTGGAGTCCATGGCGAGTGGTGTGATGAGATCGGTGATGGTGTTGCAAAAGGTGGGGTGAGGTCTGGGGGGCCGGTAGGCGAGGGTGCTCTGATGGACGGCTTGCTGTCAGTTTGGATTCTGAAGTTGAGGTGTGCCAGGATCAGGGTGGGATTGTCCATAGTGGTGGTGCATTGGATGCACTCTGTGGATAATGGCAATTCCTCCTCTGGGTCTGTTGATTCAGTCTCGGTGGATGATTTTGTAACCATTGGGTACTGGTGTGGTGATGTTGGGATTGGACAAGGTGTTGATACAGGTTTCGTTGAAAAATGCGATGTCGGGGGCGAGAGTGGCGATGACGTCCCCCAGCTTGGTGGCATGTTTGCACAGCGAGCGCGTGTAGAGGAGGATGCATGCGAGCTGGTGGTGGGGTGCAGTAGTGGCGTGGAGGGGGACTGCATGGTGGTGGGTGGAGTTATTGCAGGCGTGATGTTGCAGGTGAAGTTGCATAGGGTGCAGGTGAAGGGCCTACTGTAGTGAGGGGGAGGCACAGCAGCAGGGTTGGCTGGGGGTTTGGGGTTTCGGGCGTGGGAGGTCAACAGCAGTATAACTAAGGATGGGCATGGAAAAGGGTTTCTGGTGCTGGGCACGGTCCAGGCACAGACGGCGGCAGATAGGCTTGCCTTCAGTGCCCCAGCGGAGCGCCTGCTGCATGCGGCTGCCTTTAAGTAGGTCCTGGAAGGGAAGAGGGGCACGGGGTACATTGGGCGGGCTAGCGAAAGCAGGAACAAGAGGCAGGAAACGTGTGCGGGAGAGCAGGTAAGGACTACTCCTTACCTGCTCTCCTGTGCGTGGGGGGATGCGGGGGCGGTGAATGGACGGCGGAGGGAGCAGCAGGGGAGAGAAAGGCAACAACAGAAGGAAATGGAACAAAGCAAAAATACAAAAATGAAGAAACAAGAGTGAAAAAGGAATGAAAAGTGGTAAGGAGATAAACATATGCGAACAGAAGCAAAAATGAGGATGAGAAAGCAAGAGAGGAATGAAAAAGTGGTAAAGAGATAGACAGGTGCTAATAGAAGTGAAACGAGGGTGAGAGAGCAAAAGAGGAATGAAAAAGTGGTAAGGAGGTAAACAGATGCAAAATAGAAGCGAGACGAGGATGAGGGAGCAAAAGAGGAAAAAGTGGTAAAGCGATAGACAGATGCAAACAGAAGCAAAACGAGGGTGAGAAAGCAAAAGAAGAATGAGTAAAGAAAAAGTGACAACAAGAGAGAAGGTGAGGGATTGAGAGCGCCGAAGGTGCAGAAGGAGGGAGAGTGAGAGTGCAGGAAGACGGCAGCTGGAGAGCTGTATCAGTGATCCAAAGGGGCCTGTACTGGTCAGAGGACCAGTCAAGGGGAGTTGGGAGCCTGGACACCTACTCAATGGGGTCACACTTCGGCCACCATTAAGTAGGTCCTGGGAGGTGGGAGGGGTGTGGGGGTGTAGTGGGAGGGGCTATCAAAGGTGGAAATAAGAGGTGGTGAATGCACATTGGACAGCAGGTAAGGAGTGGGGTAGACAGGAGGGGGGAAGCGGGGGACGGCGGAGGGGGGTGGCAGGGGAGAGAAAGGCAACAACAGAAGGAAACAGAAAAAATCAGGAATGTAAAAATAAAGAGACAAGAGTGAGAAAGTGAAAAAGAATGAAAAGTGGTAAGGAGAATAACAGATGCAAACAGAAGCAGAAATAAGGGTGAGAAAGTAAAAAAGGAATGAAAAAGTGGTAAAGAGATAGAGAGGTGCTAATAGAAGTGAAACGAGGGTGAGAGAGCAAAATAGGAATGAATAAGTGGTAAAGAGGTAAACAGATGCAAAACACAAGCAAGAGAAGGGTGAGGGAGCAAAAGAGGGGAAAATAGTAAAAAGATAGACAGATGCAAACGGAAGCAAAAACGAGGGAGAGAAAGCAAAAGAGGAATGAGTAAATAAAAAGTGGTAACAAGAGAAAAGGTGAGAAATTGAGAGCGCCGAAGGTGAAGAAGGAGTGAGAGTGCGGGAAGACGGCAGCTGGAGACCAGATCAGCAGTCCAAAAGTACTGGTCGGAGGATCAGTCATGTTGAGTTGGGAGCCTGGGCACCTGCCTATTCCTGTTCACAGGAAGAGAATGGCCAAAGCTTGCGGGAGGGTGGAAGAATCCATCACTTCCTGAAAGTGTGGAAGAAGTCCACGACAGACCTATGGGTCTTGGAGATAGTCCTTGGGGGATAGAGTTCAGTTGCATTCCTATGGTATCTGGGATCATAACTACACTATATATAAAGAATTTAGAAAAATGGAGAGTGCTGAAGAAATGATTGGAACCTGTGATTTCCAAAGCAGAGATTGTTCTTGCTAGGGAGATGGAGAAAGGTCATGGTGTAAAGGTATTCAAACATCTTTCTGGTACCCACAGTAAAAGGGGGGTTTCAGGAGTGATAGACTTGAAGAGTTTGAACAAAATTGTCAAAAACATCCCCTTCAAAATGGAGACACATTGAAGGATTATCCCTTTATTCACAGTAGGTCACTTTATGTGCACAACAGATCTAATGGATGCATAGCTTCATATTCCTATTGTCCAGGCGCATCAGAAATATCTGAGGTTCTGCACTCAGACATTCATTGGCAATTTCAGCTTCTCCCCTTCTGTCTGAAGTTGACCCCAAGGGTATTTACGAAAGTGGTTTCTCCTCTGGTTGTTTTCTTCAACTACAAAGTAGCCCAATCCTTCCATACCTCAACGAATGATTCAGGCAGCGCAAAAAGAGACCTTACTTCAGTTGCAAGATACTATGAAATCACCTTTGAATCAACATGGATTTCTCCTCAATCTGCCTAAATACCAAATGATTCTGTCAAGAGATCTAACATTTTATCAGCGCAAGGTTCAGGATGGACCTTGACACAGTTTTTTTTTCCTGAAGACAGAGTAGTTCATTTTCACAGCAATCTAATGAATTTACTCTCTAGCCAAAAAGCTCCAGCTTGACCCTGGCTATAAGTCTAAGGGCACATGGCATCCTGTATCTTCGTGGTTCAGTGGGCAAGGTTGCATTTCCGTCCCATTCTTTGGCATCTTCAAAAGAATTAGTTCCCTAACAGTCAATCAATGAAGTGAAAGTGGCTGTGGTGAAATAAAATAGAAACTTCAATGCTGGCTATATGCAGAGAAGATCTCCAAGTGAATGAGGATTATCTAGATCCTCTCGAAGATTATAATAACAGATGCCAGTTCAGTTGGTTGGAAAGCAACATTGAGATCGCCAACAGTTCAGGCAAAATGACTCAGAATGGAGGCGATAAAGTCTTTCAACTGGAGCGAGTTAATAGTTGTTCTCTGAGGTTTGTATCACTTTCAGAATCATCTTTATCAAAGGAATGTCCTTGTGAGGTCATATAATACAGAAACTATCGTATACATAAATCATTAAGGCAGTACTCACTTGAAGACTCTGAATGTGATGCCAGAGACTCTGGGGAAATGTTCGGAAGATCATTGTGGAGGGGAGACACTGTATTTACCTGTCAAAGAGGATGGCAAAGGTGGGGGGTTATCCTCCTTCTGGAGCTGGCCAGCCTGTAGAAGAAAACAAACTCCAGTTAGGAGGGGCGGAGACAGGAAATGAGTTTGAGGTCAGGCAAAGGTGATACAAAGAGGAAAGAAGGACAATCGGGAAGGAAGAGGAAAGTGGAGAATAAAAAAAGAAAAAAAGGACTGTTGCCTGCCTGAGCAAGAACTGGATGCCACTGAGGACAATGCATTTGGAGGTATTGGCTCTGCTGAGAGAGGAAACTGCTGCAGGATACCGCAGAAGGTACTGGAGCTTCGTGTCTCCCGAGGCAACACGTTAGATAGTCCGCTCCGGTGGAAGAGGACATAAGGACAACCCAGGACAGCTTGGTCTCCAACATGGAAGAAGCAAACCAACTATCGACAGGACGGTCCGTCTCTTCCGAGGAGACATACAATGTGTCTTCCTGGACCAAGGAAGATCACGGCTTAGCCAGGTGGGTAAACAAAAGGGGTATCAAGTGAAATCCAGGGGAGGAGAGGGAGGTTTTTTATTAAGGTTTTGATGAGAGACCCAGAGAGGAAAGAGGCTGTGAAACAGCCTGATCAGTTTGAGAGAAAAGGGCAACACAAGCAACTTAATTATAAGGGTGATTAGGAGGCTGACAAACAGAGCATTGTTTTTTAAAAGAAAGTATATATTTATTTTAT
This sequence comes from Calotriton arnoldi, assembly GCA_963921515.1. NCBI lineage: Eukaryota > Metazoa > Chordata > Amphibia > Caudata > Salamandridae > Calotriton > Calotriton arnoldi. The sequence goes on from CAWUFW010011798.1 coordinate 519,047, forward strand.
TTATTTGGGCAATCTATGGGAACTATGAAATGCATTTGTGTTTCATTACCTGAGCTGTTCAGTTAGAAGGTCCAGTCTTTCAGAATACTTGAGAGCAGGCACAGGAAGAAGCAGAGGGATCTCAGGTAAGACCTTGCAGTATTATAAAGAAAGGTCTCTTATACTGTGGGTGGGCAGAGTCAGAATCCCCAGTTATTTATTCTGGAACCTTTTAGGGATCAGGTCTTATAACTGGTACCTAGTCACCTGTTTGGAGACATTTGCAGGAAGAGTAAACAGGACAGAGCATACTTGATCATTTTAATTGACCAGATATCTATGTGCAAATATGGAAATTCTGCTAATACCATCTGGTTTGTCAGACCAAAAACACATATAACCAATATACCACAACAATCGCCAATACTGATATCGATACAAAGTCTTGTTCCCAACAATCACACGTGACACTCGTAGTGATCAAAAAAATAAATCTTTAAATGTTTTATTTTTCGTTATAAAGTTCAGTGAATATTTTTCATGAATTAATTCATTTTTTTAGCATGAACATTACACATTATATGGACCACAAAACACTGTACAATATTTACACAAAAGACAGTACGGTGCATTAGAAAACTTAAAAACGTTGTTTGAGAAAGCTCAAATCCTACCCAAAAATAGAAAGAAAAGAAAAAGAAAGAATGAAAAGACCAAAGGGAAAGGTTAGAAAGGGAAATTACAAAACTTAAAATACAACACTGTCCCAGGGGGGGATGTCAGCCAAACTGTTCAGTATTCAGGTCGTAAAAACTGGATTTTGTTATTTGCTATACATTCTATATAGACCTGATACTTCGCATTTGTTAATCAAACTTGTTTGGACACAACAACAAGGTCTACGCGTTTCAAACCCGATATTGATTTGAGGGTTTTCCTCAGGACCTAGGAAATGAGCTGTAAAACAGAGAAAGAAAGGGTGCATGTGTTACCATCATTTCAGACACGCAAGCACTCACACATACCTCTATTCATTATTCTCCATTTAAGACACTTTACCTTGTCTGTTCTTTTGTCAGCCAACGGACACCGGATATTCAATTTAGCTTGAACTCCAGCCCCAACACTATAACATTTCTCGATGTAGAAGTGTACAGTTCTCATGGCACTCTGAGTACTTCGTTACACACAAAATTGACTGACCGAAATAAAGCTCTACATTATTCGAGCCATCATCCACGCAGTTTGCGGGACAACCTCCCAGTAGGACAATTTCTTAGAATAAAACGGAATTGTTCAACCAAAGATGAATACATGTTCCATGCAGGCAACCTCCTAGAAAAATTAAAAGCGAGAGGTTACCCAAAAAAACTGCTGAAACAAGCTCTGAAACGAGCATGGTGGACACCTAGGGAGGTCCTATTACAAAAGAAGAAAAAGGAGCCTATCGAACGGCTGGTGTGTGTAACGACATTTTGCTCTCGAACCAACTTTCTTAAAAGGGTGATTAACCAAAACTGGCACCTTGTACAGAAGATTCACACATCATGGAGCAAACCCCTGTTTGCTTTGAAAAAAGACAAAAGTGTTGGAAACCAAATTGTTCGTGCAGCAGTACAGAGACCCCAAAACAGAAGCACGTTAAGAACACAACTTGGTTTGCCCTCTATCACTGGACACCACAAATGTGGAACGTGCTCGTGTTGCTCACAAACAATAGAGGGTGCCCTTTTTTAATTTAAGAACACTAAATGGAAGCATGATTTTTTTACCAATTGTAAAAGCAAAAATGTAGTATATGGCATTGTTTGCCCATGCCCAAAACTATATATTGGTAAAACAAATCAAGAGGCTCGTCAACGCATCACACAGCACATGTCCAGGATCCGAAGACAAGTAGCTAATGCACCTTTGGTGAACCATTGGGCGTCGCATAACCACAATGTGAGCGACTTGAAATGGACTGTCTTGTCAAAAATTGAGAACAACCCTAGAGGAGGGGATATTGAAAGGACACTACTCAAAGAGAAGCAATGCTAATAGTGAAATTTAACACTGCCGTCAATGGACTAAATGAACTTTCTGAGATCTACAATCTGTAATGTACATCTACGGATACCTTATAACCAATTTCATTTATGTCTCGACAATAATAGATGCCCTGCAATGTGTCCAATAAAATCTTGGACCACATCACCCAGAAGACACTTTGCGTGCACACAAAATATCCACAATTAAAATTTGCGCTCATTTAGGCCGCAAAGGTCCCGTAACAGCAATCCTGTTGAAATGGAAATAATTTGTTAAAATAGACTTGACCTAGTTCTTGGCATTAGTCAGAAAACACCCAAACATCCGAATCAATAAAGTTTTCTTCTCTCAAAAAAACGGAACAAAGATTAAGTCAATTGACGCGTTGCGTAATGACATACAAAAGCGCCAATCTCTGCTACTAACGCGCTGGTATTCAAGACAAACAGGCGATGCTACACGGCTCTCAACTGAGACACGCAAGGTATTGAAAGACTGCCGTCACCCAGTCATTTTCTGTCTTTGCTTTTGAACTGACTTAAAAAAGAACTGTAGATTCGGATGTAGCAACCTTTTGTTTTCTGCCCTTGCAGATTCACTTCACGGATCTGCAATCACCTTTATTAAACGCCGACAAGAAAACAATTAAGGTATGTGGAAGACATCATGTGGTTAGGAAACTGAAGCGTTGTCAACAAGTTTTGAACGGGGGTTCATGAAGGTTATCCCTCTTTTTTCTGGCAGATATGACTGGCCGAGTATATTGAAAATTTGCGTCCCCTTTTGCATAATCGCTGTTGGGCCACAAATTGCGTCTGACAAAGGTAATATTAATGAACATATTAACTATGATAGCGCTGGTTGTTGTGTAAATGGAGTCGGGTGAACTAATTCTCCCTTACCATGTTTTTTTGGCTAACAGTGCAATCTGTTTTAACGCGAACAGCGACTGAGATGCTGTGAAGCACAAAGGTGCTGACAAAAGAACAGACAAGGTAAAGTGTCTTAAATGGAGAATAATGAATAGAGGTATGTGTGAGTGCTTGCGTGTCTGAAATGATGGTAACACATGCACCCTTTCTTTTTCTGTTTTACAGCTCATTTCCTAGGTCCTGAGGAAAACCCTCAAATCAATATCGGGTTTGAAATGCGTAGCCCTTGTTGTTGTGTCCAAACGAGTTTGATTAACAAATGCGAAGTATCAGATCTATATAGAATGTATAGCAAATAACAAAATCCAGTTTTTTCGACCTGAATACTGAACAGTTTGGCTGACATCCCCCCCTGGGACAGTGTTGTATTTTAAGTTTTGTAATTTCCCTTTCTAACCTTTCCCTTGGGTCTTTTCATTCTTTCTTTTTTCTTTTCTTTTTCTTTTTGGGTAGGATTTGAGCTTTCTCAAACAACGTTTTTAAGTTTTCTAATGCACCGTACTGTCTTTTGTGTAAATATTGTACAGTGTTTTGTGGTCCATATAATGTGTAATGTTCATGCTAAACAAATGAATTAATTCATGAAAAATATTCACTGAACTTTATAACGAAAAATAAAACATTTAAACATTTATTTTTTCGATCACTACGAGTGTCACGTGTGATTGTTGGGAACAAGACTTTGTATCGATATCAGTATTGGCGATTGTTGTGGTATATCGGTTATAGTTTGGTCCAGCCTTACTGATTAAGGGCCAGAACCCTTTATTGATTTGATTTCAAAAACACATATAAGCATCCATGAGCACATCTCCACATGATGGCGGTAATTGGGGTGGTTTGTTCCCTGGTAGGATGGATTTGGTTGGCTTTTGGAGCACCTAGAGTAATGGTATAAATACAAACTGGTCGTAGTGGATTATGCTGGACAATACCCTGAAACTATACTGTTAAGACAAGTTGGTACCAAACATGTTGCTTCAACTATGGCAGAAATGTTTTCTAGAGTGGGTTTTCCTAAAGAAATGTTAGCCGATTAAAGCTCACCCTTTGTCTCCACAATGATGGGGCAAGTATACAAAGAACTTGGTATCCACCAGTTGAGAACATTCTTCTACCATCTCAGACAGATGACCTGGTGGGGAGATAAAATGATACCAAAAAACACACACTGAAGTTGATCTCAGGTTATGCGGATTGACAGTGGGACAAGCTTCTCCCTTTAGGCCTTTTTGCCATTCAATGCCATATACAGACCAGTTTAGGTTTCTCCCCTTTCAAATTATTGTTTGGAAGGAAACCCAGAGGTTTTCAAAAAAATGACTAAATAATTTTGGGAAAACTCACTCAATAAGGAAAAGTCCTTGTTGGATTATGTGATGCAGTTGAGATACAGAATCGGGAGACTAGAGTAGATAATAGGGGAAACCTTACTACAGACACAAAACAGGCAAGAAACTTGCTATATTAAAGGGAAACAATTGAGAGAGTTAAAAGTAGCAAGTTTGTTAGTATTTTTGCTACCCTTACAAGAGCAGAAGGTACTGGCAGGGTTCATATCAAGTCCTGGAGAGAGTCAACAAAGTTACTTATTGCATCAGGCTATCAGAAAAAGAAAGAAGAGCAGAACTTTCCAATGAACCAGCTGAAGGTGTAGGACGGTCCTGCTCCCCAGGAAGCTAAGGGAGTTCAGCTTATAAAAGAAACCTCTTCCACTTCAAACCCAAGAGAATTGGGGCCACAGTTGACAGACAGAGAAAAACAGGACATGATAGAGCTGTTTAAACTTTTTTCGTTAATCTTCTCTGCTTTACCAGGACACACAAATATAGTTTGTCATCACATTGCAACAGAGACAGGCCAAGCCATAAAGCAGAAACCCCATCGCATTTCCAAGGCTCTCAGGCAGGCTATTCAAGAAGATGTCTTTACATTTTTGGAGCTGAAGGTATTCGAACCATCCAACAGTAAGTAGTGCTCACCTATTATCTTGGAACACAATCCTGATGGACCATCCGATTCTGTATTGATTTTAGGAAGGTGAATCAAATTTCTAAATTTGACAACTATCCCCTTCCACAGATAGATGAATTGATCAAATAACGTGGGGAGGCTGAACATATTAGTACAAATGACCTTACCAAAGGTTATTGGCAAAATTACCTGAGGAGAGATGAAAGAAAGAATCCAGATTTAGGGTATCAAGAAAGGGGAAGTTAGAGAGTTTAAAGGATAGAAAAGGGAAAAGCAAAAGAAGTAGAAAGGAGAGCTGAGAGAAGAATTCATACTTAAGTGATGTTTCCTACTTGTACTCCAAGGGTTGCTGGTGGTGAAAACATCCCAGAAGCAGCAAAGCAAGAAGGGGGCACCATAGAGGAAGGAGGGAATGAAACAAGGAGATAAATACGGGAGCCCAAACACATCCACACCTATCTCCCTAACCATCCAAAGGCAAGTTTCCACTTGGACTAAAAAGAGTTGTAAAAAGCTGAAACGAAAGAAAAAACACCCTTTAAAATACCCTACAATACTGGTAGTATCCATTTGTCCCTGGCCAAGCCCACAACAATCATCTGCTCTGAATCTCGGCTGTCCACATCAAGGGCTTGGACAATGAGAAAGTGGAAAGACTGAGTCAGACTTTTGTTCTCCTCAGAGTATGTCTCTTTCCAAGGCAATCTTTTGTAAGGTGTGCATGAGATTTGGTAGTCCTTACCTGGATTATTTTTTGTATCTTAGGCCAATTTCCTGCTCCCCAAATTCGGTTCTTACTTTCAGGAACCAGAACCATGAGGAGTGAATGCACTGTTAACCAATTGGCCAATGAAATTCTTTCCCTTGGTTCCCATTGATCCTGAAAATGCTTCTGAAAGTTCAGAGGGAGAAGGCAGAAAAAATTCTTCATTGGCCAAAACAGACATGGTTTCCACCCCTCAAGTCCCTAGCTGTGTTTCCTGTTTGGGTTCGTCCTCTTGTTGCCTCTCCTCTGACTCCTTCTTCTTCCTCTCATGTTATCTCTCTCTGTTTGGAGGTTGAGAGAATGAAATTACTGAGGAAGGGGCTTCCTTCACATTTGTTGGAAGCAGTTCAGGGTTCAAGGAGGCAGTCAACCCTGAAGTCCTATTCTATAAATTGGTCTCCCTTTTAAAAATTTTGTTCATTAATCTCTGTGTCTCCAAGTGACTGCTCTCTTTTTCTGTTTTGCAGATTTTGGTGGAAGAGTTTCACAGAAATCACACTTTGTACTTTAAAAGCACAATGGTTCTCTATTAAGTCTTTTTGTGAGTTTCATTACACTTACAGTGAGGCATATTTTTCACAGAGTGACTGTTTAAGAACTTTTCTATTTCTTGTCCAATTTGCTCATCCAGAGCACCTCCTTGGGATCCTCTTCTGATCTTTCAGCACTGCAGCATCCTCCTTTTGAAACTTTTCAATCTGTGGATTTTAAGTTTCTGTCCCATAAGGGTGTTTCCTGGTTGTGATAACTTCTGTTCATAGTTTGGGAGAACTTTCTGCTTTATTAAGTAGATTCCCGTTTCTTTCTTTTTTGGATGGCAGGGTGATTTTGAAGCTTGAAGCTTGACCCTTGTTTCCTCCTTGAAATGAACTCTTCTTCCCATTCTTCTCAAGCAATTATTCTACCTGTTTTAATTTGTTTTCCTACGGATGAGCAAAGATTATCACATTGCTTGTATTTTAAATGAGTGCTTAGCTAGCTATTTATCTTGACAGATCCAGTTCATACAGAAAAGCATACAGTTTGTCACCTATGGTAATGCTGCACAAGGTAAAATGGCTTCAATATTGACACTCACCTGATGGATCAAAGAGATTATTTTGATGACCTGTCCTATTGTGAACAACAAGAACTGATCCAGAGTAAAATTCAAGTTAGATCAACAACAGGAAATATCTGCTTTTGGGCTGAGTTTCAGATATTCCTCTGAATGAGATATGTAAAAGCTTGGTCTTCAGATCACACATTCATTAGGCATTACTGTATAGGAAATATTAAAGAAAACAAACTTTTGCAGGGATCCGGTGCCCAGAGTTACGCATCTTTATAAGTGTGACTTTCTAACATTTATTTGGTTTCGTCTTGGGCTTTTCATTCACCTATAATGCGTCAAATACTTGGGTGTCCCATTATATGGCCTACGGTAAATGCCTTCTTGGGGTTGGTATACCTCATTTAGTAATGAGTTGGACAAGACTTAGAGGTAATGGTCTAATTTCATACCAGTAACCTTCATAACTCGTCCAAGTTAGTGCTTACTTTGTAAAATAATAAGTGCCAGAGCCCTGACCAGGAGGCTACTGCAACTTGCAACACACTTTGCCCCTCCCAGGGCTGCCAATGACGGCACCAAAACAACTACTAACCATCTCCCGTGCCTGCAAGTGTGAGAGTTCAGAATATTCCAGGTCCCCAAAGCTAAAGGAATGGCTGGTGAGGCAGGTATTAGTTATTTTTAATGTTTATTTTTTCGGTAAACAACCGCTGTTCTGCTCATGTCCAAATAAGATGAGCAGTGCCACCATGTGGCAGACTGTCATAAGTGCGGTGTTGACAATTAAGTGCAGGTGCCAGCACTGGAAACCACCGGCTTAAATTAAGCACTGGTCCAGCTCCTCCACTTCCCAGTCATTAGAGTCACCTACCCTCCCACATTTCCTGGCCTCTGATGGGGCTCAAGAATACAGGCAGAGGACGGAATGCCAAGTCCTTTTATAGACCCCAGCTGGGATGGCCGAGATTTTTATTTTAGCATTCCTTTCATGGATGTAGGTTTACCTCAAGTAGTAAAGACTGGGACGCGGACGAGTTCAACTAAGAGTGATGAAGTTCCCAATTCAATTGTCACCCTTTCTATACTGAATGCAAAGTGCTCATTGTTTCTTACCTTGATTCATTTGTTTTTATTTATCCAGTTTGACCCTGAACGGGGCTGGAGCCTCCTGTTACATCAAGACGTTGTCCCCCATTAAAATGACGAGGATCTCATCATCTCAGTCATATTTAAAGGGCCTCATAGCTGTAAGCTGTCCAGAAGTACCGTCCAGACCATACATGCCAATGGACCTGGTTCAGGCAGGAGACTCACGATTTGTTTTACCCAAAAATGGCTTTATTTCAGGTGTGTTCTCCAAAAATGGCCTCTTCTGCATTATAAACCTATGAGGAAAATACATGCCCCCTATTTTTTTTATAAAATCTCCCACTTCTCAGTTTCAAAATGTTGGTATGTATGGACAGCTACAACCAGTTCCCATTCTGCTCGAAAGGACACGTTGCTTCCGGGACTAAGAAAAGGGGGGGTAAGGGAGGTTCAGCAAACTCATTGCCTTAGAGCGTTTTTCTCACACCAATATACGATGAGGAAAATGGTGCAATAAAAAAAGTTAAAAACGCATTGAATGAATCTTTCACAGAACTATTACTTGGACTGGAATTTACACGGAGTTTAATGCAAAGAAACAAGGCAAATGGAGGCAACAGGGAATGTTATCGACAACGGATCTCCTAATTGTTTACTATACGCTATTGTTTTTTTCTAATTCAATTAAAATACCAATCCCTCATGGGAAATGTAGCATTGTGGTATTTTCATGATGTTAGCAAGCTGCTGAAATACAAATACAGACAAGTTGAAGCATGATCCTCAGTCTGGTTCCCTCAATAGAACCTAAACTTTCCATCACAATAGCTAGGACTCTTTTATAAACAATTTTCTGGAGGGATAAAATACTAATAAGGTCTCTAGTAATAGAGCTCACCATCCTCCAGGTGCCTGTTAGCTGCATGCCATCCCAATGCAAAGTAGAACGTTTCTGGCTGTTTGATTTTCTACAGGAGGAATGTGGCTTTTGTTTAGTCGGACGTCAGGGGATAAATAGAGTCAACTCTTACAATTTACGTTTCCACACCCTTCACCTCCAAACCTAAAAGATTTAATTGGAATTAAATTATGACTAGCTACTTCTTGGCTGGGCAAATAGACATTTGCCAGAGTTAGGGTAGCATCTCTAATTCTGAATACCTTTGCAGGATCTGATTTTTTATCAAGAATTTCTGGAATCCATTTTTACGAACTAGAAAGCAAAGACCTCTTCATCCTGAGGGGAAGCAATTGAAATGAAAAGTACCAATTGCAAAAAAACATCAGTGTCAAACTCCTTTCAAATATGTAAGGACTGCTAGTGAAATTAAATCTAAAATTGTGAATAAAATATGAACTGCAACTACCAGAATGCACTGAGGCCATGTAAGTGTCAAACATCGAAGGTACCTTCAAGTGAGAGTGCTGTCAGACCCATGTATATTGAATCAGCACGAGAGACACCAACTTCACAAAGGCAATGAGAACCGTGAAGCATTTGAGTCAAGAGACCTCTCAATGCATACAATGACTGAGAGAGATGTAAAATTGTGACTTACAACTGCCAGAATGAAGTTGGACACAATATGTGCCAACACCAGGTGAATGTTGCGCGAGTACTGAGGCGCGAGTACTGAGGGTGCTGCAACACCCCTGTATAAAGTCTCTGTTTAAACTGGACTTCTGGATCCATGCATCCAAATTTCTGAACCAGTATGACTGGCTCCACTTTGGCAAGAGCAAGAAATAAGCTTTTCTGATGAGCAGTAAAAGCTGTAAATCATAGTTTTAAAAATATATAATGACTATAATAAAAATTTAAATGGTGAAAAATATGAATGTCAACTTTTAGAGTACACAAATGCCACGTTAGTGACTAGTGCATAATATTGTGCCAGGTGCCTGGAGGCACAGACATTTTATGGCATGGGCAAAGTGGGCAATTTTCCATCGCCGTCACCTTCCAAGGGGCCCCTTGGGAAAGTAAACGGTCTAACCAGCTCATGTCTGTCTCTTTCCATATCTCTAATAAGAAGGGGGACCCCTGACTCGATGGGGGCAGGTACGCAGGGGAAATAAGGAACACCAAAAATGCAAGAAATAACCTGCCCCGTATGTTCAACACATGGCCCTATACAAGGATCCTACAGTTCATCTTCTATCTCTGGAGCAGATCAAGGAAAAAATGAACAATTATATCGAATTATACAAAATAAGTAGAAATTTTATTAAATCCATAATCATTTCAACAATTAATAAATACACATCACAATAGTAACAATAATAGATAATCAGTAAGACACAGTTCAAAAAAGGCAAATATATACACCGTCCCACACACCTACTTAAAACAAAGCATTCATATCATCATACATTCCCAGACTTCATCAAATAGACTCACACATCATACACATCATTTTAACAAAAATACTACAAGTTAAAAATTGTGCATAAAGGCCACAAGATGGTAGGATGACAAAGAGAAATACAAGTCATCAGGGGGTAGGGATGGGAGTAATCCAGCTGCCCCCACACGAATAACACCAATAACGCCAATAACGCCAAGGATTTATGGTTGGTTGGTCATAGAAAGACTTCTTTCAACTGTTTTTGTGTGAAACCTGTTTCTGAAAGTTTGTTTGGAATCAGGCAAAACTTAAATTATCTCATGCTACCCTGCATCTATCGTGAAGCTTAGAAACTACATCACCTGCTGAGGGATGTGGTCAGATTTGTCCATGCTGCTCACCAACCACATTGAGTCCATAAGATCCGCCACTGTAAAATATGCTCCTGAGCAACCACCTCTTCCTCGCCTTGATGAGAATATTGTCTAAATAAATTATTTGATGAACCACCCTCTCTCCCCTCTGCAAGCTCTCAGGGACACCATCAATGGCTTCAGAGGCAATGTAAAGCTGCAAGGTATGTACAAAAGACTGAACGGTATGGCTTCGTACCCGCTGCTGTCCCACTGAAATTGTAGGAATCTGTGGTACCGTCAAATGATTGGGATCATCATGTAAGTGTCCATCAGGTTCAGTCAGACTATCTGGTCTACTTCCTGCAAGACGTCTCTTAATAGGTGGATACCACTAATTTTGAACTGTTTGTATACTGTCCATGAGTTGAATTTTCGTAGATTGATCACTGATCTGTAACTCTTGTCCTTTTTAGTGACAAGAAATATGCTGCTTAAAAAACTGGAGCGAAGAGGGACCATGCTGATCAACCTCTTTGTCAACATATCTTTGACATCCACGGATATCAGCTTCCACTTTTGAAGCAAATAAATGATTGGTCTCTGTCTCAGCGATTGAGTCGTCATACTCTGTCCTGAACCCTTGACTGTGAACTGCAAGACCAATGTATTGTTTGTGGCTAGACACCAATTCTGGTAAAGCTAGGTCTACGTTGTTATATTAGGAAAGAAGGTGTGCTCACTACCAGCCGCGTGATCACAGAGCCTCTGCAGGGGAAAAAATGGTTTCTGCAGTGTTGGTCCTGTCCATAGCCTCCTCTGCAGTGGTATTGAAACTTCTGTGAGTTTGACTGAGCCCCCCTGCCACAACCACTATTTCAAAAATTTTTAACTAAAAATATTATTCAGGGCCAACCAAAGCCTGAGTTCCGTCAGCTCTGGCTTACTTTCTGCTCCCCAGCATAGGACACATTTTGGCTCCCCCAAGCTGGTAGTTGTACTTCATCAAGCAGCTCTGTGCACTAACCAAGAAAGATGTTTGCCAGTAACAAAACGCTGTATGTTTCCATTTCACCCAAAGGCCAAGACTAAGCTTAGGATAAAGTGAAATCTTGCTGCTTAGGTCAAGAGTAAGCTTAGCATACAGTGAAGTCCTACTGCTATGACTTGTTCTAGGAGAAGGGGAAGCTGGACTGCTAAGTCTTGAGAGGCACAGGCCAGGGACCAGGTGCCTGAAGCATACATCAGGATTGCATCAAGGCAGTGAGCCACCCTTGCAGCCATCTGGCCAAAACCCACTGACAACACGGAAATCACCAAGCAGGAAAAATACCAGTCAAAAGCATTTCTGGGCTGCTAGTGTGGCGAGCACTCACCACTCCCGATCTGTACTATCCCTGACTTTTTGGAAATCCATATATGTTCATTATATATGTTCCTTTCCAGCCTGAGAGGGACTCCAAGTTTTTTCTCTTCACTTCTGGCTAATCACCCAGACTCCAGAAAAACTTGAACCCTCTTTCTTGTCCCTACAACAGTCGCAAGAACATCAAGATTTGAGCTCATAGTTGGATCCTAAACCATAATACTCAGTTACTCAATTCCGTCTGGTGATCATGGGATTCTTGCAAGTGCTTTCACCGCCTGAACATCTCAGCTGTGACTGGCTAGTTTAGAGAAAGAGGCCTGTGACGTTGGTTCTCTGGGAGACGTTCTTTGAGTGCTTGTGCAACCTTTATCAATTGTAGTTCACCAGGCTTTAATTGAATAGTGAAACCAGTCAGACCTACGACTGGTCTTCTCTGAATTGCGCCCACTGTCCCTCAGACACTGTCCACTGGATATCATGTAGCTTCATTAACTGGACATCGCGCCCCTTCTGAACCTGGGAGTCAGTCCTGTGGCACACTGAAACCATCCTCTTTGACTTGGGTGGAATCTCTGTTTATTTTATGTTGTAGGTTTGAGTGACTTCATTTTGGTACTATTTTACAGCGTTTTAGCCACCTGGTTATAAACCCACTGGTTTGTCCCTCCTCACACCTGTGGCTGCTATCAAACTAAAGTGACGGTAGGCCTTTTAAAGCATCCTCAACATACAATGCAGCAATCTACTTGCCACCTTTGCCCCTTTCACTGAAACTTGTAAAAATCATCCACAGATCCTTAGCACACAAATACTACAGGTATGTTAAGCTCGTGTCTATCCTCCGACGGTGCTAGAACCTTTCGTTTTTTTGTAATTTCTATTTTTAACTGTATCACTTCATCTATTAATAAATAAAAGGCTGTTTTAAGACGCATAGCTCTGGTGGGCCACTGAATTTGAGGAGTATAAGTACGTATGCCTGAAATCTAAGCCCCCTATCACTCCCTGGAGTAAGATTTGATTGCATGCCCTCATTAGCCCAGGAGAGTTAACCATACACCTCAGAGTGAGGTAATATCTGGTGCCACCATTGAGAAATGAGAGTGCCCACCATGGGTCCTGCAAAGCGGGCACTACACAACCAGGGAACAGGCAGCACAGTAGGTTGGGTTTTTAACATGGCCTGGTCTTAAAGACCAGATTACGATAAAAAGAAAGGTGGTAATGCTAGCCTGAGTCCACACCCTTTCCGAGCCGCTTTACAACACACCAAGATAAGAAACACAAAAGGGACCGACAGTCGAATACCAGAGCAGTGTGCGGAGCACGCAGTGCAACACACGGGTCTGAAGCATTGTTCACGAGTACTGTATATGTGAGACGTGTCACGAGGGAGGGAGCCGAGGAGGGGCGGCTTCCTGCTATCAGTACTGTGCCACCAAAAGCACATATTTAACTTACTCGACGAGATCCTTTGTGTATATACTGTACGTGTTTAACTGTATGTTAGAAAGTTCCTCGCCATCTGCATAACGACATGCACTTCACTCTTCACAGTCAAAAACGAGGTGAGCTTTGGCCTAGAGTAATAAAATCCATCCATCCTGGTCAGCCTAGGGCCCCGTGATATACACGTCTGAATAATGAAGTGTCCTGTTCTTTTGCAACACTCCGCTGACTTTGGTCTACAGATCTGATTATGTTGAACATCTCTGCTTTGGCAGTGAGGGACAGGCAGGACCCAGACCGTGCCAGGCCACTCGTGAGCGTTTGCATGGGCCGGCGAGAGTGGCTGGGTGTGTGTTCCCTGTTGGCTCTGTACCTGGCACTGCTAGCGGGTGTAGGATAAATGCAGGGGCTACCTCTATAAACAGCTGTGTGACGTCCTCGACGGATCTGCTTGGGTGCCACGCATTATTTCGTGGGATTGGGGCGGAGCGTGGAGGAGATTGCCCATGTCTTCCTAGAAAGAGGAAGTTCTGGGTGGAGGAGTCATTTGGAAGCTGCAAGAGTGCAGCGGAGCACACCACCAGGAGATGCTCCTCTGGAGGGTCCCTTCCTTGGCTGGAGCCATTTCCATGGGGCCAAACAGTTGGGAAGAGGAGCACTAGCCTTCTTGAGATGCTAGAGAATTAGCTCTGCCCCCCCTTACTGAGGTAGGCCTTGGGATGCCCTGGACCCGGATAGAAACACCTGGCTATAGATGTGGAAGGATGGCATTAAGTGGGCAGCAAGTCTGGGCCACCAAAAGGGTCTCGAGCACTTTGGATGGATTGGGGCACTTGCTGCAGCCTCTACAGGGTGTAGCGAGAGGTTCATCTTAGCTGCTAGTATCAGAGCTGAATCCACTGGGTGCCCAAGTTAGTTTAGACACTGTCAGTAAAGAATATGGGAGGGAAACAAACATGGCAACCTCAAGGTCCAGACTCTTGTTGACTGCAAGTTTCCTTCAATGCTTTAATATATGATATTGTCTTAATGGCTATGAGAAGACCAAGGGAGGGACCTAGGACAGAGGGACAGCAGAGACAGCCATAGATACCCTTAGTAAGCGAAATACCTGATGTGACCTTTACTGCTCATCCTGAGCGAGACCATCAGGATCTGTATGAGAATAGCGAATAATCCTCCTTTTTTAAGTCAGTCAGTGTCTTTTTTTTAATTTTATATTTAATTGCCATTTTGCATATTATCAACACAGTTTCCATTTGTACGTGTCACATCAACTTACATGGTCCTTGCCTCCAATCTTCGGAGACAGCATGCTTCAAATATCACAAACTCATATCCTCAGAGCTTCCTCTGAGACGCTTACAGATCACATTTTGCTTATACCATTTTATCAACAATGAGTAACAATAATATTTCAACTTATCCCCCCTCCCCCTCCCTAAGGTCGTGTTATTCCGTACACATAAAAAAAACCTGTCCTACTTTTAATATTGATATCTGCCTATACTGCGTTCTTGTTGGAGGTCATCTGGTCATTTCCTCTATGTCTATCTCTTCCTGTTCTGACTGAATTAGTTCTACCTCCCCAGCTGGAGAGTCCTCTTTTTTGTATATCTGCCGACATGTGGTACCAGGCCCACTCATCCTCTTCTAGTTTATCTTCTCGTCTGACTTTTTTCATTCGGACTAATTCCGCTGTTGCACATTCGTTCAAGTCTTTTACCCATCCCTCGATTGTGGGGGGGTCCAAGCTCAACCACCTAATTGCTATTCTGTGAATAATTCTCCTTATGATGAATGGGCTACATGGATTGACTTGAAACCAGTGGCGGCTCGCCGAGGGAGTGGTGCGGGCGGTGGGCGGGGAGGGCAGGGTGAGGAGGTAGTGAACTCGGACATACGACAGACAGAACTCTGAGTTCTGTCCGTCGTATGTCCGAGTTCACTACCCTCCCACCCTGCCCCTCCCCCGCCCTGCCTCACCGCCCCGCACCACTCCCTCGGCGAGCCGCCACTGCTTGAAACATCTCTGCTAGGTCTAAGTGGAGCTATACATCCCCTCTCCATGAAAGGGATCCTGTTTAATAATGTGAGGTCTAACCCTCTGCACTGTGGAATCTTCCTCACAATAAATGTCCTAGTGCTCAATGGAAACTGGTCTGGAGTTATTGCCTCTCTGATTAGTATTTTGTTTTTAAAATGTATCTAATGCATGCTTCTCAGGCCTCAGGGAGTCACAAGGGGAGAATGCACCTGCACCAAAACTGAGTTTCCCACCATCCAGACACTTAGGGCTTCTCTTGTTTATGAGGTAAAATTGAGCACCTAGTTCAGTCTACAGACATAGGGAATTGCATCTTACCCTGTGGTAAGCATTTACTTCAAGGTGGGCTAGGAAGAACCATGCACAACAACACTGGCAAACTAAGTTGCAAACTTAAGCAACATCTTTTAACCTCAGTTTTAGCGGAAACGTCCCTGGGCAAAGCGTGCCAAGGAAAAATGTAGGTACTGTAGCGCAACTTGTGGAAACCCATGAGATCGAATACTATTACAGTGATCGATGTCTCGAAGGACTCGAAGAGTAAAATAGGGTCTCCCACTGGGATTCCTGATTTGTATTCCGTTTCCTCTCTAGAAGGTAAAACTGGGTTCGTTTTTCCCTGTGATCTGGCAGATCCCTAGGTCCAAAAGTCAGCATAGGCTTGGTTTCGCGTTTTCGAGACCAAAAGTTAATGTATTACCAGAAAATGGAGAATGCTAGCTGTTAAAGCCAACAACGCGACCACAGAATAGCCAAAAGCAGGACTGTCTCCAAAATGTGAGGCCCCAACGCGTGAAACAAATGTGTCTAGTGACTTAGTTAGATTAGCCAGGAGTCTGGTGCAAACCACTCTACCAGCCAAAGTTCAACTTTTTGGTGTAAAAATAATCACCATACTCAGCGGATCTAAGTTCCTGAAAAACGAAGAGGTTCGGGTGCCAATTTTCCATCTGTCCTGGCCTGCCTCCAAGTTCAGACTACCGCGGCTCCACTAGACGTGTCTCTGAGGTAAAGCGCCTTGCATGCTCGTGTGGGCGCGCCAGGCCCGAGCCCACAGCACGAGAAGCTGCAAGCCTCCGCCCAGGTCCTGGCAGACCCAGCCCAGATCCGCCTCCACCCTCGGGGCATTGCCCAATAGGTGTTTCACGGCATGCCGTTCTCGGGACAGCCGCTGTGGCCAGTGCCGGGCATGAGGTGGGACAGGTAGGGCGAGCAGCCGAAAGCTGAGCGACCCGAGAAGAGCGCGAACGACGAGGAACATGTCCGCCGAAGCTGAGCCCCCTCCGGCGCACTCCCGCCTGGCGCAGTGCCTCTCTGCCCTGTCTTACGGACTCTGCTCTTTCCTCATCGTGCTGGTTAACAAGGTGGTGCTAACTTCGTACAGGTGAGGAGAAAGGGCGGCGCACACCTAATGATGAGTGGGCTGTAGGCCAAGGGGACGCCGTATGCGCTTCCTGGTCCTGGACAACACATAGGTATGTGGTTTAGTGACCATTTTGCGTGTCTGAATAGTTCTAATCCTGGCTTGCGCACCTGACAAGCCGTGCGACCGTGGGCAAAGCAACTCGTGTCCCATTGCTTTATTTCACTTACCTGCCTAAAGCACACAGCAGCACGTCTAAAACAACTGCCCACCAATATTGACTCTCCATAAAATCTTCAAGTGAACAATGTCATATTTTATTGTTTTGACAGATATACAAAATAGCTATAACAACATAAAGTTTACAAAACGGTTAATTTCAGAATCGTATCATTAGAGAACACGACAACTTTTTAATATATTAACAGAATAACATAATTTTAATTCTTTCATCATTAAAACCCTCTTTGTATTTGTATTAACAATTATTAATAATCATTAATCTGCTTAAACATTCGTAGTCCCTCCAACAGGGCGAGGGAACACACACCCATAAAAAAGAGCAGGAGTGATATCAGCCCCTCCTAAATCCACACGGATGCGCCTTGTAATGGGCTATGCCACGAATTGCTATCTCACACTTGAAGTTTTATACAGCGTGGACCACATCCGGGTGACAGAGGGGACGCTTTACAGTTGACAGAATCATACACACATTACAGGAAAAGCACGCATAGTTATGATTCGATGGTACAAGATTACATGGCTTGCGTGTACATAAGAGTCAGTTTTTACAAAATTATGTCTTTGCTTTTAGTTCATAGAATGATGGCGAACGTAACTTCTGAGTCAGTTGGAAGACTTCGTCCGATCGATATGTTTTTTTCATACCCCTTTTAAATGCGAAGTTTGAAGGGGGCGGGGGAGGGCGGCTTTGGGATGGCATCTTTAGCTTCTTGGGAAGTTTAATCCATATTCTCAGTGCTGCCTTGTTTTATTCTTGTTGAATTTAAGACATTATGGTTCTGTTCATCCCTAGGACGTAGGAGTTTCCTGTGATAAGTATGACGTGGAGTGCCCTCGTCAGTGCCCAGTATAATATTTCAAGCAAGCTGTCCCGAGTATGCGGTGCTTCTCTGCTGGTAGCCAATTTAGAGAGTGCAGGACAGGTAAAATGTGTTCTGTTCTCTTTGTGTTTGTGACAAGTCTTACACCTGAGTGGTCCAGTCTGGAGATCTCTAGGAGTTGCACTAATATAATTATTTCTCCCAGTTATTTCCCTTCCTGCACAAAAACAATCCTGCCTGTAACGAAGGCTTCTTTGCACCATGGCGTAAGGGTGCCTGCGTTGGCACTAGGCAGCACACGCCAGCGCAAGCAGAGAGCAGGAATGCGTCTTATCTTAGTAGATATAGCACATTCCTGCTTTCTCCCTGTCACGCAGTGCAGCGCAGCACAGCGCAGCAAGTTGTCTTGAGGTGTTGCGTGACTTTTTCATAAATCATGTGCCCTAGTATCTGATCATGATCTATTAACAATTCTCCTTGTTACACCTCTGTTGGGATGTCGTACCATTTTGATGCATTCCCAGGTTTGCAAGTGTTTGTAAATCTGGGATTGCGCCAACATCTATAAGTGGATGCATGCGAACACCCATGCTCCACCGATGGAACGCCTTCCTAACGCAAGGAAGCAATTTACACAACCATGCGTTACTCTGGATTTACTAAGCCAAGCAGAGCCACTGAAGGTGGCTTTGCATGGCTTAATAAATCTCACTTAAGCCATGGTGTCATCCTTGTGTGACGCAAGAACAATGCAAGGGCTTAGTAAATCTAGCCCTATGTATTTTTCAGGTTGCAAATGGTGCACAATTGCCAATGCACACGTTTGGTGGTGTTAGTTTGGTGTCCTTGTAGTGAGCGACAGTTATCTAAAATACACTCAGGAAATTGCCTTTACCAACAATGGTTGGTTTTATTCCTAATAGGCTTGAGTCCAGAATCAAATTGTGGACAACAGGATCGTTGTTGTTAAGGGATAGAAGAAGGATTTACGTTTTATCTAGGTTGCGTTTTAGGAAGTGTTTGGATAACCATGATTGAGTTAGTTTGAGACCATTTCTCAGAATCGGGGTAAGGCGGTGTCTTGGTCATTTGTTTCATCACACGCACTTTGTCGACCCCTTATTGTGTGTTACAACCGGTTACTCCTACTCAATCACTCTGTGAGGATTTGGCAGTCTATTATGAGACTAAGATCAAAAATATTGTTATAACTTTCACTTCCCAATCAAATATGTCCTATCTAACACTGGATATTGGATCTGATTCTCTAAATGCATGTTCTTCACCAGTTTTGTGAGATGACTTTGGTCAGCTATCCGTAAGTGAGTTTCCCAATATTGCCACCTCTATTACATCTGGGTCGCCACTGGAGTCACTTCCCCCTAGGATATGGAAAATGTTATCTGATTTTATGTCAACCTTATGCAATCAGTCTCTGGAGACGACCACTGTGCCCTCTGAGTGAAAAAAAGTCACTAGTACTTCTTCTTTTGAAAAAGTCTGCTGCAGATCTGTTAGTGCTTAGTAACTATAGACCGATTTCTCTTTTACCCTTCCTTTGCGAAATTCTGGAGAATTTGTGAATTGAAGACTCTCTGGATTTTTTGAGGAGCATACCTTACTGGACGAGGCGCAGTTTGGGTTCCATCCTCTTTATGGGCCTTGGTCACAGCATTGGATGATCTGCGTATGGCGGAGGATAAGGGTCATCAGGTAGTCTTAGTACTACTGGACCTGTCCACCACATTTGACACCATCAGTCATGCCATCATGATTGCTAGACTGGCTGAGATAGGGGTTAAGGGAAGACCTCTGCAGTTGATAGTTTCTTTTCTGGAAGGAAGGATGCAAGCAATCCACCTACCCCATTTTGCCCCTCCTTTAGAGCAGTATAGCAGATAGTTCCTCGGGGCTCCTCCTTAAGCCCCACTCTATTTAATAATGTATGTAGACCACAGGCTAAATTAATTAGATCTCATTGCATACATTTTGTGAACTATGCTGATGGTACACAATTAATGTTTAAAATTTGTTTTTTTAAAGAATCTTTTTATTAAACCAATGTCAGATACAGTATACAGCACATTTTCGGCATCGTTTGGAAATACATACATTGAGTATAGACAGTACTATGATCTCATATTTTGACAGTTATTCCGGATCTTACCATCTTGACCCCACAGATCACCAACAGCCCCCATCCCCCCTACCGTCTAAGGTGATGCACCAGTCCCCCCCCACAGACCCCGATATGTCTCCCATTGGTGCCATATTTTCTCCCATTTGCGTGGGCAGCCCCATCTCTCATACACAACCTTTTCTGCGGCACTGCACCAGTCTACATCAGCTTTCCACTGATCCACCTTCGGAGGAAGGGCGGCCCCCCATGCCCTGGCAACGTTCCTCTTGGCCACCATGGCCGCCACCATTAGCCATAGTTTCTGATATCTAGGCCATGTCTGCTCCCGGTGACACATAATATATGCCATCTAGCGTCAACTGGGATTTCCTGTCCCAGAATGTCCGACATTACCCGTACCACCTTCCCCCAATACTGTTGTATAGCCGGACACTCCCAAATAATATGGAAGAAGGTACCTTTTTGGTTGCAGCCTCGTAGGCAACGATCTGTATGGGTGCGCCCTAACTTATGCATAGCTGTGGTCGTGGAGTATGATCTATGGAGAATCCGTAGTTGTATTAGCCTAAATCTCGCCCTTATTGCAACTTCTCTTGGACTTTGTATAGCCTCCGCCCAGTCATCGTCTTCCAGTAAGCCAATGTCAGCCTCCCAGGCCTCACGCAACTTTATCAGGGGATCAGGAGAGTTATTAATAATCTTTCTATATGTGCAGGAGAGTGCTTTTTCCGGTATTGGGTCTAATAGGAATCGGTCCTCCAGTGGGCTGTACTCAGGAATACGCTCCCCTTCTCGTATGTGCCAACAAAGCGTGTGTCCCATCTGCATATATTTATATCTTTCAGAGTCAGCTAGTTGATACTCCTTCTGTAGGTCTTCAAACGATATTATAGCCAGCCCGCTCCATATATCACCTAGGTGGGCAATATCTAGTAGCCTCCATTTGTTAAAGCCCTGCAAACTTCCCACCTCATTCAACAAGTCACTATCCCATAGTGGGGTCCGTTCCGTCAACCTATTGTCCCACCCGAGGAACCTATTCGCACTCTTGCATGCTTGTAGAACTGTCTTTGTGTGTGGGGGCATACACTTCCCAAACTTTCCCCTATACAATGCTCCTGGATATCCTCTTAACCCCATCAGTAGGTGGTCGACCCAGTATAACGAGTCATTCCTATCAGTAAAAATCAAAATCCAGTCATTAATATTTATTATTAACTGTGATGCCCAATAGTATTTTTTGAGGTCAGGTATCGCAAGGCCCCCCTCGTATACTCCTCTCTGGAGTTTGACGAGTGCTATTCTAGCCCCACCTCCGTCCCACAACAGTTTCCGCACTTCACTGTCCACTTCTCTGAAAAACCTGTCTGACACTGCGTACGGGGTATTTTGGAGAACATATATCATCCTTGGTAGTGACATCATCTTGAACAGCACCACTCTTCCCATCAGGGAGATCGGCAACGTCCTCCAATGAACAACATCCCTACGTAGACGCTCCAGCTGTGGGGCCAGGTTTCCTTCCATGAAATCAGCCTCCGTTTTAGCAATACTGATGCCTAAGTACTTAAAAAAGTCCTTAAACTGGAGCCACGTCCTCGCAGGGAGGATGGGCCTTGGCCCATCCGAGAGCATGTACACTAAGGATTTATCCCAGTTAATTTGGTACCCTGAGTATCCTCCAAAGAGGTGAAAAATTTGCAATAATCGGCTAATAGTAAACCGGGACCTCGTCACATACAATAGGATATCATCCGCTTATAAAGATATACGCTCTTCCCACTGTCCTCCCCCAGCGATTCCAGACACCACTGGATCCCCCCTTACCAACGCAGCGAGCGGCTCCAACGCCAGGGCAAATAACATGGGAGACAGTGGGCACCCTTGTCTCGTTCCGCTGTGTAGGGCGAAAGAACGGGAGACCGAGCCATTCACCTATACCCTGGCCAGTGGACACCTATATAGCAGCTTAACCCACGATTGGAACCGGGGCCCAAACCCGAATCTCTCCAGCACTGCAATTAGATAGTGCCATTCGATGCTGTCGAACGCCATTCGTGCGTCCAATGACAGCTGCACCGCTTCCTCCTCCAGTCGGGATTTAGTCAAGTGCATCACGCCATATAGGCGTTGAAGGTTCAACCTGGTACTCCAGTGCGGCATGAATCCCGATTGGTCGGGGTGTATGAGTGACGTAATCCCCCCAGCAAGACGAGTCGCCAGAACCTTCGCCAGGATTTTAACTTCTATATTTAATAAGGATATGGGCCTGTAAGAGCTGCACTGGTCCGGGGGCTTACCCGCCTTGGGTATAACCACTATAGTGGCCGTACGCTGATCCAATGGTAAACAACCCCATTCTCTGGCTTCATCAAACATTGCCAAGAGGTGCGGCGCCAACACGCTCGCAGTACCTCTAAACAATTCAGCTGGCAGGCCGCTCGGCCCCGGTGCCTTCCCCGCCTGCAGTTCCTGGATGGCCCGAACTATCTCCTCAGTTGTTATGTCTTTCTCCATACCATCTCTGTCCTCCTCAGACAGTGTGGGGAGCCGGAAATCCACCAATAATTCCCGACAGTCTGTCTCCGTTCTGGTGGGCTAGAAGAATAAACCCCTTCATAGTAACCTGCAAAGGCCTTCGCTATCCCAGCACCAGCATTGTGTATTGTCCCTTGGGGATCATATATTTCTGCCACCCAGCTTCGTTCCCTGTCCCTTCTTTCTAGCCATGCGATCATTTTATTAGCCTTATTTCCCAAGTCATATATCCTTCTTTGTGTTGCTAAGGCCGCTGACCTTGCGGCATTATCCGCGAGGTCCTTCATTTCCTGTCTTTTAAGGTCAAGGCGATGTACGAGCAGCGGATCCGCCAGCTCCCCAGCCAATACCCTAGCTTCCAGTGATACCACTTCTTCCTCTAATTTGTCGAACTGGATCCGTTTTTCTTTTTTGCGGCCCCCCAAGAGGGCCTGGATATGCCCCCGTATTACTGGCTTAAATGTTTCCAATAGGGTACACGCCGATTCCACCGATCCCTCATTCTCTTGAAAGTAGAGTTGTGCCCCTTCTCTTATTTGGCTAACCAATTCCTTATCTTTGAAGACCCACGGGCTTATTCTGGGCGGTAGTACGTTGGTCTTTGTCAGGCCCTGCAAGATCACCTCTACTGGCGAGTGGTCTGATATTCCCCGTGGTCCGATACGAGCATTACGAAACCATCCCTCACTTCCCCCTTGTGGTAACACATGGTCAATACAAGAATAGCTGCCATGGGCTGCGGAATAAAAGTTGTATTGTAGCTCTCGGGGATTGTGAAAACGCCACAAGTCTGTCAAACCCACGGCCTCTACGAATGCTTGGAGTGGCTCCACCCCCCGTCCCCTGTCTCTCTCTGGGTCCATGGTGGAGTTCATGTCACCCCCTAATATCAAGATCCCTGGTGAGAGGTCCACCAATAGTGCTCCCACCGCCGATAGTGCCCCCGTGTGCATAGCTGGGGGTATGTAGCATAAGACAATATTCAGAGTCTTGCCCTCCCATGTCCCCGTAAGGGCTACATATCGTCCTAGCAGATCATGCCAGACCTTTTTCACCACTAGGGGGAGAGCAGTTGTAAGCACTATCCCTACTCCCCTCGATCCTGAAGTATAACCCAAGTGTGCGACTAACTTGTATCCATATCTATCTAATGCTTTATACCTATTGCCCTTCATGTGCGTTTCTTGAATCAGTACCAGGTCTGGAGCATGTCTATGCAAATAATGCAAAACTATTGTATGTTTAATTCGATTGCCCAGGCCATTCACATTCCAGGACAGTACTCTAATGTTACTATCGCGCTTATCTTCCCCCCGACTCTGCATTTTTGCTCCTTGATCCTCCATTCGGGGTATAGCCTCTTCCCCAGTACCATGCCGGGGTCAAATGTGTCGCCAGTTCTCCTGGAGTCTGCACTAATACAATAATCTGACATCTGAACAAAGAATGAAAAGCATTCCTAAAATAACAGTACCAAAAACAATGCATTCCCAAACTATATCTGTCCCCCCCTCTCTGCTACCCTGCTGGCGGGTTAAACAACCTCCCACCACCCCAACTCGCAGAGTGCCTGTCGCCCCTGAACTAGAGAATTAAGCGGGGGTTGGCAGAAGCCAAGCAACCTCGGGCCCCGCCCCCGACACACACCCCATAGCCCCGAACTCAACACCATATCCGCCAACTTTACATTGTACCAATATTAGAATGTCTCTTCTAGTGGGTGAAGTCTTGGTCACAAAATTCCATCTCCCCCCACCCATCATGCGTGTGAAGTCCAGTCTTACACATACAGTTACTATCTCCCTCTGTGGACAGTGCCGTTTTGGTTTATCCCCTGCTTCTCAGGCCCATCTTAATCCGATGTATGAGTCCCCTCTGTCGCAGATCCACTCGACTTGTCATTCTGCTGTCGTCTCCTCCCATCCTTCTGGGAATTGTGTCCCACTATGCGCCAACCCTCCAGCCACTCCCAGGCCTCCTCTGCCGTACTAAAGTACCGAGTTTTCCCTTCAGCTACCACTCTTAGCTGTGCAGGGTACAGCATCGAGTACTTGATCTCCTTACTACGCAGCTCTCTTTTGCCGCTCTCGAACGTTCGCCTCAGTTTCTGGACCTGTAACGTAAACTCCGTAAAAAAACGAATCACTGCATTTTCGTGATGTAGGTCTCTATTCGTGTGTGCAGCCTGCAGGATGGCATCCCTATCCCTGAAGTTGAGAATCCGCGCAATAATTGTCCTGGGCGAGGCCCCCGGCTTGGGCCTAGGTATAGGCGCTCTGTGCGCGCGCTCTATGATGAAGTAATTGGAGAGTCATTTGGTCTTTAGATGGTTAAGGATGAGATCCCCACCACTCTAATATTGTTCCTCCGTGCCCGCCCTTCTTGGTCCTCCAGTTTGGTGGCCATAATCTCCTGCTGCTTTGTGAGGGCTAAGACCTTCTCTTCTAGACTTTTCGAACTTATCTGCAAGTGCGTCAACTCCGTCTCAGTAGCAGCAACTTTGTCTGCCATTTTATGAAGGTCTGCCTGTAGCAAGTTTACATCCACCGTCACTGCATTCAACTTGGGCTCGATCGTGCCTTTCAGGTCTGTGTTGGCCGCCATTATTGCGCTTAAGGAGGGTTCTGCGGTCTCCTCCGGCCCATGTTCCTGGGCCGTTGTCGTTGACTTCGGGACCGCGTATTTGTCCATCTTGTTGGTCTGCGTCCCACCTTGTCCCTTGGGCTTTATCCGTAGATATACGATATAGGGCGCAGCGTTCACTCTCTCACCGGCTATACTGGCGCACCGGCAATTTTTTCCCCCTCTGCGGCGCCTCTCAGGTGCCGTACCACGCCTTCCAATTCCGTCGCTGTGGACAGTGGTTCACCCCGGCCTTCCCCGCACCGTCTTTTCCATCCGGTGGCAGTGACCCCTCCTGTGATGCAGCTGGAGGTTTGTTAAAATCGGCACCCTTTCCTCCAGAGATCACACCAGCGACCTAGCCTCACTCCTGGGGCCCACCACCACCCTGGCAGCTGTTCAATCGCGGGGGCTGGAAGCCGCCTACACTTGAGGCCCAACTACTACCAATCTCCCTGGCTCCCTGGCAGTGTTAGAATCC
Source organism: Calotriton arnoldi (assembly GCA_963921515.1). Taxonomy (NCBI): domain Eukaryota; kingdom Metazoa; phylum Chordata; class Amphibia; order Caudata; family Salamandridae; genus Calotriton; species Calotriton arnoldi. Next base: position 544,649 of record CAWUFW010011798.1, read on the forward strand.
CTCTGCTGTTCTCTCCGGCTCATCTACTGAATGCGCCGCTATTTGCACTGTCGCAGCTCACCCCTCCTGCTCAGGGATGTCCTCTGTGGCGTGCTGCTGCTAACTCAACCCAGTCTTGCAGGTGCGCCACGAACGCCGGCCTCCACACCCTGGGTTTACTGCGCCGGTCCCGGATATCAAGCGCTGGGTGTAGGAGGGAGGGGGGGGCCGCGGCCTCACTTCAGCTGTCCGCGACAGCGGCTCACTTGTTGCCCGCCCCCGCCGCACACCACAGGCGCTCCGCAGCCGCCACCAGCCGCCTCTCTGTTCCTCCCCAAGGTTGGCTACGTAGATGCGCGTTACCCATGGCCTCCCGCTCCTCGGTCGCCGTGCCCACTCAATCCCTGACTTGCACGGGTGACGTGGGGCTCGAAGCACGCCCCCGCACCTCTCCGTTATTTCGTCGGGTCGATGGGCCGATTGAACGGATGCTTGAACGGATATTCGGGGTGAATCCGGGATCGGGAGCCGGAGCTCCTCTAAAGAGCCGCCATCTTGCTCGGCTCCTAAGCCACGCCCCCCCACAATTAATGTTAACGCTGGATTGTACTTCTCATTCTCCTAAGGCTGCTTTCCAAGACTGTATGAGTGACATCTCGCAGTGGCTCAGTGCTTATTCTTTTAAATTTAATGGGGATGATACCAAGGTCATGAACGGCTTCTCTGGATCTCTTTTGTGCCCTTCGGCAAGGGTTTCTGGCCACCTGAGCACACTTCAACTCCTTATACTGCACTGACTGTCCGAATATGGATAATGATTTATCTCTTTCTAGTCATGTTAGTAGACTCCTCAATTTGCTTTGGTCTAATAAGGATACTTCACAAAAGTTTACCCCTGTTACTAACTTGCTTTCACCCCCTTGTGGTGCAAATGATTATTATTAGCAGATTGAACTATGGTAATGCTTTATTTTTAGATGCTCCAGGTTATCTTGTTCAGCGCCTGCATTGCAAACAGGTAGCCACAGAAAAACTCTCTCTTTCTGTGCCACGTCACTCTTCTACCCCAGTGACTCTGGATTCCCTTCATTGGCTCCCTTCAGCCAAGCAAATCCAGTTTAAATCACTGGATCTAGTGCACAGAATCTTTCATCATATTGGATCTTTTCCACCTCGACAAAAACGACAGCACTAAATTCCACCTAGATCTCTACGCTCAGTTAACACCAACTTTCTGAAGGTTGCCAAATTTAAGAAAGCGCGGGTTGGTGGCAGAGTGTTCTCTGTGCAAGTGGCCAGTTTTTGGACCAGCATGCCGAGGTGCTTGCTCCACTTCATCAGCAACCTCTATGCTTTCAGGAAAGCCTTGAAAACTTTGCTTTGCAACCTTTAGCTATTTGCTCATGTCTGGACTAGTTTCTAATAGCTAAGCGCCAGGGTGCCTTTTTAGGTAACAGTTTGCACGATATAAAATATAATAATAATAACAACTAATGTTCAGGTATATTTGAGTATTATGAACAAATGGATATGTATGCAATCTTGGATCTCTGATTTTTTCATTTGCTAGTTCAATATATAGTTTTCAAGAGAGTTGGTATCCGAATGGAGGATTTTCTAATAGTCGTTTACCTGACTTATTTTTAGACGCTCTTGGAAAGTTCTGTCTTCTAGAGAGCAGCTTATGATTTTCGTCCTTAAAGGTAAGTTGTGTTAAGTTATGGTATTGATTGACGAGGCTGGGATGGGGTGGTTATCAGAGATGATGGCCAATGTTTTGTGGATAGTTCTAGGGTTTTACTTGAGATTGGTTGAAATAAATCCCATTTAGTCGTGAATTTTCCTTGAAGGCCTTAGTTTGATATAGTGTCATGAGAAACTAGAATACCGTTTCTGTCACTTGTTATCTTTTAACAGAAAAAATTGGCAAATTGTCCGTGTTTGTTTTTGTAGGTCTTCTGGATGGTAGGTTAGTGAGGTTTAAAGATTTTTTTAACCATGTCTAGGAGTTTTTTCGTCTATTCTTTCCTGCATTCAGTATTTCTTGGTAACAGCCAATTTTCGCCTTCTGGATGCCTTTCTTATATGTCATTTTTGCTGATCTCAAGGCATCTAAATTTGAGGAGAATTGTTTTATCTTAAGATCCCTGCCAGTTTTCTCACATTTATTCTCTCCATATTTGGATCTTTAGAGAACCATGGAGCTAATTTTTCTTTTTCTTTCATTTGAGAACCATGGGTGCTATTTCATCAAGAACTGAGTCTGCAAGATTGGTTAGACAGTATAGGGCCAGATGTACGAAAGAATTGCGAACCGTAGACTAGTCAAAAACTGGGTTGCAACCACAAAAATGTGTGTTTGAAATGTATTAAAGTCTATTTTAGGATAAATAGCCTCAAAACCTGCATTTTGTATTCACAAATTGCCATGAAGTTCAACCACATGGAAATTGAGTGCAAAATGTAAAATTTTTAATACTATTTTTGTTAGACTGAACAACTTATTATAATGTTTGGATTTTAAAATGAATACATTTTGTTGTACAACATTGAAAAAATAGATGACAGAACATGTAATTTTAAGTAACATTGATTTTTCAAAAAAGAATGCAGAGTAGAATGAAAATAGTGTTATGGGTTTTAATCACATTAAGAAATATTCACATTGATACATTTTTTCTTCTTCTAAATAGTAAAGCACTCTTCATAATATACTCCCCCAAATTATCTTTTTCAAATTTATTTCAGCAGATGTTTTTGTGATTAATTAACAATGTATTATAATGGCAGCTGTTGGAGTGTGTCCTAACGATTTAGTATACATTTCTTTTAAAATATATTCTTTTAAATCTTGAAACATCTAATGAAAAGAAAAACGAATAAAAGGAAAACATTTTAAGCTTATAACATACATAATACTTCAGTAATAATCATACTGTCAACATGTTATAATAAAACAACACAAGAAAAGTGAAACATATATATTTTTTAATAAAAATAATTTTTGTTGTTGTTAATTTGCCGTAGTCATAAATGTAAAAGATATCAGTGCCAGCCCTGGCATGTTATTAAACCATGGTCCCTCACCGGGAAGGATAAGGGAGAAGCAATAAATATAGACATACAATGAGATCTATATTGTGTTGTCCAGCCGGACAAGAATATTTTAATATTTGGATTAAGACAAAACAGTAAAGTGGAAGCACAAACTCTGTTACAATAAGAACACACAAAGGAAAGGGGGGGCTCAGGCATAGCTCATTCCTTGAAAAGAAATAAACAAATTGGCAAGCACGAATGAAAAAAAACACAGTAGCACATTACAGTGTTAGATATGATTGTTTCAAGGTGTAAAGGAGTCGACGACATTTCGATCCCAAACTTGGGATAACGGGATCATCATCAGGACATACAGTTACATGCCTGAGATGGATGCCAACTGCAGGGAAGGGTTAGTCCCGCAGTGGAACTGGAGACACAAGGAGGCAATTGGGGAATGCGCACATAATCAAAGGATCAGTCCGGTAACCCGTGGGTATTTATTCTGATGAAGCGGTCGGAGAGTCTGCCTGGGCGGTGAGGATCGCATCTCGGTGCTTGGATTTGAGGAGACAAAGTGCGCGTCCGGAAGCCTGTGTTGAACACAGGCTTCCGGACGCGCACGTCGTCTCCTCAAATCCAAGCACCGAGGTGCGATCCTCGCCGCCTGTTGAACACAGGCTTCTGGACGCGCACGTCGTCTCCTCCTGAAAAAGCCCAACCTCCCCATACAATATATATAAGTCACCCTTAAGGAAGGCCTATCGAGCTCTAATGCAGGGTGCTGTATATTGCTAGGACATATACTTTCATATGCTCTAACAGTAACAGACCCACATTTTCATTTTTACTGTGGAAAGGCTTGTGGCTCCATTGGCAAATACAGAGTTACAGGCTAACATCTCAGTCCTACTAGCTTCTGCATGTAGGGTGACCAACCGTCCGTAAATTTCACGGACTGCCCGTAATTTGGGCCTCTTGTCCGTTGTCCGTCAAGAGTTCTTTCACGGACGCCTTTTGTCCGTAATTCCAGACATTCCAGCGAGCTGCCCCCTGCAAGCAGCCTGAGTGTTCTGTAACTCTCACTGCAGGGGCAGCTCGCACTCCTGCTGTGATAAGTGGCCTGCAGCAGCCCCTCCCCGACCTGGCACAGATTGCTATCAGCTCATTATCATTCTGTATGTCGGCCTAATTATCACATACAGAATGATAATGGGCCAGTGACAGCATTTGCTGGGCCTCCTCCTACACTCACTGCTCTTTGCAGGGATCGATCATGTGCAGCAGTATTGCTCAATGGGTGTCACCAGCTACCACTGCGATACCACTTTCATTTTAAGGGGTCCATTAATGGCTTCTGTAAATCAGGGGACAGTGAAGCTTTATATACTCCTGTTTATGCTGTACCCCCTACAGGCCCGGTTTAGTTAGTCCTTGAGGAGTGTAGTGGAACTACTGCTCAGCGGACGACCGGCAGAGCAGAGGTATGGATGAAAACTGAAAGCGTTACCGTGGATTTTGCCACAAAAGCATTTTTAGAAGACAGTGCGGTCGTAATGCTGATAGATCTCAGAATGCACACTATACCATGGAAAACAGGCTATGATCTACTGTGATAAGTATTCAAATGCAAATAAAAAGGAACTCTTTCAGGCTGATGAGGGCTTTCCTGTTTGTTATTAAATGTCCTGCTTTTTATATCCGCTGTGTTGTTGGGCACTACTGCTTAGGGAACAGCCTTGGGCTGCAGAAACAGGACTCCTGAGGCCACACACATTGACTTTTGCACAGATTCGATACTGGGTGAGAACACAGTCCTTATAAGTGGATAACGGGAATGACAATCAGTTCCATAACAATAAACAACTGTTATTTGTCAAGAACGCCAAGAGGCAGCCTCGAGGGTGAGCGCGCAGTACACAAATAAAGGTAATATTGTGTTAACAATATATAAAAGACAACGATAACTATCCGGTGCCTGTGATGGCAGAATTAACCCTCTCAGCTATCATTTGCAAGTGATTTTATCATTTAATCATTTGTTAAGTAAGAACTTCACAGTTCTCATTTTTCGGCAGAAACAAAACAAGTTGCAACCACTCCAAAATGCAGCCACTCACATAATTTCTTCCAGTAAGCAACAGCTATTATTAAAGGAACACACACAATTAAATCACTCTGTATGGTACACATTGCCATCTGGGCTCAATTGTTTCCTTTTTTCCACGTTTTAAAATGTATAAACCTAGAAAGCACTGCAGACCGCAAGAAACATGTTGCCCTGTGTGTGAAGATTCAGACCAACTAGGCAGAGTGGACATACATTTTCATTTTCTCTGGCCTGGAATGGAATGCCTTTCTGCTGCCTATTAGGGATCTTGAAGTTCTGACTGTTGAAAGGTAGGCTCAAAAGCCAGCACTTTGAGCAAGCTTGTCACCTTACTTAATTCTTGTAATACACTGCACCTGTTTAATATCGCTGGTCAAGAAATCATGAGGTCAGTCTCTGAAGTAAGTGCGCTTTATAAGAATCCATTGAGTGACACGTTGCGAAAAGAATAAATAAACTCTAAAAAGGTAGAAAAAATATTCCTGGCTCAGGTAATAATCTTTAAAGCTCATGCTGAAAACCAAGAAAACTTGAGACAGAACAAAGTGATACCGGCAACTGGATCAAAAACATGACCCCAGCTACCCACAAGTGCTTGCCATCTCACTACCGTCTTATAAAAGTGCCACTTATGGATAGCAAGTTTTCAATCTGCTGCAGATGTAACCATCTCTGTGGTATTGTTAGAGTAAAATATTTAGAAAGGTAATTAGGCGTAAGACCATGCAGTGCTTTCCATACAATGCATAGTACCATCATCTTAGTCTGCGACGTCACTAATAGCAAAGACAAAGGCAGTGGCGGCTGGTGACATTTGAAAGTGGTAGCCTTAAACAAACAGGTTCAACAAAATTTGCTTTTGTTAACCGGATTAATGATATGGTGTTATATAGCTTGCACCACATATGGAATTGTGTCATGAGCTTTGCGCAATATAGCTTCTATTACCCCACCGATAGTCATTTTATGATCCATGAAAGGGTGAAAGGCTGAAAGGCACCAGCAAAGTGTCTGAAGTATTACTTGCTGGCTATGATGTAAATCAGTGCAGCATGTGCTCAGCTATCTTACCGAATAGAAGTAACACTGTAGAATGTTTATGTTGGTATGCGTAATGGGAAGCTAGAGTACTCACTGCCTTGTTTCCTTAATTATGTTGCTTTTACTTATTTTACTCTTCTATATATTTTGATGTTGTTGTTGCCTACCATTCTGTTGCCTTCCTTTGTGTGGCTACATAAAGAAGACAGACTAACATAAGGAATGATGTAAGGTAGTCTATCCCACAGTGCATCTAGCGTATCCCACTAGCAAAAGGTGTGTAAAGGCCTCACGTACAAGGCATTTGTGCGATTCACAAAATTGAATGCGTGTGTGGAGTAAGGGAGTTGTGAACAGAGAATTTTAAGGATAATGTGGATCAATTATGTCACTGTAGGAATGGTTCTGTAGGTTTGTCGGACAGTTCTCTGGATAGTTCTTTGCATGTACAAGAGTTAGTGTGCGTTTGTTGTATACAGAGTATTTTAGAATGATCTGGAGAATTCACTTACCGTAATGTTCTGGATCTGAGATTTGAGATTGCAGAAGGCTGGGGGTGCAGTGAAGGAGAGAGCACAGGGAGGAGGGAATTGCAGGACTAAAGCACTGGAGTCGAAGGATACCACAGGAGATTGATGGTCCAGAGAGAGAGAGCATCAGGAGGAGAGGGAGCATACAAGCAATGCAAAGGTGTCAAACGATACCACAGGAGACTTCTAGCACACAAACAATGTGCTGGAACAGAGGGAACACAGGCAGAACAAGGGGTTGACTGTCTGGGAACTAGGTGGAGATTAGGGAGAGCGCAAACACAGTAGGACCTGGCAGGAGGGAAGATAGAGGCTGGGGCTCAAGAGGAGCCAGAGCAGAGAGAGACGGGCAGATTAAGATTAAGATTAAAGCCTCCTAGCGAGGCTGGTGTGAGGGGCTGGGGAGCGGGAGCGAAGAGGGCTACTCCCGCGCTCCCCCGCCTTTTAAGGGTCTCCTTGCCAGGCCGGTTCTAACCGGCCTGGCACTGTCCACTTGCGTGACCCGGAAGTGATTACGATCACTTCCGGGGCATGCCCGGGACCGGGGACCAATGGCTCGAGAGCGCGCCTGTCGCGTCACCAAAGTGCGCGACAGGCTTGCCTCGGTGATTGCCGGAGGGGGCCGGACGCCATACTTTTGGCGTGGCCGATGCCGGCCCCGCCGTTCTCATCTCTTTATTGATGCAGTAACTACACTTTCACAATTGCTTTATTAACCTTCTTGCTTTCTCAAATAGTCTTGAAAGGGCACCATTTTCCCACTCTTGTTTCAAACTTTTCTCGGGAGAGAAAAGCCCCCTAATGACGTTCAGGCTCACTCGCTGCGCTCGCCACTGGGCACTCATCACAAACTTTTACCCCACACCACTTTCAAATGTCACCAGCCGCCACTGCTCCTGCCAGAGCCCAGGGCATGGCAAACTGTTTTTGTTTATGGGCTCCTGTCACCTCACCAGGGGCCAAGCTCTGGGGGGTGGAGGTTTCATTTTGGCTCATGTTACCCAGGTGAATCCAATATGCAAACGCCGCTATATAAGTTTCAATCCGGCACACAACAGATGCAGTGCAAGGTTCTCTCAACCTAATATGAACTTATTTTGACTTGTACTTATGTAGGTTGTCTATTTACTTATGTAATATTGCGCGACCTCCTCTAATGTGTCTGTAACATGTACCTTTTGTCCCAAATTTTTGTCCTGAATTCTGACCTTCTGTCCTGAATTTTTGTCCTGAATTTTGACCCTTTGTCCTGAATTTTTACACTCACTGTCCTGAATTTGCACCCATGCCAGTTGGTCACCCTATCTGCATGGGAACTAAATTTGGTACTTCTAGGTATCAAATTAATCGTGGCATCAAACTTGACTTGATGTCCAATTCGGATTTAATGTCACTTTTAAGAAAACGCAACTTTTAGAAAATTGTCACTGTTTTGCCCAGTTAATCTGGTGGTTATTCACAGATGCTGACCACGAAACTGCCTTCTTCCCTCCTGGGTGGGAGTGTAAACAACTCCCAAATATAGGGACAATAGACGTGTGCCGTAGAGGGAGGTGTTACCTCCCCCTCACAGGAAGCCACATAGGGTGTTGCGCAACAGATGTGCCTTTGATGGGCTAATGGCAACCACGCTCGATAGGGACTGCCTGCTCTTTTCTTTAAGTAGACAGGCTGGCGGCGGTAACAGAGAGGGGAAACCAGTTGCCAAACCTTATTTTCTGTGGGCAGGTCGCCACACCTCTAGGTTGGGTTACCAAGATTCCCACACCAAGAAAACGGTTCAGACATCTTGGGAGTGGGTAGAATAGTGAACTCTGGGATAGCTAATATGCAACACATAGCCGGAAGTCATCATAAGGTGGGAGGGAACCTGGTAGCCAATTGGCTAGTGACCACTTCATCCTAAAGGGCAGTTTCTGGACGTAAATATAGCGCCCCTTGTTAGAGTGTGGTTTTTGCCACATAATTTAGCATGGAAATGTGGTATCTGAAATAACAAGACACAAGTCTGAAAATGCAGTAATTGAGTCAGGAGTGACACTATTTATTCAAACAATTTAGACAATAAATGACAAAGACACATCATTAATCAAAAATAACGCCATGCAATCTAGCAAGTTACAAGTGTCAAAGACACATCACAGATCATGAGCAAAAACATGCAATCTAGTAAGTTTAAAATCACGGCAATGAAAAGAAAGAAAGAGAGAGAGAGAGAGAAATTGAACATCAAAGTACAATGAAGCATTACAACCTCAATCAAAAGCTAAGTAAATCGGTTAACCAGGAACACCATTGTCGTGAAAATACACTGTACGAGGTGGTCCACGAATAGGCCGATAAGTAGCCCTTTTATACATTTTTAATGAGGAACCGTTGACTGCAAGATCTAACTTTGGCAGGTGCTTGACCGCAGAACATAACAACAGTTTGAACATTGTGTCAAAAACACTTTGCGTCACCTCTCGGAAGCTTTAAGGCGGAATCTCCTTATATGGTACATAGTGCATAGAAAGGTTATTGTCACTTTTAGCCATGTCGCTGTCTTAGTTTCCAAGGCAAGCAAAACTTCAGATGAGAAGCTGTGGAATGTTACAGTTAGCCCCACCCCTACTCTTACCCCATCTTGTTCTCTAGATGACAGATGCATCCTGTTATTGCTACATCTTCTTGATGTTCAGAAAGATGTGCACACAGAGGACAGTCGCGGAGAGTGGGGGCCTGGTGACTTGTATATCAGAAAAGCAGTGAACTGAGGCTCGTGGCCTCCACAGGAGAGATAAATGTAATCTTTTTAGATAGGCATGAGGCCTATCGTTTCAGTGAATGCTTAAGGCAGTATGGACAATTTAGCACACCCTTACCTATTGACTAACAGAGACATTCAGCACTCTCATGCTTCAGGTGTGGAGAACAATAACTGAGGCACTATATGGTAAAACTGGACCCTGCTTCACCCTGGTCAACCTCAGATCACATCTGGACTGGAGAGAGGACCAAAGAAGGACTGCCCTGATGACCTCTGGACCGGGCAAGAGAGGCTGCACCAACCGCTGGACTGCACTTGCTGCTCCTTGGGCTAGCGCATGGAGGACTGTTAGTTCATTTTGGCGGTGGGTGCCGCTGGGGCTCACGCACAATGAGACAGGACCCAATTCTTGATGTAGCACGTACCTATCAGGTGGTTTCCTCCAGGGACCACCAATTGTAAAGCAAATACTTTGGAACTGTGATAGGTTTATGCCAAAAGTAAATATGTAGAGCCCCGGGGCAAGGAAATCCCAAAATCCGATATTGCGTTTTAGATATAGCAAATCCGATATTGCGTTTTTATATATAGTATTCAGTGTTTTATTCGTTAGCATAAGTGCAAGTGAACACAAGAACAGCTGACACATGTTTCGCCCAAAAGGCCAGCAGGCCAAGGGCTTTTTCAAGTATGGTTGAAAAAATGTGAACATAAATAAAAATAACAATAGCAATACAGAGTAAACCGGTACATAAGTGACAAACATATAGTTGCATATAGTCCAAGATCAGCAGGAGGTCCAAAGCAAATAGAATAACGTGCAGGTATGGCGAAGAAAACTTAGGATAAGATAAGGATGACATAAGGAGGGAAGAAAAGTAAACATATCCAGTTGTGACGGAAGGAAGGCAAAAAAAAGGAGTGGCCCAAGTAGGAAAGTGGGAAGTCAGGTGCAATTGGGGTAGGGGTTGAGAACACTAGTTACTTCATTTAAGCCTTACTGCTTGAAGCCACAGCTATCCAGGATTGAGCTAGAGGTTTTACAAATGAACCTGACGGGACCCAAGACAGTTTTGTGAGTGTATTACAAGGTGATATCGCACAACCACACCATATAATACACAACAATCCTCACACATGGGCTAATCCTTATTCTCTGAACCACTCATTGCCCATGGAGGATAGGCTTCAGACAGAGAACCTCAGGTAAGTGGCCAGCTGGTGGATTGACTAGACCTAAAGCCAGGCAGCCCAGCCCCTGGTCTGTGGAAAAAAACACTGCATCCTCCTGGAGGATTCCTCAGCTGATCTAAGGTTCTGACGAATAGGTGATGTCTTTCCATTGATGGGAGGATTGGCAGCAATAAGACCCTGCAGCAGTGCTGCTAGTGACTTTGACTCACAAGCACCCTGCTCTCTGCTTGTTCATTTGCTGGTGAACTCGGCTGCCTGGAAATGTCACCCCAATCAGATTAGAAGAGTTACTTCAACCATACCTTTTACCTCATCCTTGGAAACTGTGTCGAGCTACATTGTTTAGCTTCATCCTTGACCTCCCAAGCTGTGGCTTGCCAGGGTTCAAGAAAATTATATCTGTTATCCAGCAATCTTTGGTTACACTTGAGAGGTATGTTCTAATCATATTTCAGTGAATTTGCAGCTGCACTTATGCATGATGTGTAACACAGATATGAGGTAGGGATAGAGGCACTATTGCACAAATATCATCATAATTACCTTAACCAGTTTACCTTCTTCAGGCTCATGAAAACAAAACTATGATTCCTCATGAGTTGGCACTGGCGATGTCCAGATTTAGTCACCATAAGTGTCTGAGACTATTTGATCACTGAAGGCAGTGGAGGCTGAACCCAAAGCATACTACAGACACCACAGTAGTGGCCATATGTGGTCCACCAAGTAGCAATGTAAGTGGAACCCAAGGAATACCATAGATACCGTAGTACTAGGTATTTGATGTCCACTCGGGGTGCAGTGAAGATGAAACCCAAGGCATACCACAGGCATCACAGTAGTGGGTTTATGGGGTGACTCAAAAGCAGGGAAAGTGGAATCCAAGAAAAATCAAAGATGCCACAGTAGTGGATCTATGGATTGACCCAGAAGCAGTGGAGGTGGAACCCAAGGAGTCTCACAGATGCCACAGCAGTAGGCCTGTAGCAATCAACAAGGGGTAGTAGAGGTGGACCTCTGTGAAATACCACAGTAGTGGGTCTATGGAGTCCACCCAGGTGCAGCAGAAGCAGAACCCATGGAAGGCCAGATACCACAGTAGTGGGCATTTGGGATCCACCAAGAAGCAGTGGCAGTGAACCCAAATAATACCACAGACACCACAGTAGTAGGTCTATGTCTTCCACCTAGGAGTAGTGGAGGAAGAACCCATGGGAATGTATGTTACTGTGCTGAGTTAGTAGGATTCAATCAGTTATTCTGTGGACTGAAGGTACTGCATTGACATTAGCACAGTGCTCTTCTACACTTTGCAAGTGCCTTACATCTGGTTAAATGAGTTGCTCTTTTTATTTAGCTTACTTGGTAGTTTGTTTTTTATTTAGTGATCTATGTGGGAAGAGTTCTGGTGAATGCAAGAGGGTTGGAGGTGTGTCCTCAACTTGTGTTTAACTTGTAGCTAACCTTTAGCATGGCATGGAGCAGAGAGATGTATGTGGGTTAAAATCACATTTGCATATACCTACCATGATTACATGCCTACCACAATTACCTTTTAAGATTTACATCTTTAGCCAACTAAGTATGTTAAAATGAGACAAAACTCATGGGCACTAACTTAGTGAGTTCACCACCCCAGTGCTGAGCTTTTTTTTTATGTGTGGGGCACTTTGTGATTAAGCCATTATTCCTTTTATCACAAAAAGTATCCAGGTCAAATTTGAGTACCTTTTCCCTACATGTTTTGTTTTAAAATCTAAAGGTACCCCAAGGTTTGTAGATCCCCTTGAAGGAACCCAAAAAGTAGCCAAAATATAGGCAACCTTTTTTTAGGAAAATGGGAAAAAGTTCTGATTAAAAGCATTTTATTTATTTAAAAAGGCCATCAACAAAACGTTGGCTGTGCTAATCATCATCTTTTCAGCCTCCAGGAACAAGAATAGTTGTAAAAAAACCAATTGTTTTTAACACAGATTTTGCATTTTTAGGTCTCGCGTAGGCAGCGCGCATGCGCTGTCTCTCCGAGACATACAGTAATCTGTAGAGCGAGAGTAATCCCGCCTGCTGCTTTCCTGCTTCTTGCAATTGGCTTATTTATGCATCACTGTTATTTCCGGCGTCCCTATTGGTTGCTGGTCCGATGCATCACTTCCGTTTTTATCGGAAGCAGCACCGACCAACTACAGTTTTATTTCGCTGTAGGGCTTTGGCAGTTTCGTTTAGGGACTACTTGTTTTTAATTGCCATGGCGCCCGCTTCATGGGCCGCTACGCGCATATGTTTAATAAGCATGGGCGCCGCGGCGCCCGCTTTCATCATTAGCCCTCCACATAGGCTTTGCCAATCCTTAGCCACCTTGTTGACCTTTCCAATATTTAAAGCCGTGACATGAACATAACAGGCGATGACAGCAGCGAGCGCTTGACATAAATAGCCTATGTTTCCACGACTGACGTGCTAACGTTTGTAGCAATAAATAACAGATGTGTCCTTCTTCGCTTCCTCCTAAATTCGGAGGGCTTCTATAAAAGGACTCATGTACATCAGAATACACACGTATGATGAGCGCTATACATCTCGGAACGGCTATGCAAGATGCCCAAAAACATAAGGGTGCTGTTTACTTTCAAAAAGCCGCAGTTCCTCTTCGCCTTGAAAGTGTTAGTGTACTATCTGTATACAACAGCGATCAGTGAAACTCTCAGGAGGCAGAACTACTGAGAGGGGGAGTTTACTCATCTGCTGTGGATGACAAGGAGGGCAAGTTGCTGAGTACTCCAGCGGGAAAGTGTTAGATACATTATAACACCCACTACCCACCTCCACGAATCCCTCCGATACACCCCTCAATTCCCCGACTCGCGGAGACCGAGCTGTGCCTACCGTGCTGCTGCAGCGGCAACCCAAGTTGCTAGCAAGAGGATGCGGTGGCCTGCGAGGGATGCCGTCCCTGTTCTTCACGACTAGAATTGGACGGCAGAAATCTTCTTCCGAGATGCGGTCCCGTTGGGTAACGGCTGTAAGGATGCAAGCAGGGATTGGGCGCTTTGAGGGAAATGAATGAGTCGTTTTGAGGGGCAACCCGGAAACATAGAAATGCTGTGCCCCTCAACGCAGCTGCAGCAGTCTGACGGGTTTGCAGCGCCGAGCAGGGGTAGGAGGGAATACACTGCTTTTCCAAAGCACATACCGACGACTGCCCCACCCCTCTCGGTCTCCCTGTGAATCATAAATATAATCCCACCGAATAGAGGATACCATTTTCTCAAATCCCAACCTTCTTTTAAAGTATGATAGTGATGTCTTCTGGACGGATTGCACAGTGACGTGTTGAGTTGTGATTTGTGTGCAGATACAAGTTTCCCAACTTTTTTTTAGTAGCAGTTAAGGCAGACCAGGTTAACGGAAGCCAGCGCATCATAGTTTCCCCCTACCTTGCCTCATTTTTGACTGCTGTTTTCAAAGCATTTCTTGTAGACCTTGTTAACACAACAATAAAGTACCTACCTCATGTGGTCAGTATTACAAGTTTGGTCGAGTGTTGTCGTTGGATTTTTTATCTTGATCTTCTGGTGTGATAACCAATATAGTCGATCTTAGCGCCCTCTTACTTAACCCCTCCCCCACCAACCTTTCATGACATTTAGGAAATGAGTTTCAAAGAGCCAGCGCTGCTAGATGCAGCTGTTCATTTACACTCGTTATACTTCTAGGTCAGGCGCGCAACGCCCATTGGGCTTAAAGGGCTTCACTCCCCCTGTCGTGCGTGTCAGCCCAGGCTGAGACAGCTTCCCGGGCTGGCGACCATCTTATTGCAGTCGCACCCGAATACTTCACAGGTCTTTAAAAGACCATTTGCATTCTAACGAGGCTTTGTTGTGTGTTCACACCTTCTTAGAGCTCCTGCAGCTCCACTCTGCCTATTGCTGGAAGACTTAGCCTCCCCCGAAATTTTTATTAGCCCACCCCAAAATTTGGCTCTACTTGCGCCTCTGCACTTGGGTATGTACAACTGTCTGTTTTACACCAGCTGTTTTTTTTTTTTCATGGGTCATTTGGCAACCGGTTGTAAATATCTTTCTATCCCTTCTCTGCTGAGATAGCTCAAGGATTGGACCCTAACTTGTGTGTTCATTACCTGTGATTGTACTGATTGCAACTAGTTGTTGCTAACAAAAGTAATTTGAAATAGCCCTGTTGTCACCAATTTTTATGTTTGGCTGTGTAATTATCAGCTTTAAGAAAGACACACAGTAACTCTTTGTACATGTTTAGGTGCCTGTGCATGTGCCTGCATTGCTAAATGTTTCTTATATTTGTACTGACTATAAGGTTGGTAGCGTAAACTAGTCTTAGCCAATGTATTTTGTTTTTTGTAAGTAGCTGACATTGATGGACAGTTAAATTATTATCAAAGCCATCATT
Organism: Calotriton arnoldi; assembly: GCA_963921515.1. Taxonomy (NCBI): domain Eukaryota; kingdom Metazoa; phylum Chordata; class Amphibia; order Caudata; family Salamandridae; genus Calotriton; species Calotriton arnoldi. The sequence continues at coordinate 559,716 of CAWUFW010011798.1, forward strand.
GTGGGAACACCACTGCCACGTCATTGCTCTGATTGTTTTGGTTGCTTATTCTATGCGTCGCTTTTTGTACATCTCCCATTATTAAACAAAAAGAGCACTTTACAATAATGCAAGCATTTGCAATGCAATAGGTCTCGCATTTTAGATACTTTGACTTATTGGTATTGTAAATGACAATGCCTTGTATTCGTTGCTTCAAAACACAGAAATAAAAGGCATTGTCATTTACAATGCCAATAGTTCAAAATCTCGCAATTGCGAGACCTATTGCATTGCAAATGCTTGTTCTAAGTGGTAGTCGATTTTTCCTGTTTTTGTGGCTTTATGCAAAGGCTTCATGCTGGCAATCCAAGCACAAAAACTGAGCTAGCCACGGAAATTGACACCATATCCATAGGGGGAAACCTGCTGAGAACGGATGGGCAAAAGGAAAATAGCAGTAAAAGTGTACGAGACAGAAGAGTCGGTAATGCACATTAAGAATGACATGGGAACCCTGCACTACACAATCTGAACCCTGAAGACCTTGGTTCACAAATTTGAAGAGCAAGCTGAATATGTGGGAGACATTCACAATAATCCACGCATCCCAGAGAAGGTGGAGGGTCAGTCAATGGAGCTCTTCTTGGACTACTGTATATTCAACTCCTTGAAACTTAAAGGGATTTCAAACTTCTTCAGCACCATGAGACAGACAGAGGCTGGTGTCTCTGCCTCTCTTGTAGTGCAGCCTAGAGGTGTCATAGCAAGACTATTTAATTATAGAGACATTGATGTAATATTAGAGCATACCAGAAAGGAAGACACCCCACTATATAAAAACCAGAAGATTATGATTTTCCCAGATTACATTAAAAAAAGTACAAGTTCTAAGAAAGTCATACGAAGGGGTCAAGCAAAAACAAAGAGCACTCAACCTAAAATATATGTTCATGTACTCAGCGAAATAGAGAATCATACATGAAGGTCTCTCCCATTTCTTCAATATGCCGCACAGTGTCTGGGACACTGATAAGAATAGTGGAAGAGGCAGACTTGGTGGGTCTCTGGAGAAGCCAGCGCCATGAGGATTGGTTATGCACTCCGTATTCAGTGACATATAACACATGCAGTAGGCTAGAATATGTATTTGTATGAAGAGAGATACAATACAAGTTTGCCAGCTTGACCTTGTAGGAAAGCGGACTATTATTTGGGGGTGACCAAGTGTCCACCTATAAGACTAAGACCACCACCTGCTAGATGTCACACAAATTAAATAACATAAACCTATGCTCAATCCCTGGTAATGTGACACAAACCACCTAGGCTTAAATCAGAAGCAATGTGTACAGTATTTAGGCAGTAGATAAACAGTAGAAAAAGCCACACAAAACACAATAAAACTCAACAACCAATTTTAAAACAAAGAGACAAATGTTATGAGTAAAATAAGACCAAATCAACAAGAATTCAATAAGGGGAAACATATATGTGAATTTTTAAGGAAAGTGAAAAAGTACCAAGAAAAATAAAGTGCCCAATGTAAGGCAGTGGTTGCTGTAGACCAGGACCAAGGTGCAAGTTGAGGCTGACCACAATGGAGCCTGAGTCAGATACCAGGGGGACTGATCCCAGTGAAAGTGTGGCTGTCAAAAGGTTCAAAAAAGTTTTTAAGCCCCTCTTCAGAAATAGACTATGTCACTTTTTTGACAATAAATGTTGAAATTTCTTTTACATCCCAAAGCAGAATGGGACTTTGACACTTTTTAAGAAGAAAAATATTTTCAGTGCGGGCGGGATGCTGCTGAGACCATGGTTGCCATCATTGAACCAAAGGCTGCATACCTGGAGCAGGTTGGCCCCACTGGAGTTTTGGAGCGTTTGAGATTTCTCCCAACTCAGAATGGCACTCTGTCATTTTTTCAGAGGTGCAGAAATCTCTGCACAGGAAGAAGCTGAAATACAACCCAACACTAGAAACTCCTGGTTGGATACTTTTTCCAGCAGGTACAGCTAAAGCTCTGAAGCTTTGGAGGCAAAGTTTTCCTAAGTTTCCAAACTTTCGTCTGGTCCCCAAACAACCACAGGTGTACACTTCAAGGCCCCCCCGAGGCCTAAGGGGAAGGTGCTTAGGCAGAGGCCCATACCAAAGTGCAATTCCAGTTCAGTTGCCACTGGTCTACTGGGAATCTTCACAGGAATCTCCTCCTTTATGTCCCTGGAGTCACCCAGGGGATCAGCCTTATGATCTTTGGAGATCTTTGTGTCCTTGGACTTTAAGTGGAAGGGGGATCCAACCTCCTCAGGTCCTTCTCACAGGTCACAATGCTAAGTGCAGCAGGTTCAGTCAGCCTGATATCCTTTCACAAGTCCAGCAGTGTTCTGAGGAAGGTTGGATGAGGGTCCAGATTTGAAGGGTTCAGCAGCCTATGGGTGGGGGCCACCCTAAGAGATTCCTAGTCCCTCTCTGACCAATGAAGTAAATGTTCCAAGGTCTTGGCCTACTTACCTTTTCAGTAGTACATGTTTGCCTTACTGCGAATGGGTCCAAAATTCAAATGTGTCAGGGCAAATTCAAGATAGACAGAGTTTTCAGCCACGCTAAACTTGGGATCTAAGGCGGGAGTGTTTAGGGGAGTGTGCTATTGATAAAGTTGACTAATTAAAAAGCAAATTATTTAGATCAACAGTAAAAAATGTGCAATGATTAACGTAACATTCAAAGCTGAAATGACAAGCATTTAAAATGTGCAAACTGCAATAGGTAGTCAGAGCTATGTGTATAGGCCATAGAAATACTAAGAAGAGCAGGCTTCGTTTAACTAGAAGTGAACCTAATATTGCTGAACAGTGCACAAATATAATTTTGAAGTGTGACCTTAATGTAACATGCTTAGAAATGTTTGTCATAACTGCAAAATGTTCGGTTTTAATCTAATGTATTATTTTGCTAAGCAACATATTGTTTGTAATGATTAACTTCCAATTCTCACTCTATTTCACATAATGCCTGAAGCGAATAGTTGCATATTCAAAACAATATTTCTTGTTCGTATTAATGAAATGCATTACTAAACAGTATTTTGCAAAGCCAATGTTTCTTTTCTTTAACATAGTTCATTGTGTACAGTGAACTTAACTGCGTAAGAATATTTGTTGCTAACTTGTGATGAAGCTTTGCATTCTGCATGTATTTTTGTGGGAAAGGAAGAGCTGAACCTGCTCAATGAGGAGAACTGCCATTTGATTGGTCCAGAGATGAAGAAGCCTACTACAATGTCTGCAACATATATTCATGTCTGTTACATTAGTGTGTGTTCCTAGTTAGTTTCAATGTTTTTTCCCCCCAATGCTTTTCTCCACTCCTTCCCTACCTTCTTGTCCTAGACTAATGGTTGTGGCTACTGCTGCTTCTGGTCACCCTTACTTCATTTTGAGGGTTTATATTTGTAGATTGCTACTGCAATTGTAAAATCACTTACTCAAATTATTTAGACTCTGCTGAGTTTCATAAACTTCTCTTTATGGGAAATTCTGCTGCTTACAATTGACTTTGAGCTTTATGCTCCTTTATTCTCACTCTTTTCCTTTGAAATTGAACTCTTATTGGGTTTTACTCATTCTGAAATTCTGGTCTGAACTTTTAGAATGGGCTTTATCCCTTTATGGAACGCTATTGATGCCTTATTGTTACTATTGGATTCTAATCAAACATTTTTATGAGAATTTCTGTAAACTTACTAAAGATTTATTGACTAATACGAATAAAGAAAGGAATAAAAAGATAACTACTAATGTTTTAATGAGAATAAAACTTTTAAAATGTATTCAAATTTTCATCATTGACTGAATTTGGAATTGTTTTTGAAAATTTGCTTGCAATGCTGAAATAGCTCTTTGAATCACAATACAGTGGTAAAGATCCATCACCTAGAGGAGAAGAGACCATTGCCGTGATAAGGCTTAACCCCGTGAATTATGGTAATGGAAACAGTGAACCATATTATTTAATTTTGACCCCAATCCTCGCTATCAGTTTTCTGGTGGCAGAGATATGGTTGCACCTTGATCAAAGAGCTATAAATAATTACCCAAGTTAGAATTAAATACCTGAATCCTAAAATCCAATGCTCAGAGTTTGAGGAGCTGAGAAGGTATGATGTTTGAAGGCGTTTGCAGTTTTGGAGGTGCGAGTATTAATAGGGTGATGCAACGTTTATTGTAATTATGTTTATGGTTGTATTATTAAGTTAAGAGTGAATGGTTTGTTGAATGAACATGTTTATTGGTTTCTGTGTGAAGAGATTGAAGAGTTTCAGACTTAGCGTAGTCTAAGATCTCGGGATAAGGAATAAAGGATTGATAGATACTGAATTAAATGAAGGAGACACTTGATATATACATTGAGACAAGTGTAGAAGACACTTGAGTAAGCGATCGTCGAATGCTATTTCTTGTTTGCCAGTTTTGTGGTGTAGAGTGTGAGGTACCATCACCTATACAATTGAGATAGAAATACCAATAATCTGTTGTAGTTGTTTAACATTGATTGATGTTAGCAGAACCTAATTGTGCAAAAGGGTGAAGCTGCATTGATTAGGATGATTTCATTCTGGTCGAGAGTTCACTTGCGATTGTGGAATTCTTTTGTGTGGGGGAATTACTGTTGTTTTCTATACAAAAGCAAACAAGAATTTATATTTGTTTTGTTATTGTCATTTGAATAGTTTTGTTGGTGTGTGTAGTATGAGAGAAATTGTAAAGGAGGGAGAGCTTCTGCGAGGAGTGAGATTATACGTCATCGTTTTTTGTGCTGAGATTGGTTGGGTGATGTGCTTTTCGCGTTGGGATTGGTTGATTACGTCAGGGTGCCGCGCTGTGATAGGTCAGTGTTTGTGTGGATATTGCATTAGGAATTTTTAACAAGGCTTCGATAAAATAACAACTGTAAAAAGATTGGAGTAAAGGAAATCTGACATTTAAGTACCAGAATAAAAATATTGAATTGAAATTGTTGGGTTTCCGATTTAGCCAGAGTCATGAAATGTTTTAAAGAATTTAAGAATATTGTAAAGAGTGATGTTACAATTCCGATATGGGAAGGTGAAGAGGCACCTCCTGAGGGTATACATGCACATTATATAACAACTGAATTGGGATTACAAACATGGTTAAGGCTTCGTCAGTGGTGTAAGATCAGTGAGAAGGAATGTGCATTAAGATTTCCAAAAGACTAGCTTTGAGACTAGAATTATTGAGAGATTGAAAGAAAATTGTACGAAACGAAACCGCTCCCTGAACCTACACAATAGGCAGCCTTCAATATGTGGGGGAAGGTTGGCTGAGAGGAAGAAAGGAAAAAATATCAGAAAAAAATAAAGAGGGCAATGTGTAATTATAGAGATGCTCAATGTGAAGGACAGCAGAGATGGTGGAAAGCCATAATCGAGGGCACTAGATTGTATCCAGCTATTTCTACAGAAATACCGGAAAAAAGGGAAGAAGAAAAAGACCCAGGGGAAAGATAAAGAGGAAAAAGAAAATGAGACAGAAAGTGATTCAGGGGGTGATATTTTAGAAGAAATGCTGGCTGCACGACCTCCGCCTTATGCGACACCTACTGAGAGTGGTGCCACGACAAGCAGTACAATACCTACTGCCCCTGCAGAAACTCGAGTGGTGCAAATTGAGAGACCCCTTCAAGTATTACAGATTGCCCCACCGTGAGTTGCACAGCCACAGGTTGTTCCTCCACCTATGGTAAATCCACATGTTATGCATGGTCCGGTGCAAGTGCTGCAACCAATAATTGTACAAACAGTGCCTAGACCAGTTACAAATGCCCCAGTAAATGTTAACTTGACTTCAGAGGCTCAAGGAGCAGTAGGAGGTTTACCAACAGCAGGATTTATTCCGACTTCTCAAAATTCACAGATTGTTGTATGGAGACTGCCTCAGACAGTTCAGGCATTAAGAGATGGGGAAGGGTTGTTTTTACAACATTAACCCCTGGGGAAACAAATTTATTTGAAGATGGAATTTTTCTACCATGGTTTGAAGAAGCTGAAAGGATATCAAAGACAGAAAGCACAGTGCAACAGTCCAGAACCTGAAAAAGAGAGACCATTAAATATTTCCAAATGAAAAGTTGAATTGGAGGAAATAATTACGGGATGTCTAGAATTAGAGCATTTGAATCAATATCAGGAGAAAAAATCGATCTGTGTAAAGGAATTACAAGACGAGTAGCAATTACACATGATAAATTGACCAAATTGGCTTGGAAATATGAGGTAGAGCTTTCTAAAAGTTTTCTTTTACAGAAAAGTTACAGGGTTCAATTAGATGATGAAGCAATTGAAACAACGTGTTCTTCAGGAATGTGGTTGCACATTACAGAATTAATAAAATGTATTAGTAAAAGGAGTGAAACTGAAAAATTAGAAAACAAATGGTCATGGAAGCATAAAAGGAAAAGAAGGAACCTGAGTTAGTAGGGGAAAAGAAAAGAATGAACAGATTGAGGAGGGAGCTTCAGCCTATATACTGAGAGAATTAGTGGGAGGAGTGTATGTCCATGCACCTTAGAGTAGAGGGAATCTTTCAGCTTTTACGAAAAAGTTCCCAAAATCGAGAGACAAACCTGAGCAGTGGTACACTCAGGTTGATCGATTTGTGAAAATTTCAAAAGTGCTGTGGATCGATTTGAAAACATTCTTTGATATTATTGTACCAAGTGATTTGTGGGCTGAGTGTAAGACTGCTGTACAATGGCCATGTGAAGAACCAGCAAAAATGGCAGGCACTAATGCATCATCTCCTGTATTAATGGAACAAAATGAAGCAGTGATTACCTTCCTGACAGGCCGAGTGCCTCCAAAAGATCTTGATTGGTTGAAAATTAATTAAAGGACACAAGAAGCAAAATAATCAGTTCATGAGTACTATTAGCGATTGTTGCAGGTGTTCGAGCAGCACAGCGGAAGAGAATACTCGGATGAGAAAGACATGAGATTTTTGTATCTCAGTTTCTTCTAGGATTGAGACCATAGATCAGTTTGCATATAACCCAAAGTGTAATCTGCTGGCACAGCAAATTACTTGATGAGATCCTGAAATATGCAAAATATTGTAGTGATGAACAAGAAATAAAAGAGAAAAAGATTAAAGAAAAATTCATTTTGGCTCATTTTGGCTCAAGTGAAATTTGCACAGAAAGTTTTTCAGAATTCTTCTTTTGCAAAAAATCAAGGAGGTATGCAAGGTGTTGTTGTTCCACATGTGAGTTTTCAGGGAATTCCAGGAGGTTTTGGGGTTTCACAAGGTAGAGGTGTTCCGATGGATCCAGGTTCAGGAATGGACGTTGCAACGCTAAAGAATATGACTCCTTGTCATGTTTGTAACAGGGTAGGGCATTGAAAGAGGGAGTGTAGATTTAATACTGATAATGCAAATGGAAATGTTCAAATGCAGAAGGGAGTGCAGATGCAAAATATACCAGTACAACAAATGCAGGTGCTGATGCAAAAACACGTTCCAATGATGCAGGTCCCACAAGCTCAAATGGTCCCACAGAATATGAGAATTCCAAGATTTAATTAGAACCCGATGCCAAAAGCTAATAAAAATCCTTTTCTAAACATAAATCAAAATACATTTCAACAACTCCCTAACTCAAATCAGAATGCATTTGAGCAATTTCCTGTTTTTGATAATGTTGGCCCAGGCTCTGATGCGTCTCAATCACAGTGCCTGAGGGGGAGGAAGATTGTGTGCTTGGCGCAGTCTTAGAGGTAGACCAGAGTGGTCCATTCGTAGAAGGTGAGGTGAATGGCTACCCTGTATCTTTCCTTATAGATACAGGTGCCACCAGATTCACTGTTAGAACTGTGAAAGTCCCAGACCTACCCCTCCAGGGAAAGAAGATCCAAGTTATAGGAGTTTCAAAATAAACAGATTACCAATCCATTTCAGAGAAGGTCCCAGTAAAAATTGGCAAATTTGAACAAAATCATCAATTTGTTGTTTGTGACACAAGCCCAGTAAATCTATTAGGGATAGATTTGTTGTCAAGTTAAATTGTACTATTTACTGCACGCCGGATGTTGTGGAGTTCCAGACACATAATGAAGATGTAGAGATTAAAATGGTTCAGCAAAAGACATTTGCAGGATTGTTTCCATTAATGACAATTGAAGATTTACCCGCTGATTTGAGGGAAAATGTGAATCAAGAAGTATGGGGTTTCACAAAGAGAGACATTGGACTGATTAAAGGAGTAGAACCACCAGTCCGAATTACCTTAAAAGCAACTTCCGTATACCCAAGAACACTACTGTACTATCTGACTCCATAAACCACCTGTAATAGAAGACATGATACAGAAATGAATTTTGAAGGAATTGATTTGGAGTCCATGTTACTCTCAGATCATGTGTTTACAGAAACCTAATCCTAATGAGAAGTACAGAATAGTGCAGGACCTTAGGAAAATTAACAGCATAGTTGTTCCATGTTTTCCCGTGGTACCGAATCCAGCCACAATATTATTGCAAACTCCTTGTACTGCAGAATGTTTTACTGTCATTGATCTTTGTCAAGTGTTCTTTTCAGTGCCACTGCATGAAGATAGCTAGTTCCTTTTTCTATTTGTTTTTCAGCAGAGAGGTTTGGCATGGTGCCGAGTCCCACAAGGGAATATGGAGTCCATTAATCTTTAACCAGATCTTGAAAAAGAATCTGGAGTTATTACAAATGCCCTACAGATCAGTCCTTGTGCAGTACATAGACGACCTACTTGTAGCATCAGAAACACAAGAAGCTTGTAAAGAAGATTCCATTGCCTTGTTGACTCAGCTGGCCAAAAACAGACATAAAGTGTCACCATGTAAACTGCAGTACTGTCAGAAAGGAGTTTAATATCTTGTACATATAATTTAGAAAGGAGCTAGGAAGGTGTCACCAGAGAGAGTGGAAGCAATTCTTCAGATGAATCCACCTCGAACACAGAAAGAAGTCAGGATGTTTTTGGAAATAGTTGGCTACTGTAGACAGTGGATACCAAATTTTTCCATAGTGGCAATGCCTTTACTGAGGCTGACACACAAGGATGTGTCTGATCCGCTTCCTTTGGACAATGAGTGCTTGAAAGCCTTCCTAGAGCTGAAAGAAAAACTTTGTCATGCCCTAGCACTAGAAATGCCAGATTACAATAATGATTTTACTTTATCTTGCAGTGAGAGAGAGGGCTGCGCTTTCTCAGTGCTGACTCAAACCAATGTTGATACTCGGAAGCCAGTGGCATATTTTTCGACTACCCTTGACCCTGTGGTTGCAGGTCTGCCTGGCTGCCTTAAAGTGGTTACCACGGTGAGCACTAGTCTGGAAAAGATTGAGAGCCTAGTGATGGGATATCCTTTAACTGTAATGGTCCCACACTCTGTGGAGCTTCTATTGACGCAAACAAAAACCCAACACATGACCATAAGCTCACCAGATATGAACAGAGAATCTTCTCACCTGAAAATGTAGTTTTGAAACGCTGCTAAATTGTAAATCCACCAACTTTGCTGGCAATAGATGATACTGTTAGTGATGAAATCAAACATGATTGCCTATATGTCACGGATTTATGCACTAAGCCTAGACCTGATATTAAGGATGAACCCCTAGTTGAGCCGGACCATGTAATTTTTGTCGACATCTCATGTCTGAGAAATAATTAAGGTACTCGGAGAGCAGCTTACACTTGTGTACAATAAATGATATTACCAAAGGGGATGATGGACGGAGCGTTAGAGCAAATCAAACACTCAACCCCAGTCAACTGATCTGGGTTTAATCCATCATCATTCTTTAGCTCACTCCACCACCCCAGTTCAGACATGGCCATATGCAAATCAGTCTGACCCTGTGCCTCATGGGAACAGTCCAGCCCGAACTGCCAAGCCATGTCTTCCCTGGACCGGAAACAAGCATCCTGGGACCGGTTTCGGGTTCAAAACCCTCATCAGCCAGGCTATCTTGAATCCAGTGGCAAAGTGAGCAAGGGACCCACGTCTGGGCATACCCTGCCAACTTAGGGCGAACAAAGCGATACCAAAGGGGATGATGGACGGAGCGTTAGAGCAAATCAAACACTCACCCCAGTCAACTGATCTGGGTTTAATCCATCATCATTCTTTAGCTCACTCCACCACCCCAGTTCAGACATGGCCATATGCAAATCAGTCTGACCCTGTGCCTCATGGGAACAGTCCAGCCCGAACTGCCAAGCCATGTCTTCCCTGGACCGGAAACAAGCATCCTGGGACCAGTTTTGGGTTCAAAACCCTCATCAGCCAGGCTATCTTGAATCCAGTGGCAAAGTGAGCAAGGGACCCACGTCTGGGCATACCCTGCCAACTTAGGGCGAACAAGCGATACCAAAGGGGATGATGGACTGAGCGTTAGAGCAAATCAAACACTCACCCCCAGTCAACTGATCTGGGTTTAATCCATCATCATTCTTTAGCTCACTCCACCACCCCAGTTCAGACATGGCCATATGCAAATCAGTCTGACCCTGTGCCTCATGGGAACAGTCCAGCCCGAACTGCCAAGCCATGTCTTCCCTGGACCGGAAACAAGCATCCTGGGACCGGTTTCGGGTTCAAAACCCTCATCAGCCAGGCTATCTTGAATCCAGTGGCAAAGTGAGCAAGGGACCCACGTCTGGGCATACCCTGCCAACTTAGGGCGAACAAAGCGATACCAAAGGGGATGATGGACGGAGCGTTAGAGCAAATCAAACACTCACCCCCAGTCAACTGATCTGAGTTTAATCCATCATCATTCTTTAGCTCACTCCACCACCCCAGTTCAGACATGGCCATATGCAAATCAGTCTGACCCTGTGCCTCATGGGAACAGTCAGCCCGAACTGCCAAGCCATGTCTTCCCTGGACCGGAAACAAGCATCCTGGGACCAGTTTCGGGTTCAAAACCCTCATCAGCCAGGCTATCTTGAATCCAGTGGCAAAGTGAGCAAGGGACCCACGTCTGGGCATACCCTGCCAACTTAGGGCGAACAAGCGATACCAAAGGGGATGATGGACGGAGCGTTAGAGCAAATCAAACACTCACCCCCAGTCAACTGATCTGGGTTTAATCCATCATCATTCTTTAGCTCACTCCACCACCCCAGTTCAGACATGGCCATATGCAAATCAGTCTGACCCTGTGCCTCATGGGAACAGTCCAGCCCGAACTGCCAAGCCATGTCTTCCCTGGACCGGAAACAAGCATCCTGGAACCGGTTTCGGGTTCAAAACCCTCATCAGCCAGGCTATCTTGAATCCAGTGGCAAAGTGAGCAAGGGACCCACGTCTGGGCATACCCTGCCAACTTAGGGCGAACAAAGCGATACCAAAGGGGATGATGGACAGAGCGTTAGAGCAAATCAAACACTCACCCCCAGTCAACTGATCTGGGTTTAATCCATCATCATTCTTTAGCTCACTCCACCACCCCAGTTCAGACATGGCCATATGCAAATCAGTCTGACCCTGTGCCTCATGGGAACAGTCGAGCCCGAACTGCCAAGCCATGTCTTCCCTGGACCGGAAACAAGCATCCTGGTACCAGTTTCGGGTTCAAAACCCTCATCAGCCAGGCTATCTTGAATCCAGTGGCAAAGTGAGCAAGGGACCCATGTCTGGGCATACCCTGCCAACTTAGGGCGAACAAGCGATACCAAAGGGGATGATGGACGGAGCGTTAGAGCAAATCAAACACTCACCCCCAGTCAACTGATCTGGGTTTAATCCATCATCATTCTTTAGCTCACTCCACCACCCCAGTTCAGACATGGCCATATGCAAATCAGTCTGACCCTGTGCCTCATGGGAACAGTCCAGCCCGAACTGCCAAGCCATGTCTTCCCTGGACCGGAAACAAGCATCCTGGGACCAGTTTCGGGTTCAAAACCCTCATCAGCCAGGCTATCTTGAATCCAGTGGCAAAGTGAGCAAGGGACCCACGTCTGGGCATACCCTGCCAACTTAGGGCGAACAAGCGATACCAAAGGGGATGATGGACGGAGCGCTTGAGCAAATCAAACACTCACCCCCAGTCAACTGATCTGGGTTTAATCCATCATCATTCTTTAGCTCACTCCACCACCCCAGTTCAGACATGGCCATATGCAAATCAGTCTGACCCTGTGCCTCATGGGAACAGTCCAGCCCGAACTGCCAAGCCATGTCTTCTCTGGACCGGAAACAAGCATCCTGGAACCGGTTTCGGGTTCAAAACCCTCATCAGCCAGGCTATCTTGAATCCAGTGGCAAAGTGAGCAAGGGACCCACGTCTGGGCATACCCTGCCAACTTAGGGCGAACAAAGCGATACCAAAGGGGATGATGGACAGAGCGTTAGAGCAAATCAAACACTCACCCCCAGTCAACTGATCTGGGTTTAATCCATCATCATTCTTTAGCTTACTACACCACCCCAGTTCAGACATGGCCATATGCAAATCAGTCTGACCCTGTGCCTCATGGGAACAGTCCAGCCCGAACTGCCAAGCCATGTCTTCCCTGGACCGGAAACAAGCATCCTGGTACCAGTTTCGGGTTCAAAACCCTCATCAGCCAGGCTATCTTGAATCCAGTGGCAAAGTGAGCAAGGGACCCATGTCTGGGCATACCCTGCCAACTTAGGGCTAACAAAGCGATACCAAAGGGGATGATGGACGGAGCGTTAGAGCAAATCAAACACTCACCCCCAGTCAACTGATCTGGGTTTAATCCATCATCATTCTTTAGCTCACTCCACCACCCCAGTTCAGACATGGCCATATGCAAATCAGTCTGACCCTGTGCCTCATGGGAACAGTCCAGCCCGAACTGCCAAGCCATGTCTTCCCTGGACCGGAGACAAGCATCCTGGGACCAGTTTCGGGTTCAAAACCCTCATCAGCCAGGCTATCTTGAATCCAGTGGCAAAGTGAGCAAGGGACCCACGTCTGGGCATACCCTGCCAACTTAGGGCTAACAAAGCGATACCAAAGGGGATGATGGACGGAGCGTTAGAGCAAATCAAACACTCACCCCCAGTCAACTGATCTGGGTTTAATCCATCATCATTCTTTAGCTCACTCCACCCCCCAGTTCAGACATGATTTGCATATGGCCATGTCTGAACTGGGGTGGTGGAGTGAGCTAAAGAATGATGATGGATTAAACCCAGATTAGTTGACTGGGGGTGAGTGTTTGATTTGCTCAAGCGCTCCGTCCATCATCCCCTTTGGTATCGCTTTGTTCGCCCTAAGTTGGCAGGGTTTGCCCAGACGTGGGTCCCTTGCTCACTTTGCCACTGGATTCAAGCTAGCCTGGCTGATGACGGCTGAATAGCCAGAAACCGGTCCCAGGATGCTTGTTTCCGGTCCAGGGAAGACATGGCTTGGCAGTTCGGGCTGGACTGTTCCCATGAGGCACAGGGTCAGACTGATTTGCATATGGCCATGTCTGAACTGAACTGGGGTGGTGGAGTGAGCTAAAGAATGATGATGGATTAAACCCAGATCAGTTGACTGGGGGTGAGTGTTTGATTTGCTCAAGCGCTCCGTCCATCATCCCCTTTGGTATCGCTTGTTCGCCCTAAGTTGGCAGGGTATGCCCAGACGTGGGTCCCTTGCTCACTTTGCCACTGGATTCAAGCTAGCCTGGCTGATGACGGCTGAATAGCCAGAAACCGGTCCCAGGATGCTTGTTTCCAGTCCAGGGAAGACATGGCTTGGCAGTTCGGGCTGGACTGTTCCCATGAGGCACAGGGTCAGACTGATTTGCATATGGCCATGTCTGAACTGGGGTGGTGGAGTGAGCTAAAGAATGATGATGGATTAAACCCAGATCAGTTAACTGGGGGTGAGTGTTTGATTTGCTCAAGCGCTCCGTCCATCATCCCCTTTGGTATCGCTTTGTTCGCCCTAAGTTGACAGGGTATGCCCAGACGTGGGTCCCTTGCTCACTTTGCCACTGGATTCAAGCTAGCCTGGCTGATGACGGTAGAATAGCCAGAAACCAGTCCCAGGATGCTTGTTTCCGGTCCAGGGAAGACATGGCTTGGCAGTTCGGGCTGGACTGTTCCCATGAGGCACAGGGTCAGACTGATTTGCATATGGCCATGTCTGAACTGGGGTGGTGGAGTGAGCTAAAGAATGATGATGGTTTAAACCCAGATCAGTTGACTGGGGGTGAGTGTTTGATTTGCTCAAGCGCTCCGTCCATCATCCCCTTTGGTATCGCTTGTTCCCCTAAGTTGGCAGGGTATGCCCAGACGTGGGTCCCTTGCTCACTTTGCCACTGGATTCAAGCTAGCCTGGCTGATGACGGCTGAATAGCCAGAAACCGGTCCCAGGATGCTTGTTTCCGGTCCAGGGAAGACATGGGTTGGCAGTTCGGGCTGGACTGTTCCCATGAGGCACAGGGTCAGACTGATTTGCATATGGCCATGTCTGAACTGGGGTGGTGGAGTGAGCTAAAGAATGATGATGGATTAAACCCAGATCAGTTGACTGGGGGTGAGTGTTTGATTTGCTCAAGCGCTCCGTCCATCATCCCTTTGGTATCGCTTTGTTCGCCCTAAGTTGGCAGGGTATGCCCAGATGTGGGTCCCTTGCTCACTTTGCCACTGGATTCAAGCTAGCCTGGCTGATGACGGCTGAATAGCCAGAAACCGGTCCCAGGATGCTGGTTTCCGGTCCAGGGAAGACATGGCTTGGCAGTTCGGGCTGGACTGTTCCCATGAGGCACAGGGTCAGACTGATTTGCATTTGGCCATGTCTGAACTGAACTGGGGTGGTGGAGTGAGCTAAAGAATGATGATGGATTAAACCCAGATCAGTTGACTGGGGGTGAGTGTTTGATTTGCTCAAGCGCTCCGTCCATCATCCCTTTGGTATCGCTTGTTCGCCATAAGTTGGCAGGGTATGCCCAGACGTGGGTCCCTTGCTCACTTTGCCACTGGATTCAAGCTAGCCTAGCTGATGACGGATGAATAGCCAGAAACCGGTCCCAGGATGCTTGTTTCCGGTCCAGGGAAGACATGGCTTGGCAGTTCGGGCTGGACTGTTCCCATGAGGCACAGGGTCAGACTGATTTGCATATGGCCATGTCTGAACTGGGGGTGGTGGAGTGAGCTAAAGAATAAAGATGGATTAAACCCAGATCAGTTGACTGGGGGTGAGTGTTTGATTTGCTCAAGCGCTCCGTCCATCATCCCCTTTGGTATCGCTTGTTCGCCCTAAGTTGGCAGGGTATGCCCAGACGTGGGTCCCTTGCTCACTTTGCCACTGGATTCAAGCTAGCCTGGCTGATGACGGCTGAATAGCCAGAAACCGGTCCCAGGATGCTTGTTTCCGGTCCAGGGAAGACATGGCTTGGCAGTTCGGGCTGGACTGTTCCCATGAGGCACAGGGTCAGACTGATTTGCATATGGCCATGTCTGAACTGGGGTGGTGGAGTGAGCTAAAGAATGATGATGGATTAAACCCAGATCAGTTGACTGGGGGTGAGTGTTTGATTTGCTCAAGCTCTCCGTCCATCATCCCCTTTGGTATCGCTTTGTTCGCCCTAAGTTGGCAGGGTATGCCCAGACGTGGGTCCCTTGCTCACTTTGCCACTGGATTCAAGCTAGCCTGGCTGATGACGGCTGAATAGCCAGAAACCAGTCCCAGGATGCTTGTTTCCGGTCCAGGGAAGACATGGCTTGGCAGTTCGGGCTGGACTGTTCCCATGAGGCACAGGGTCAGACTGATTTGCATATGGCCATGTCTGAACTGGGGTGGTGGAGTGAGCTAAAGAATGATGATGGTTTAAACCCAGATCAGTTGACTGGGGGTGAGTGTTTGATTTGCTCAAGCGCTCCGTCCATCATCCCCTTTGGTATCGCTTGTTCACCCTAAGTTGGCAGGGTATGCCCAGACGTGGGTCCCTTGCTCACTTTGCCACTGGATTCAAGCTAGCCTGGCTGATGATGGCTGAATAGCCAGAAACCGGTCCCAGGATGCTTGTTTCCGGTCCAGGGAAGACATGGCTTGGCAGTTCGGGCTGAACTGTTCCCATGAGGCACAGGGTCAGACTGATTTGCATATGGCCATGTCTGAACTGGGGTGGTGGAGTGAGCTAAAGAATGATGATGGATTAAACCCAGATCAGTTGACTGGGGGTGAGTGTTTGATTTGCTCAAGCGCTCCATCCATCATCCCCTTTGGTATCGCTTTGTTCGCCCTAAGTTGGCAGGGTATGCCCAGACGTGGGTCCCTTGCTCACTTTGCCACTGGATTCAAGCTAGCCTGGCTGATGACGGCTGAATAGCCAGAAACCGGTCCCAGGATGCTTGTTTCCGGTCCAGGGAAGACATGGCTTGGCAGTTCGGGCTGGACTGTTCCCATGAGGCACAGGGTCAGACTGATTTGCATATGGCCATGTCTGAACTGGGGTGGTGGAGTGAGCTAAAGAATGATGATGGATTAAACCCAGATCAGTTGACTGGGGGTGAGTGTTTGATTTGCTCAAGCGCTCCGTCCATCATCCCCTTTGGTATCGCTTTGTGCGCCCTAAGTTGGCAGGGTATGCCCAGACGTGGGTCCCTTGCTCACTTTGCCACTGGATTCAAGCTAGCCTGGCTGATGACGGCTGAATAGCCAGAAACCAGTCCCAGGATGCTTGTTTCCAGTCCAGGGAAGACATGGCTTGGCAGTTCGGGCTGGACTGTTCCCATGAGGCACAGGGTCAGACTGATTTGCATATGGCCATGTCTGAACTGGGGTGGTGGAGTGAGCTAAATAATGATGATGGATTAAACCCAGATCAGTTGACTGGGGGTGAGTGTTTGATTTGCTCAAGCGCTCCGTCCATCATCCCCTTTGGTATCGCTTTGTTCGCCCTAAGTTGGCAGGGTATGCCCAGACGTGGGTCCCTTGCTCACTTTGCCACTGGATTTAAGCTAGCCTGGCTGATGACGGCTGAATAGCCAGAAACCGGTCCCAGGATGCTTGTTTCCCTTCCAGGGAAGACATGGCTTGGCAGTTCGGGCTGGACTGTTCCCATGAGGCACAGGGTCAGACTGATTTGCATATGGCCATGTCTGAACTGGGGTGGTGGAGTGAGCTAAAGAATGATGATGGATTAAACCCAGATCAGTTGACTGGGGGTGAGTGTTTGATTTGCTCAAGCGCTCCGTCCATCATCCCCTTTGGTATCGCTTTGTTCGCCCTAAGTTGGCAGGGTATGCCCAGACGTGGGTCCCTTGCTCACTTTGCCACTGGATTCAAGCTAGCCTGGCTGATGACGGCTGATGACGGCTGAATAGCCAGAAACCGGTCCCAGGATGCTTTTTCCAGTCCAGGGAAGACATGGCTTGGCAGTTCGGGCTGGACTGTTCCCATGAGGCACAGGGTCAGACTGATTTGCATATGGCCATGTCTGAACTGGGGTGGTGGAGTGAGCTAAAGAATGATGATGGATTAAACCCAGATCAGTTGACTGGGGGTGAGTGTTTGATTTGCTCAAGCGCTCCGTCCATCATTCCCTTTGGTATCAATAAATGATATTGTCAAAGCTTTATGGCTTCAAGGGGTTACCTCAGAAGAAGGTGCATAATTGATTGCCCTTAACAAAGCATGCAGTTTAACTGCTCAAATGAGAGTGAGTATATTTACAGATAATCAGTACGGCTTTAGTGTTGTCCATGATTTTGGGCAATTATGGTCACAAAGAGTTTTTATGACCTCTTCAGGTACCCCTATTAGGAATGAGGTGCAAGTGAAAGATTTATTGGAAGCCTCACAATTGCGTGTAGAAATTGCTGTAGTTAAATGTGCAGCTCATCAACATGGGAATTCCTACATTGCCATTGGAAATAGGTATGCAGATTCAGTAGCATGATATTGTGCTTTGCTGGTTTGCACATTTAATGGAAATTTCACATGTGAATCTAAGGAGGACACTTCATTTTCAATGTTGATGAAAGTAACCAATGCTTGAGATGAACTAAAACGAGTACAGGAAAATGTTTCAGAAGCAGAACAACAGTTGGATCAGAGCAGGTTGTGAGAAAAATGCTAATTAAATATGAATGTCAGCCGTGGTACCCGATAGTTTGTTATTCCCAAAGACATAATACATTCATGGCTACATACATTTAGGGACGGGTGTCATGGTGAGACTCGTCAGGCAAAATTGGACTAATCCGAAGTTCAGCATGCTTACAGAAGAACTGTGTCAATGGTGTGTGACATGTCAACAAATGAATGCAGGGAATAACACATGTTACACTGAGTCACATAGGGAGATCAGGTGGTCCTTTCAACAGAATGCAAATGGACTTAATCGAAATGCCTGTTTTCAATGGGCTGTGATATGTCCTCGTCATAGTATGTGTCTTCTCGAGATGGGTAGAAGCCTACCCAACCAGAAGAAATTTTATTACGAGAACTGATTCCCAGGTACAGAATGCTAGTTTCTCTGGAATGTGATAGGGGGACCCACTTTAACAATGAGGTCCTGAAGATGATTTGCACAGCATTACAGATTGAGCAAAGACTACATTGCAGCTATCGACTGAAATGGCCAGATGCTTTACCTTTGGTGCTGATGAGTATTCGAAGTATTCCTGATAGGAAGACTGGTTTATCGCCTTGCGAGATCCTGATGGGCCATGCAATGAGGCTGCCTGCTGTACCTGCAAATGCACTCTTGAATATCACAGATGATATAATACTCAATTACTGCAAAGAATTGGCTGATTTGGTCCATTGTGTTTGTTACGAGGTTGCAGCTGCCACTACAGATTTGCATCAAGAACCGTGCCATGACCTCAATCCTGGTGATTGGGTCGTGATAAAAGAGCACGTTCAGAAGACTTGTTTGGAACCGAGATGGAAAGGCTCCTTCCAGGTTATATTGGTAACGAAGATTACTGTTAAATGTGGCCAGAGTTCCCAATTGGGTGCATGCATCACACACCAAGAAAGTGAGAAATCCAGAAGAATAAATTGTGCTGTTTCATCCTGAACAAAGAGCATTGGTGACCGCCCCACGACT
The DNA here is from genome assembly GCA_963921515.1 of Calotriton arnoldi. Classification (NCBI taxonomy): domain Eukaryota; kingdom Metazoa; phylum Chordata; class Amphibia; order Caudata; family Salamandridae; genus Calotriton; species Calotriton arnoldi. The sequence continues at coordinate 578,785 of CAWUFW010011798.1, forward strand.
AGTTGAGAGACCACAAAGAGAAGTGGTACCGAGAACACAACAGCAACAAGGAGAAGAAAGGGGTGACTGCAACACAAATCTAAGTACCTGTTGTTTCATGGAGTGGCATTGAAGTCTCTAATGAAGAAGAAGCAGAGACTGACTCTCAACTTGGAAACCTTACTGAGACAACATCAGTACAGTCAGAAGATTCAAGTGAAGAAACAAGCACTGAAACGAGAAGAGTCACCTGTAGAGTTGAATGACCACAAAACTGTAATCAAGGCAGACTGAGAAAGAGCATATCAGCTGATCGAATTCCAACAACTATTCCTGAGGAGACAGAGTCAAGTGATGTAAGTGATATAGAGGAGATCATCAAAAACTGAGATGATCCGCACCTGGGTTGACACACAGGGCAGGTATGCTGTGGTTGCGGGAGCTGGGAGGGCCAGGCGTTCATCATCGTGACGATGTATATCCCTCCGGGCCTACACGCACTAGCATTTAAGGATCTGGGAGGCTTACTGCTAAATCTCCCTGAAGGACGACTCTTGGTAGGGGAGGACTTTAACGGAGCTGTAGCGGGACGGCTTGACCGCCACCCCCTCAGGACTCACAGCGCCCACACCTTCACAAATTCTTGGGGGCAATGGGATTGGTGGACGCATGGCGAACTCATCACCCAGACAAGCTACAATTCACATTCCACTCGGGCACACACAAAAGCCTTTCCAGAATAGATTATATACTCACCCCAGCTGACCAAGTGGGGCAAATCAAGGAGGTATGCCATTTAGCAAGGGGTATTTCGGATCACTCCCCGGTATGGGCACAAGTCGTAGTAGGAGAACAACGAGCGGGGAAGATAGTGCCAATAAATCCATTGAGCCTCAAAATCCCATCAGTTAACAAAGGAGTGACGAAAGAAATAGAGCTTTATTTCTAGGAGAATGAAGGCTCGGTGGAATCTGCCCTGACACTCTGGGAAGTTTTTAAGACTGTAGTGAGGGGACATGCCATTTCCTTGGTAGCAGGGGCCCGAAAGGAGAAATGTGCGGTGCTCGTCACCTTCGAGGGAGATATCTTGCAATTGGAAGGTGAGCTTAGAGGGGACAAATCTGTGAGGCCAAACATAAGCTAGACATGAAAAAGAGAGAATATAAAGACCTAGTCACAGATGAAGAAAAAGCACTAAATAGAACCACATCAAATAAGATATATAAGGTGGGAGATAAGGCAGGGAAGTTACTGGCATTGGTCGACAAGCGCGAACAAGTGAATAGACTAGTAACTGAGCTTATAGCAGATGGAGGGGAAATACTACGTGATCCGCAATTGATAGCGGATGAGTTTGCAGCTCATTATACGCAAATTTATGCGTCTAGTGATACCTTGCCCGAAGAGGAATCAAGAGCCTTATTGGCAGATATGCCCCTCCCATCCCTTAAAGCTGAGGATCGAACACCACTAGAAAGTGATTTAACAAATGAAGAAGTAGCGCAACCATTAGGGGCTTACAGTCTGGAAAGGCGATGGGGCCCAATGGCCTCCCAATAGAACTTCACAAATTAGCATCAAATAAAATTGCACCCTACCTGAAAAATATGTACCTAGAGAGTCGTGAAGTGGGTAGACTTCCAACAGACCAGAGACAGGCCACATTTGTCGTCATACATAAAGAAGGGAAACATAGAAATAAATGCTCCTCATATTGCCCCATCTCACTGCTTAATGCAGAAGTTAAAATCTTAGCAAAACTGCTTGCCACGCACCTGATACAGATTATCTCAAAAGGGGTGCACCTTGACCAATCCGGCTTAATGCCGGAAAGGAACACATCACTCAATCTTCGACGACTGCATGGGGTGTTGGGAAGAGTAGATACGCTAAGAGAAGATGCTGTAGTGATGTCCCTAGATGCCAATCCAATGGCCCTATTGTTCGCAGGAATAAAATGGGGTTTGGTCCGAACTTTACGGCCTGGGTTAGACTACTATACAACGACCCATTAGCACAGGTGGTAGTAAATAATAAAAAGTCCCCAATCTTCGTTCTCAGAAGAGGGACGAGATAGGGCTGCCCCCTGTCGCCGCTGCTTTTTGCTTTACTACTTTATCCATTGATAAGGGGTCTGGGATGGACAGAGGGCTGGGAAGATCGAATTTCCCTCTATGCAGACGACATATTGTAGTATTTAGCGTTGCCCAAATCACCAATAAACAGAGTTTTAAATATATTGTCTAATTTGGGGAATTTTTCAGGCTATACAATTAATTGTAGCAAAACCAAAGGGGATGATGGACGGAGTGTTGAACATTGCAAGCACTCACCCCCAGTCAACTGATCTGGGTTTAATCCATCATCATTCTTTAGCTCACTCAGCCACCCCAGTTCAGACATGGCCATATGCAAATCAGTCTGACCCTGTGCCTCATGGGAACAGTCCAGCCCGAACTGCCAAGCCCTGTCTTCCCTGGACCGGAAACAAGCATCCTGGGACCGGTTTCTGGCTTACAGCCGTCATCAGCCAGGCTATCTTGAATCCAGTGGCAAAGTGAGCAAGGGACCCACGTCTGGGCATACCCTGCCAACTTAGGGCGAACATAGCAAAACCAAAGGGGATGATGGACGGAGTGTTGAACATTGCAAGCACTCACCCCCAGTCAACTGATCTGGGTTTAATCCATCATCATTCTTTAGCTCACTCCGCCACCCCAGTTCAGACAAGGCCATATGCAAATCAGTCTGACCCTGTGCCTCATGGGAACAGTCCACATACAATTAATTGGGCAAAGTCAATAATCTTCATGCTGAGGGGGGAGTCCCCCCCACTACCCAGAGGATATGAGGTAGCAAGGGCAGAGGAGGGATTCCCATACCTTGGTATATATATATATAACCAATGATTTGGTGCGATTTTACAACCAAAACCTTCTGCCCCCACTGCAACGCTTGAAGAGCGACGTACGGCATTGGTAGACCCTTCTGCTGTCATTATTGGGGCGCGCTGCACTATTCAAAATGATGTTCCTCCCACGCTTCCTATATGTGTTGCACAATGCGCCATATCCAGTCTCTGCCTCCTATTTTAAAGCCATTGAAAGTAAGCAGAGAGACCTCCTGTTGGTAGCGAGGTCACCCTGCATAGCCACCCAAAAGCTGGTGAGGGGGTGGTATGACGGAGGGGTAGGACTCCCGGACATCCAGAAATATTATTGGGCAGCACAACCAACGGCCATCAATCAGTGTATATATAGGCCATATGATGATCCCGGATATAGGATGGACAAATGGGTCTTGCCAGGAGGGAGCTATGATAGGGCACTCTACATTAAACCAGCGCGATTGCAGCTCACTGGCCCAACCAAACACACAGTCCAAATATGGCATTTAGTTAATAAGAGTCTGGGGTGGGCGGAGAAAATCACACAGGCCACCCCACTATGGGATGCGGAACAATTGGGAACTTTGAAAAAAATTAAGGGATTCAATGGTTGGGACACGATAGGCATCTCTCGGGTGGGAGACCTGTGGATCCATGGAGGAGTACTCTCCTTCGCTCAACTACAACAAGATTATGACCTAGCAGCCACAAAAATATTTAGATATATGCAGATTAAGCATGCTCTTCAGGCGATTATCCCCAAGGGAGAGATGCTCCCCGAGTCCTCCCCATTGGAGGATAGAATTCTCATTGATTATATGCATAGAAAAGCTATCTCCCTGACCTACCAAAACCTAGTTAATAATGCGCCTGACTCCCTCTCCCAGCTCCGAAAGAGTTGGGAAAATGATATCGAGGACTGGAAGATGAAGACTGGCAAGAGGCGCTGGCCTCCCCGAAGGAAGTTGCAATTTCTTCACGGTTTAAGTTAATACAACTCAAGATCCTACACAGAATAAATCTCTCATGCCCCACGCTAGTTAACATGGGGTACAGGACAGATCCCAAGTGTAGAAGGCAGTGTAACAATGAGGGTACGTTTATTCACATAATTTGGGAGTGCGCATATGTTAAAAGATATTGGGTGGAAGTAATACACTGCATGGAAGAGGTACTGGGGGTTCGGATGGAGCTAGATGCAAAATGGTGCCTGGGAGCCCACAGATTTGAATAGCAAGGAAAAGACCTGGGCAACATTGGGAATGGTGCTAGCTAAGCATAATATAGCAAAAGCTTGGGGGGCCTCTGATGCGCCAACAGTAAATGCTTGGATGGAGGACATGGTCTGGTGTATGTTAAGAGAAAAGACAGTATATGAGTCTCGAGGTTGTCCGAGAAAATGAGAACAAATATGGGGCAAGTGGAACTCATATAGAGGAGACATTTGCACAGTGCCCCAACACGGCTCTTTCCCCAGACTAAGCGAGTTGTAGTTTAGCGTAGGATAGAAGAGGTATGAACAGCAAGATAATACACGATGTGGTAAATGTAGTGCTTATGGAATATATGAACAATCTCTGTGCTCTATCAATAGAATGACTCCTGTAATGTGATTTCTTTTGTCATCAATAAAAATAATTAAAAAAAAAAAAGCTGAGAAGATTGAAAAGAGCAATAGTGCCTTGTCGGAGGTATTCAGCACCTGAGTGGTCTTACTACGAGGACCAAGTACTTAGGGGCCCATTACGATGGCGGGCGGAAGCACAACCGCCGTGCTGGCGGATGCAGAAACCACCAGTTACCGCCGGCACGCAGCAGTCCACACGCCCGCCCAATTACGATGCGAAAAGCAGGCCAAACACCGCCGGCAAGCCAGCAACACCGTCCGCCATCAAAGTGCGCCCGCACACGTAGCGGCGCAGCACAACTGACACACACCGTCCGACGAAACACGTCCCGCCCGGCGCATAAATTACGATGCCGCAAACAAACGGCTCCCACGGCAAAGAGACACCGCACGTGAAAGAGAGGCGGAAACACGGACGCAGAGCCCGGACAACGAAGAAGCGGCACCCGGGCATGAATCCAGCACTGCAGGCCCTTCCCATGCTTCTGCTGATGCACCACCAAGGACGCAACGTACCGCGGAGACGCAGGTAGGCACACACACAACAAGTGCACGCAAACAGCGCACACAGTGCAAGGGCGGAAAAAGCGGACAACCCCCCACCAGCGCGTGCACACTACACATCCACCATTGCATCCACATATGACACACAGGCCAAATCCTAACATCGCGGAACACATGTGTACACACCACCTGGGACTAGGAACCAACCACCCCGTCACGGCCCCAAAGCGCCGATGACGCCGCCACACATGCGCACAACGCAGAGGCCAACCGCAGCGCCATGCATGCGTCGCACACAGACACAGGGACACAACCAAGCAGCACACACATCAGCCCCACCCCGAACGCACATGACACGTGACAGGCCGGCCACAGACATGTCCCCAACGCCCAATTCACGGACAACACCCAACGCCACACAACCGACGCACACATGTCAGTGAAGACACGCAACTGCAGGACACACCCCAGTGTAACAAACATGGCGTAGCACACAGCGGCGGCAACACCAACTAGGAGAAGCAGGGCCCCTTCGGGAAGAGGAACGCCAGTACCACACTGAAAAACCCATACCACCCTGCACATATGAACAAGACACATGAAACGGAACACCAAAGAGCCCGGGGACCGACAACAGGTGGCCCAAGAATAACATCCACACACAAGGCCCAACGCAGAGCGGAAAGGCAGCCTGCCGCCCACACAAGGGAGAGCAGACAGCACTGAATAACCTTCCATTCCAACACCGAAACCACAGCCCTACGACAGAAGCCGGTGAATACAGCCATTGTCCAAGAATAGACCAACACAGGCATGCCGAGGAGACCGACCACAGGGCAGATAGCGCATATCACAGAAGCACACAACGGACGGGGAAGAAAGAAGAAAACACTCCCCATGTCGGCCACATGCAAGTTAATTGGAAGGAGTCACACAGCACTGACCTTGACCTGTCTGAGAAGCATGTGGGAAGAGGGCCCGTGTCCTCCAAACAAGCCAACAGAACACAAGTCCTGTCTCCCCACGACTACACAGAGCTCACAGCAACCCCGGAGCGTGCACATTGCAGACTGCACACACAGCCGGAGCACGCCACCTCTACGAACCGCTGCGAAATGGCAACCGCAACACACCTACCCAACTACGCCGAACAGCTCAAGCTGTACCAAACCAACACGATACATACATTGGGATGCGATCTCCTGTCCCTGCTGAACGTAAGTTACCGACTGACTTACCGCATCACATTGTTCAGCTGCGTCATGCCCGTCTTCTACTGTCGGAGGTGTCCCTACCAGCATCCCGTCGAGATATGCCTCTCCAACCCGGCATGTCTGAAGGCGGACCTGCTACCACTACTCCTCCTCTGGACGCACACGACAGGGCCTGCTCTGCCTATGGGGGCATGGCGTATGTGGCCAACATCGCACGCGCACTGAAATGGAACCACTGTGCCTCCACACGACGGATCATCGAGAACAGCTACATCGAATGTCACCCAGCATGCCCCATCATGGTCCTCCAAGGGACAACCTACGAACAACACCTTGACAGCCACCATCCGCTTCATTGGCTGGCAAACATGTACACCACCAATGACATGGAAGCCCTGCTGGACGGCATCGCATACCTGACAACCTGTAAATACGTCGGACCACAACGCAGGTTCCCGAGTGACCTATGAAGTCCAACCCCGCACCCATGCTCAGCTTCCGCACGGACTGGCCAGTCACCACCACAACAGCCATACCAAACGACCGGCAACTGTAACCACACCATCAACGACATCGCCATGACATCGGATATGACCGGGACATGCACACTGTTCCCCATCACATCCAGGAACACCGCATGCATCGTGGGAGGCAGTGGCATGGGCTCTGTGCATCGCACCCACATGGACGGAACTGCACGAACAACCAGGACACGACATGGATCCAGCGCACATGGACACACACACCGCTCAGTGGACATGAATAGGTCGCCTGGAGTCTGTGGGTGCTGCACCCCTCCCACCCCCGCCCCGGGAATCCCATACCAGGACCTTTGCATGGACGACAAGTGCATACAACAACAACACGACCCCAGTGACTGTGACATGTCCAGTAACCACCACAGTGCAACAACAAGTGGCACGCCGCTGCATGCACGCAAGCACATGCCCTGATGTCATCTCACATGCACGCGTGCATGAGGAACAACCGCAGCAAACCTGTCACATGGAACTGAGATGGACTGTGCCCATGATGCCGAGCGGTCTGGTAGGCTACATGTATACCGTCTGTGTCAAAGTCCGCAGCTCCGCAGCTATACGTAAATGTACATTAGCACAGCCTTGGCCAAGCAGATGTAACCCCACACCCTATCCCATTTGTAATCATGCTCAGTATATCCTCAACATGTATTCCGCTGCCAGTAGTGTCCACTATACTGCATCACAGAGGACAGAAGACTCAATATAATGTTTGAAACCAAAACTGTCTCCGCTGACTCATTTCACAAGTACGAATGAGAGAGGATGAGAGTATGTGAAGTACACGGCAGTCGTGACATGACCATGTAGTCCACTGGTATTGGATGTCAACGCAAATGAGTAGCACTACTGTGGAAGACACACATGTGTCGTGTGAAGTCGTATGGACGCAGTGCTCAGGTGGGTGGGTGCGACGGGTAGATGCGCACATGCCAAGTTGGAGCACGCCGTGTTGGGAGGGGTCATGAACAGTACACCACCGCTTCCCTGGGCATTGTGAGAGGACACCTGTCGGGGGGGAGTGAACACGTGTGTGCACAGCAGCCGGGCACACGTACAAAGCGGTACCAGGCGCACCTCAGCCCACCCTCTGTGGACAAGCTGGATCCTGTTGTGCGCCCGCCATGCCCCTTGACAAGGCACACACAGCCCCAGTCGACCAGGTGTAACCCCAACATAGTCAATCCGCACAGGCGATACAGGGCACGGGATGGCAGTGGAGCATGGTGTGTGAGAGGTCTCCTCGCGCTCCTCCTGGTCATATCACGCAGGCAATAGAACCTCAACATCTAGCATGGCACAAGTCAAATGGAAGTGTAGGGGGACGCACCACAGCACGAGCAGCACTGACGTCACGGGAGGTGGCTCGCACCATCCCATCCATTGCCCATCATACCAACCACGACACATGCCATTGCGACTAAGTGCAAGCGCGTGCGCCACCACCCCCGAGCCCTCCCCAGAGAGGCCAAAGAGTGAATGTGTGGGCCAACAGCCACAGACGGACGCGGCCTGGCCGCAAGGGCAGCCACAGCCACTGGGTGTCGCAGGTGTCGGATCCGGAAGGCGAAGACTGTGATGCATAGTCCATGCAGGCCGGGTCTCCATTTGGGGCACCACGCAGGTGGACGGCGTCCCGCCACACATCATACCCTGAGACAGCCCACTCGTGCAACTGGACCCACACATACACTCCTTGCCCTCTCTGGTGCGAGCTTGGGGCTGCCTGTGCAAGCGCTAGCCTCGCAGGTGAGCATGCATATTGGGGGGCGAGGGGAGGACATGAGGGCTGGGGCGAAGATGACTGTATCACTGTCAGTTAGTACAAGGGATGACCCAGATGTGGAAAGGAAGAGACGTGTCCCGTGTGTACTGCAACTAGTCGCCAATCCAACTACCCCCCATGTCCGGAATGTAAGCCCGCACCTAGGCCCGCCCATCCGCCACATCGAACATACCACCAGCACGACAACCTTCCCATTCGAAACACTGACTGGGGGTGGCGACCAGTGAACAATCATGTGTAGCCTACCCACGCGTACATGTGGGCCCTCCATGATCCATGTCACCTGCGGCAAAGACATGACATGCGCAATGAGGGAAGTGAGGAGAGCTGCCCGCCCCACGCGCAGAAGGTGCATCAGCTCCACAGACCCAGCAGCGAGTCCAGCAGGGGTCACATGTGCAGGGGCAGCTGTGCCTGGTGTGAAGGCACATGCATATAGACAGCACATCGACCAATGTGTAGTCTGCCCACATCCACAGTCCATCATCATGCGGACATAGGAATTGAACTCAGGGCAACACATCATAGTTGGTGCACCCACCGTGACCAACAATGCGCAATCATCGACGTACCCGCCCTGTGCATGGCCCCCCACCCAACGGAGGCACATCCAGTGCCACCATCCCACACACACAAGCCTACCACGGAACATGCTGTGTCCAATGGTCAGTACAGAGTCAGCGCCCATCTGGTGGATCCTGAACAGGAGACACATGCACACACATGCCAGCTCCCACTATGTACGTCTGCCACCTGGCACGTGCAATGTAACCTCTCACCTGTGACGTGTGACTGCAAGCACACAGCCGTCTTGGCATGGGGCTGTCAATGTGGACACCAGTCAATGTTTCGGGAGCTGTGATCCGTACAGTGCTGTACATAGGGTGCAGTGCTGACACCTACTACTGTCTCATATCCCCTCGTGCCACAGGTCCCACTTGTATTGGCCGCTCAGCCCGTGCCCACATCGTCGTCGGTCGTGTGCCATACTCATCCAGCCTCGGAAGCAGTTCCATGCTCAGCAGACACTCATGTTGCCGTGGCGTTGCCGCTTGACGAATATGCAGTCAGTCCCCATCAGCACGCCCCGCAAGTCATTGGGGCCTAGATCCCCATGTGCATGCACATGGCAGTGGTATGTCTCACTTGCCATTGCCATTGTTGGGGAGACCTGTGTAAGTGTATTGTGGCCGTGCCGTCCCAGCT